>JAUYWH010000007.1:20671603-20697538 GCA_034779795.1 Ctenopoma multispine
ACACACACACACACACACACACACACACACACACACACACACACACACACACACACACACACACACACACACCTCGTTTATGGATGGAGAGCCAGTGCCAAGAAAAAGAGACAAGCAGAGAAAAACGGACCCTGCTCTCCCACACATGAGGATGAACTGAAGTCAGACTCAGCTCTGCTTTCAGTCCAACTATGTGAAGTCAGATTAATTCTAACAGCTGAGTGAAAACAGCAAAAATCTATAAAGAAAAAGGTTCTAAGTCTTCTTGAGGAGGAATCAAAATATACTAATATTATGAAAAGAGGGAGGAGAAGCACAGAAAGCTGAATAAATCAAGCTGTCCAACCTCTGTCAAACTGTTGTCCAAAAGATGATGATGCATTTCTACCAACATTTCATTTTGTGTGTCATTTCATGGAATTACAACATCTGCAGCTGAGCAGCAACGATTAGTTCAATTCAGTTCAGTTTATTTATGTATGTATACAGGGTGAGTGGAAACTGGAGAGACAAACGAACAGCAACAGACAAAATACCTGGCAGGTTGGTAGGACCAGTAACTGCACACTGGAAACAAACATCTTTCTGGGTAAGGGGGCTGAGCCATCTAATGTCATGTTTTCTAATGATGATTTTCTATGAAGCTCAAGTCGTTAGCTGGACGACAACATGCAGCTTTATACGTCATCACAGGTCAAACTGGGTAGGGGTCCACAGAAAACACATTGTTTTGGAAAATTTACACATCAATAAATACAAAGTTCAAAATACCACCTGGCATCATAACACCTGAACTGGTCGAGCTGTAGGTAAAACTGCTGCTCACTGATCTTCAGAGAGAGAACACTCTTTTAAAAGCTGGACGCAAGGAAAAACTCCTCACACATGAAAAGTGGTCCAGCAACAACACGTTGCAATCCCAAAATTACTTTAAGGTAACATCGCCATGTTTAACTTCACAGCAGCATCACACCAACACACACAGACATCAAATGGCAAATACTTAGTAGAAAAGCCAGAAAAACACCAATTCAACCACTGGAAAATGTGTTACAGCTGAACAAGGTGGTGGGAGGAGAAAAAGAATAGAGATGACTAATAATGACTTTACTTCCACCCACCAACAACTTCCTGTGACAATTATTAAAACACTATTTCAATGAAAGTGTCTGTTTATCTCAAATAAAAAAATACAAAGAGCAGATTACTTTTATTTAATACGTTATATTTGTGTCCATTCATTGTCTCTTCATAAGCCTTTGTTGTCCAACCCATAACCTTTCCATTTCCAGTGTTTGTATTAGAAAAGCAGAAAGTTCTCTGATTACAGTCAATGAAACAAGCAAAAACAGTAGATAACGGACAACAACTGGCTCAGAGTTTTCTCTTTATTTAAGCTGTTAAAATGAGCTGAATTGCTAATTTAGGGCCAGTTGGAACGATTCGTCTGTCAGTCTAAAAGTCAAGGAAAGCAAAAAATAATGTTTAAATATGAAGGGCAGACACGTCTCACACACAGACAACTGAATCAGCAGTGATGGAGACCTTTGTCCAAATGTAAACAAGGATGTTTACAGTGTGGAAAACCTCTCTTGTAATTTACAGCCTGTGTATTTCACGTTCATTTTTTTGCCAATTTAAAAGAAATGTTGAAACCAGTCAGATGCAGATGATTTCTCCATGTGACTGTCCTGTGTTTCTGCACTAAGTGGTCTGGGCTGTTTACACAGAGAAACCAGCTGTTTAAAGGAAAGCCAGCGGTGTCAGACACACAGGGAAACACGACGCAGAGGGAATGTCACTAACATACACCGACTTTACTGGACACAAACAGTGTCTACACATGGCAGTTTTATTTGAACAGAAGTCCTACAGCAGTTTGGCAGCATGCAGTGGCCACATAGTTGGAGATCCACGCTGGTCATGAAGCGTAAAACTGCTTTGAGGCAACTCTTGTGTTGGTGCTGTGTGTCAGTTGAAGGTGTGAAACCACAGACTGACAGGAAAGTTGTGAAACCAGTCGTCTTTATGTCAGGTATGCAGACATGAAGCGGAATGCAGACTGTGATGGTAAACACACAGAAATACGAGCTAAGAGTGACAGCAGAGCTCCAGAGCTGTGATGACCAAACCTCAGATTATCAGCACTGAGAAAGTTCTGTTATTATTTTCAGTGTGGAGACAGAAATCATGAACACACACAGATACATGCTGTGTCTGTGTCTCTGCGACGCCGCAGGAGCATCTGTCTGCTCCGTCTGATCCACAAAAAGAACAACCTGTCCTGCAGGATGCTAGCGTTGAATTATTTTTATTGTTTTAAGTTTAAGACCAATGGTTCAAGGAATTAGTGAAAAGACATGCATTACAATTTCATGGTTGTGTGACCTAATGACAGCTGTCAGTCAGCTCCACAACACACGTATAAAAACAAATAATACTCATCTCCTGGACCCTGGTTTCTCTGACTGACCTGGTTACTTAAGTACTTGTAAACACAGACAAGCAGATAGAGAGGGGTTGGCCCTGCATTTTACATTTTAGCAGCAAACCTCTCGTGTAGCGGAAGAACAATGATCCAATTAGACTAGTTGAAGAGCAATTTAGCCTTAAATACACAAACTACCAATATTCAGGCATCTAAACGTTTTAAATAAAACAAAAATAATTTACCTCAATTTATGATGAGGATTTTTTTTTTCCCCAAGTCAAACATAATGTTCAACGTGGACAGTTCAAAGCTGCAGGGACCACATCTGACCTCGCCTCAGCTCACAACTGAGAGTAACTGCATGGAGAACATCCTAGTAAATCTGATCCCTGTGGGGAGGAGACAGCTCTGTTAGAGAGCTGACAGGAGGCCGAGGTCATGGCGCAGGAGTCAGGGGTCAGGAACGAGGTCAGGGGCCACCATTACTTCAGAGAGATCACTGCACCTATCATGCAGGAGGATTACTGAGAAAGGAAAAGTAAATCCCCCTCAAGAATGTAGGACGAACTTTATACATGCAGGACGTCAGGAGCAGGGAAACCATCCACGCTGAGCTCTGCTTTCATTATAGGGTTGTTAAAATTTTGATTTACAGAATCATGGGTGTGCATGAAATGATTTCTTAAGCTATTTATCTGACTCCTCTGAATGATTTCTTATGGCACTACACTGAGGTTATCTTTATAAGATCGAATGTACTGTGTTCATTGAATTCTCATTAAAAATTCTTCATACAAGCCAAATATTCTTAATATTACAGCTTTCATCAGCTGATCAACAATCCATAATCCAAAGATTTAAAAAACCTGCAACCAGTTTGACGATCAATCAACTGATTCAATCATTATGGTCGAACAAAACGATGTGAGATTGTCATATTTAATATAAAAAGTTGTGGTGAGTTCACAATGTAAAAAGGTAAAATGTAGAAAATGGTTAAAGTGGAAAATCTGAAAACTGTGCTTATGAAAAGGCTTAAATGCGTGTGTCTGTGTGTGTCATTTCGTTTCTGCTTAAATGCGCGCGTGTGTGTGTGTGTGTCTGTGTGTCATTTCGTTTCTGTCCTCTCTTAGTTCAGATTTGCATTCAGCAGAAACATCACTGTTTCCACCATTCAGTTATCAGAGATCGCGTTTCTTGAACGGATACAAAATCTTGCAGAGTAGTTAAAGTCAGCTGTACTATAGGAGCATCGATGCAGATCATGTTTCAGTGACGTCCTGCAGACAAACACAGGACACATGTACAGTCACAACACAGTTCAAGCTGTTTACTACAGTCAGACGACTATAAGCCATTGTTCTGTGCTGGGAGATATGCAGTTTGGTGAAACCAGGAATGTCATCATGTTCACCTTCTTTCAGTGCTGGACATCAAATTAACCACATTTTCACAACCCGCTGTAAAAGACAAGGCAGGTTTGACTTGACTTGGGGGTGCAGCCCAGACAGACGCCATTCCCACTTCCTCCATTTGAAAAAGGGCAATGTTTTCTGTGAGACGCTCTGCTGCAACACATCTGAATTATTCACCGGGACGAGCTGGGTGTATTTAAAGCAGAGATCGATACCATTAAAGGACAACTGGAGCCACTGGAGACGGTTGAGAACGGAGACGACCTTCAGCTGAGCTGCAGATGTTTAAATCCAGTATGACGATGTGAACCGTTTGTATGAACAACATGTAAAATGAGTCTGCTGGTTTTCAGCACAGGTCCATGATACATGACTGCAAATCATCTTTCACAGGCATGTGTTCACTTGTTCATTATCTAATGTCTCTACATCAAATACAGAAAATATCACAGCACAAGAAAGTTACCATTTAGCATTAACTACAAGCCCACCCTGGACACAAGTATATGTAGGAAAGAAAAAATACATACACATCATCTGTACAAATATAACCAAATAAGAATCTCCAGTTAATGGAAATGAGAAGACATTAATGATTTTTTGTTTATTAACTGTTTAATTTAACTAAACTAATGAGGAGGATATTCAAATATCTACTTCTACTCTGAACTCATACAACAAGAGGAAATATTTAGGTAGGATAATATCAATTAAATCATTATTTATACAAACATGTGCATGTAACTTAATTAAAACCATTTTACAGACTAAATTAATTGTTACTCAATAGATAGAAAATCAATGAGAAACTACTTTGATAACAGTTCCAGTTATTTTCAGCCTCCAGCTTCTCCACTGTGGGATATAGCTGCTTTAACTGGTCTCCTACTGTAATAAAGTCAGTATTTCTGATGATCACATAATGTATGAAGAGACTGTGCTGAACACTTTTCACTGTTTAGTAACATTTTTATAGAGCAAACAAGAAAATAATCAGCAGATTAATCTACAGTGAAAGTAGTGGTTGCAGCTCTGAATACTTCTCAAACAATTTTCTCTGTCTTTTACTAAACATGAAAAACCTCAGTGGGCAAATTACTACAAATCCAGATCTTCTACCAACAGTATGAAGACTGAAAAAAAACACAGATTACTACCACAGCTGCTAAAGCCACAAGTGTCTCACAACTACATAATCTACAATGACCAGCACAACTAGAGCGACCCCCACCGCTCTGGCCACTCTGCATTCACTCCCACACACACATTTTTCTGATTTCTGAAGCCCAGGTTCAGTTCTCAGCTTTGGTCGTCTAGAGAAACTGAAACATCTCTGAAGCAGTTTCACCTTTGCCACAAATCCAGGAGAATGAAAACACACGGTGCAGGATATAAAATATCTCTGCAGGGATGGAGGGGGAGGTGAAGAATCGTCCCTCTGTGCGCTCAGCTCCCATTTACTGACTTTATTTATCTGCTGTGCTGCAGCACAGAGGCTGGACGTATGGAGGAGGAGGAGGAGAAGAGGGGTGGATTGCATGTTTTCCTCCCCGGTGCAGCCACTCTGTCTCCAAGCCGCCTGGGTGAAGAGAAGGAGGGGGAGGGAGGCAAGGCAGACAGAGGAGAGTGCTGGAGATGTGAAACCTGATCTCCTTCCCTACCTCCTCCCTCCTTCTCGCCATCCCTCCTCCACCTCCACTACTGCCACCTCGCCAGAGAGCCTCAGAGACTCCCAGAGTAATCTGATCCTCGGCCTCTGAGACTGGAAACACACTCAGAGAGAGAGAGAGTGTGTGTGTGTGTGAGTGAGTGAGTGAGTGAGTGAGTGAGTGAGTGAGTGAGTGAGTGAGAGAGAGAGGGGGGGGGGGGAGAAAATGGAGAGAGTGATAGAAATAGTGCAGAGAAAAGAGAGAGATCCCCATAAGACTTCTCCCAGGAGAGAGAAAACTGAGAAGAAGTAAAGCGAGCCGAGGAGGGAGAAACTGAAGAGAGGAATGGAGAGAAGGCAAGAGGAGAAGTGAGGGAAAAGAAGAGGATGTAAAAAGAGTAGAAAAGAGGTGTTGTAGGTCAGAGCTGCAGAAAGAAAGACCTGTTTGTGTGATATGCCTTAAGAAAGGTGTGTTTGTTTAAACGCACCTTTTGTATTTTTCTGCTGCTGCTTCTAATAAAAAAGAAGGAAAAGAAGCATGAAAGCAGAGAAACCTGCAGCAACAGAGGGAAAGTCTGGATGCCTGTGACTGACTGATTCATTCCGTTTATTTTCCCCCATAATCAAGCTTTAAATTTAGCTTTTAGCAGCAGGGTGAAAACAATCAGTAAAGACACAGCCTGTTGAAGCTTCAAATAGAAAGAGAGAAAGAAAAAGAGACAAAGTAGAGACACAAGACAGAAATGTTGGAAATCACTACAACAGGAAGCAGGTGTGGGATGAAAAGTGTTCCTGTTCTTAAGTAAGAGGACAAACTGTATTTTTCTCTGATGACCCGTCACCGTTAACTCACTGAAACATTGTGTGAATACTGGGCTACAAACACAACAACAGACCACTGTTAACCAAAAAAACCAACAACCAATCTGGACTTTCAAAGAAACAACTAGTTGATTTAGGATTTCTAGAGGATTTCTATGTTACCCCCTACATCAGAGTAGGGGGATAGAGAAACTTTATTTCTTCAGGTAGATTTCTCCTGAAGATTATTTGTCATGTAAACACGTAACCAGGCACCTAATCAGCTTATTAAATGAGCTGACGCTCGCCCCGCCACCCTCAGCAGAGAGAGGCATCTGGATGAAGAGATCATTAACATGGAGTCTAACTAAAATATTAACTTTTTTTAATTCAGACTGTTTGTACTGAGCGTTAGGACTCTGTCTTCCACAGCACTGCCAGCTTTAATCAATATTACTGCGGGAAAATTATCTGTCGTTGTCATGTGATGAACACACAGTTGTTTACTCTCCTTTGAGGCAGATTTCCTCCTGCTTCTTGCAGATAAACATCCGTTAGTGCAGCATTACGAGGTTCACACTGTGAGGTACCTGGAAAGTTATTGAACTGTGCTGCAGCTGCACTGTTATTTCTTTTTTGTCTGAGCTTTCTATGTTAGCAGGGTGAGAGCTAAACACATATCAACCAGCCCCGCACCCCCTTCTCCTGCCAGAGTCAACCTGCTCTCAACTGGTCTTTTCCTGGAGACTGGATTGGTCCCAGTGCAGAGGTCAGTCATTTCATAGGAACAGATCTGCAGCTACAAACAAACACACACATTATAGACTGAGTGACAGCACAGACTAATCGCTGAAAGATACATAATCAGAAGGAGGGGGAGAGAGATAACATGGCGTCTGTTCCCTCAGTGAGAGTGATGGTGTGGTGAGTCGTCTATTAACCTTTCTCCGTCCTTCAAACCCGTTTATGTTTGAGGAGAAAGCAAATAAATCCTTTGCTGCTGCTGCAAAAACCCTAACTGCAAGATGAATGCCAGTGACACAATAAAGGGAACAGGGACATCTTCAGTTATCAGGAATTAAAATTTACTATAAAAACAAATGAAAAGCAGAAATTCTCTTCTGTTCCTCTAGTGTTTATATGATCAAATCAATCTGTTCTGAGCTGCAGAAGGCCGTGTGCTCTTTACAATAAACAACACCTCAAACATCTTCTCCCCCGTCCCTCCCCGTCTGTTGTTGTGGTCTAGCTGCACACTGTCAGTCAGTCTGTTATTTTGGTAACACAGATCCTGGGCTTGGCTGTGGAATTTACAGCTGTCTGGCATATGGATAATACTGGATTTTGATTTGTGACACCTCCCTCCCACTTCCAATAACCTCTTCTCCCCCTCCACCTCATGAGGAGGGAGGAAGAGGCACTGGACTGTAGAGTTCTTTTTAAAGCAGAACTAAACAGAAAACTAAAGTAAAACTCGGCAGATGAACAGTAGAAAACAATCAATGGAGACACAAAGGTGAAAAAAGTTCCCAGAAAACAGTTTAAATGCTCGTCTCTGAGCAGCTCCAATGCACCGTGGTGTGTCTGAGGAAGTGTAACTTCACTGTTTTGGCAACAACTTCAAGTTTGCAAGAACAGTCAAAGCAGTTATGAAGAGAAAGACAGCACCCTGCAGCATCTCAAAGGACACATTCACAGCTTTTTACAAACTAGTGCATCGGCTGGTTGGACCCCGTGTCACCTCAGTTGTCTCGCTGCATTATTCTAGCTGCAGAGAAACAGACTGCAGGCCGTGAACACCACGAGTCACGAGTCTCAAAAGGACCAAACCACAAAACGAAGCAGAGATGTGTGGTGGAAACAGACACAGGTGTGTGCAGGAGGCCGTGCACGAGGCTCTGTCTGCTGGTCACCGACGACCCAGAAGGCTAAAATTAACTAACGACAACGTCCTCTCCTGACAGCGCTGTCAGCAGCTCAGCAGGACTCAGGGTAGGGGGCAAAACAAGTGTGAAGTTAGAGACCAGCAACTGGGACTGTTTATACACGACGCACAACAACTTCACTTGAGTCTGAAGCAAACTTTAACTGATGAGCAAAAGCACATCCATACTCTGCAATCCACCATTATCATTTTGAAAGCATTTTAAGTCTCCAATACTGGGGTGGCAGCAGCTGTGTAGAAAGAAACGCTCTGCCTGACATCTTCACTTTCTAGCACATGCAACAAAAACATATATTTGATCTCAAGCTTTTAAAACATCCCAAATCAAGCCAGAACAGGTTTTCCTTGCTGTTACCATCCCAGACAAATACTATAACCCTTCTTCTATATACAAATGTACCATAAGTTTATCTGAAGTTCATCTCCAGGTCATTTTAATATTTCCTCTTCATGTTTCCCCTGACACTCAGACAGCTGTAGGTGTCAGACAACTTGTCCCTGACTGAAATGATAAATGTTTCTTTATTAACTTCTCCACCTGTGACATTTACAGATTCATGCAAATACAGTGTGAAATAAAATGCCGTGGTTACCCACATGCAAAAATTAATATACCAATACAGCGACAAAATGAGTATTCCTCCTCTCTGGACATCTTTAAACACAGGACACTTCATGTACAGAGTAGATTTAGATGTTTTTTAATTTTTTAGCTAGAAAAAAAGTTTCCTAGGACCCAAACACTGGCGTCAAGACGGTGAGAAAACAGCAACAGGCACAAAAACAATTATCTATTTTTTAAATGAATTCACTTCATCTAGGAAGTTAAATTGTCCTGCAACAAAAAATTATCTGTTCAGGTTTGTTCCTAAATTTATCATAAACCTCCAACTGAATTTGGAGGTTTATGATTTAGGAGGTGAGACACGATAATGTCAAAGCTTGTTTTGTACAAAATACGCTGAAATAATTAGACACAAGAAGAGTCCACTAATCTAGTATTAAATTAAACACAGTGTTTTTAAACTCCATACTTTGTGTGCAGAAGGTTCGTTTGTAATGTAGGTAAAGTTAAAAAATGCAGCGCAATAAAGAGAACAACACTTCAGCGCATTACAGACAAAGTGGCAGGAAAAATAAAAGTACATCCTAAACTTAAGTACTTTCATTCTACCCTTAAGTGACTGAGAAGGTTTAGTACGCACTGACACCAAAAAATGAAGTTAAAATAACTTAACTCGTCTTTCAGCAGCTTGTAAAAAAATAAAAGCAGATTCATTTGTGAGCAGAGTTAGCTGAAATTAGTCAAATTAACCTGTAGCAATACGAGTTTACACGCCAAAAGGTTTCATGTTAAGGTTAATGAAACACCATCGTTATTCAGAGGATTAAGATCAACGTTTTGAATTAGATTTTTATCCCTTCGACTTAATAAACTGTGTGTAAGCCAAGTAGCTAAGTCACAAATCAAAGTTAGCAAAAAGAAAGAAGCTAGCCTAAACTTTAGCTAACTTACCGAGAAAAAAAGTCAGTTAATCACAAACTAGTGGGGAAAAACAGTTTTGTTTCAGTATTTTAAGACCTTTCTGTAGTAACGTTATATAAAAAAACTTAACTTTAATTTTAGGAACAGACGGGTCCGATAAACTGCTTCTACTGAAGCTAACGGAGGAATGTGGCTAACACTCGTCCGACAGTTAAAACCGTTATCGACACAAATTAAAGAAAGAAAACACGAATCTACAGCGAACATTTACACACATGTGACCTGTGAGTGTGTGTTTGACCTACATGTGGTGATTTTAACACACAAGCAGACACAATTAGCGATGCAGCAGAGGTCAAACAAACTTTTTCCACGACAGCAGCCAGAGGGATGCGTCTATCTCCTGGCGCCAACACACAACAGAAAATCTTTTCGCCGAACTCCGGTCGCTTTAACGACTTATCTACACGACACACACATTCACAATAACGTACACGTTATGTTCACGTATCCTGCTTAAAATATCCACACGGTTAAGATTAGAATGCAACGGTTATTTTAAGCGCGACCAATCGTAAACACATTCTGACCCAGATGTAGCAGAGACGCGCTTGTTCCAGCGCATAGACCGAGGCCAAAAGTCGGGCTCCGACCCGCAGACTGGGACTGAACTTTGGGATCGATCCTGCCTTACCTTGCCCTCTTCCCTCCTTCTTTCTATAATTCCTCCCGTGGACGTGGCGCTCCTTTCCGACTTTATTCCACCGCAGTCCCCGCGGACTGACGGCACAGCAGCGTGTTACTTCCCCGCGTTTGGTGGTGAGAGTTTCGGCGTCTCGCTGCTCGGATCTCCGCTCGGTCGTTCTGTGGTTTTCGCTGTTTGGTGATGGAGCAAATACCAGCCGGGCACAGATCGTCTCCGAGCGACAGGAGGGATCCCTCTGTAGTTCAAAACAAACGGCAGCGTTTCCGGTCGGTGAGAGCGGGTGTTGAGAGACGCGCATGCTCTGTTTGTTATGCTGTTGTTTATGTGTATATGAAAAGTACTCCACCGCCAATACCCTTTAAAATACACATGTACATGATCTAAAATGTACTCTAAGCACAAAAGTATTGGTACTGTAGTAATAAAGTGATTTTTTATGTATTTTTAGAGACTAGAACAAAAACTGCATCTGGGTTGATGTACTGACAGTTGTTCCTTCCACTAACATACCCATTACATGGCTATATTATACTATACAGCTGGGGGGCAAGTAAAAGTAACATAAAATACAAACACTTAATCTAAAGCACCTGTAGTCCAGACAGCGCATGTGTGGATCCTGAGCAGAAAAGAAAAGGAGCAACTAGGAGCAAAACATAAACGTGAGTTTTTACCACATATCTTACCACTGCTATCATTTCACAGCTTTACATTCACAGCCCTCCTTCACTGAGTTTATTTAAGACGGAGCGTTAACTGCGTTTGTTGTTGGTCTCCAGAGACGCAGGCAGAGTGAGACCTCTTTACCTTTTTGCTCATCTGTGCTGCTCTGCTCAGACCTGCAAAGACTCGTCAGGGCTTTTATTTTGAAATCAAATCGAAAAGTGACCCCTGCGCCCCCTGGTGTCTGTTAACAGAACATCACGCCTACATCTTTACTACTAAAGTACCACTGTTACTGTGGTATTACTGTGGTAAGTATCTGAATAAATTCACTCCGGAAGCCCAGTATGCTTAAGTACAAATTTAAGGTAGTTACCTTCATTTTATCACAGTTCATTTGGACTCTTCCTCTTGACAAATATTGTACTTTGCATACATTATGACGTATTATTATGGATTAATAACGTGTAAAGTGTTAAGATCATTTGGTGTGTAGCCCCCCAGCATTTGCTTGTTTGTTCTACACGGATACTCTTGGACTCCTCACATAGTGTTGAGTTTGTGAACTTATATTTCTAAGCAACTGAGGATGACGAGCTTGGGAGTGACGTGTGTCACTTGTGTTGCAAAACTGAAATTAACTGTGTGTGACAGTTCTGATGAGAAACGTTACTAAACATCTGAAATCAGAACTGAAACAGGAACCTTGTGTAAATGATTCAAACTCAGGGAAGAAACAGAGTAGAGGATGAAGGGAGCGTTTCTCCAAAGTAAAATGACCAAACGACACTGATCTCACTGCTGTGAACAAAAGCTCAATGAGCTTCAACAAACATTTACTCTGGAGTTTTATTGTTAGAGAGGAAAACATGAGGTTTCAAGATTAAAGGAGACACAATGTTCAGGTAGTTTTAATACATGTGCACAGCAGTCGCTTCTATGTGTTCACACCGCTTTGGTTTGTGTGTTGAAATACTGAATAATGAACTTTATTTCATTCTGTTATCAGTCTGACGTGTTTCCTCAAATAAGTTCATGTTTATTCTGATCAAAGACCTTTTAAACCTTTTATTCTGAAAATCCTGTCTGATCTTCTGGCTTTAATCACATATTTATGAACCTGAAATATGTTTTTTTTCACATGGCCTTGATGATTTGAGCTCATATCTTATCAGGTAAAACTTTAATTTAACAGACTTGAATCTTCAGCAGGAAACAGTCTTTAACATCTTTAACAAACCTTTGCAGCAGCTCTTTTCAAATGCTCAACAAAGTGTTCAGTTTATTCAAGACGTTTATTCAAATATTCAGAACCTATGAGTTAAATGTAGTTCTGCCTTTCTCCAGTCATAATGTTTCACTTCCAGCTCAGACACAGTGGAGCTTCTTCCTGATACAGTGACACAAACTAACCGTGACTCGTTGGACATGCTGCATGCACACATTCACTCTCTGAGAAAACGAAAAACACACAAACTGTATAAAATATTCAGAGTAAAAACTGTACACCAGCACACGAACCGGTCCGACAGAAACAGGTCACAAAGAGGCGTAAGGCACCGAAAGCTTCATCTCACGTGAGAACACAGATTCCTTCTACATCACGTCCTCAGAGTAAACGTAAAGGTTCTGTTCACACTGCAGAGCATCAGGAAACAGACTGAAATGAACCACTTCACATCTGTGTGCTCCAGGTTTAACTCAGCATGTCTGCATCTGAAACGGAACACGTTTGTGGGGGTGCTTGACTAAGAGTTCACATCTGTGCTGACAGAACGTTAACTGGTCATATTTTTATGATTCTGACTAACTTTATTTGATCCCTATGAGGAAACACAGCAGCTGGACACATTTCCATATGTGATGGTGTCACTACAGGGTTTCAGTGTAAAAAACTAAGAATCTGAATCTTGTTCAGAGAACGATGATGATGTTTTCAGTGTTTTCTGATATTTTATGGACTGAACAAGTTCTTAAAAGAAACGATCAAAGATGCAGAGATGTTCAGTATCTGTAGACGCTCACGTAGCATCATTCTCAGCCACAGGAGCTGTCTGCAGAAGAAAAAGCTCCAAAGATGAATTGCACCACATTTATTGCTGCCTTGTATTTTGATGCATTGTAGTTTGACCTGTGGAAGCTGGAGGGTGATATTTTTTAATGACCTGTAGTGTGAACAGAGCCTTTACTCAAAGCGGCTTTGTAGTGAAAAATAATCTTTTAAGCTCCTACAGATCAGAACAAACATTTACAGCGTAAATATGAAAAGAAAAAAAATCCAAACTCTAAATACATCATGTGACTCCATGTGTCCTGAACGCAGCAGTGATGATAAATAAGCTTTGAAATAAATATCACACAGTCAATACAGTCAGTAAATATGAAATTCACGGTTATTTTCTGCGGGTAACACCTACTGTGTGTGGGGTCAAAGAGGGATCAGTAGCTACGCTGCACACCTGAGCAGGTTCACCTGGGAAAACAGCTTCAGATGCACTGAAACAGTGAGTTTACACCGCGTTAAGTTAAAATAACTAATATGATATGATGGTTCTCACATGATCTTTGTTTATGCTTTAACTTTCAGCACATTTGTTTTTCATGTTTGTATCTGCACAGGTGAACCTCTAAACGTGTGCGTTACATTCACAGACACACTTCAGATAAGGCTTATTCACAGCTGCTGTCAGACCACTTCAGTCCAGACCAGCACCACAGCCCCAGTACTCCTGGGTGTAGAACTGGTTTCAACGGGTTTAAGCAGCTCTGTACGGAGTTCTTCAGTGTTCGATTATAAGATATTAACTGATTTGTAAATGTATAAAATAAAAACATTATATATGAAGAAATTAATTTTTAGTTGATTATTGCAAATCAAATTTACCAAATTTATTAAATTA
The DNA here is from genome assembly GCA_034779795.1 of Ctenopoma multispine. Taxonomy (NCBI): domain Eukaryota; kingdom Metazoa; phylum Chordata; class Actinopteri; order Anabantiformes; family Anabantidae; genus Ctenopoma; species Ctenopoma multispine. The sequence continues at coordinate 20,685,599 of JAUYWH010000007.1, forward strand.
ACTAATATTTGTATTTTCCTATGTTATCTATAAATTAATTGATATGAATTACATTTATTTTGAAGAGAAATGCTCAAAATTATTTAAAAGGTTACTTAAAAGTTAATTATTTAAAATCATTTTGTTATTTGATATACATATATATTTAAATGTATAGTTTTTTATGTCTGAATTCAGTGTATTTTGCATAAAGACATTTACACACTTTTTATAATTAAAATGTACATTAATCTTTACAGTTTAATAGTATTGTTACTTTCATCATCATCAGATATTTAAACTATTTATTTTGTAATGTTACATATATAAATTTCATTTAACAGTTTATTGAATGATTGTAATGATTAAATTTGGCACTGTCCAGACTCCGTATCGACTGTCTGTACTGAGCAGCACAGTGGTCACATCAGAAAACTAAAGTTTTACTGCTGTACATTATAAAATGAGGAGTTGGACAGAAATCATGACTTTGTTATTGCATATGTTCTCGTTCTGAAGCAGAACCAGGCAGCGTTGTTTTAAACATTGATATTAATGCACAGAAAACATCCCAAACATCTCCAAGTGTATTTTGCATAAAGAGCTTTTACACACATCTGTAAAACTTGTCGGCTCGTGTTCGTCATTGCAGCCGGTGGTGTCGCCCCCCCCCCAGGTCTACACGTTGATGGCGTGAGCGTGTTTCTTGCACAGAGGTTTGTCTTTCTTTGAGTAGAAAGGCTGTCCCTCCAGGTTCACGTGGCACACCTGCAGTTACACATCCAGACATATGAGTGAGGAGGCTGCACTGATCTGTTCTGTTCTCACCCAGCATGAACAAGTCAGTAAAAATCGAGTTCTAAAAACTGAAGACAAAGTAAATCTGCATGGTTTTTGCAATTTGAGATTTTTAACGTAAACACTGGTGAACTCTGACATGTAGAGCTGCTGACAACAGGAGGTAGGTGATCGTTTTCTGGTTTAATCTGTGTATGGTTCTTACCGCACACACGAAGCAGGTGTCATGCCAGGTGTGACCCAGAGCTTCAATGAACTTATCACCAGCTTCAACTGGGAAGTCACAGCCATGACACTTGGTGCTGAAGAGTGCAATATAATCTGAGAGGGACAAACAGAGTCAGAGACAAATTTCTATTTGTTCTTACAGCTCACACCTGTTTTAGTGTGTGTGTGTTGTCGTACCTTTCTCACAGTACGGCTCTCCGTCCTCCATGTGGAAGAGGCTGTTTCCAAAAGGTGTACCACAGGCTGCACAGACAAAGCAGGTGGTGTGCCACGTCTGCCGCAGAGCATGCATCACTTCCTGCAACACACAACATGTCGAACACGGTGAGGTGTGTGTATGTCTTAAAACAACAGTCAGGAGCATGTCTGATCATTCAAATGTTCATTTTCTGTAATGATTTCTCCTGTTTGGACTTTAAAATGTGAATCTAAATCCACAGTCGTCATTATGTCTAAAGCTGCATTTCAACACAGGTACACAGGTAGACAGGTACACAGGTAGACAAATACACAGGTAGACAGGTACACAGGTAGACAAATACACAGGTAGACAGGTACACAGGAAGACCATCTCACCCCCATGATCTTGGTGCTGCAGCGGGCGCAGGTCGGAGCGAAGAACTCCTCGTAGCAGTTCTCACAGTAAACGTTGTTCTGTTCCTCCACGAAGCTGACGTCAGCCAGAGACATGTGGCAGTAGTGACAGTTAAACTCCTCTGGGTGCCAGGACCGGCCGAGGGCCACCAGGAAAGGGCCCCTGCAGGCAACAACAACACATGCTCCTTTTGATTCAGGTGTTTCTATAATGTTTAACTACCTTCCACAGCATGATACAGTTTCTCATTAAAATAAAATCAAATGACATAAAACATAAATTAAAATGTCAAATAAAGCTAAATACTGTAGCTACTGTGTATAAAATATGTAAACTACCTGATGACGCTGTTGCAGGCCCCACACAGAGGCGTACGGCTGCTGGCGGCAAACCTTTCCGCCCTTTGGGCCACGCCTCTGGCCACTGGTGGGAAAGGGGCGGGGCTGGGTGTGAATGGGGCGGGGCTTGGACCTACAGGTGCCCCAGGTGCTGCAGGAGATGGGTTGGGGATGTACACTGGTGGAGGAGGGGCCGCCTGGGGCAACGGCTGAACCTTCATGGTGGTGGTGGTGGTCTTGCTGGGGTCAAACTTATCGGCGAAGTTGGTGTCGGCTACCCAGGGGGGTCTGTTAGAGGAGCCAGGAGCAGCTGGAGCAGGGGCCGGGACAGCGGCTGATGGGCGGGGCTGAGGGGGGACTGGAGCTGGAGCTGAGGCTGGAGGAAACAAAGCAGGAGGCAAAATCTTATCTGTAGAGACGAACAGCAGTGATGAGTAGCTACGCACATTTAATTCCAGCACTGTGTTCAAGTACAGTTTTGAAGGACTTTATTCTCCAACATTAGTTTTTTATTGCAGGTACATTCCTGGCTTAGCGAGACCTCAACAGAAACCTTATTTATGAGGCACTGGGGAACAACTCTGGACGAGACTCAAACATTCACGTTCTCACCTGGCTGAGACGGGTAAATACAGGCAGTGCTGACCACCTTGGGAGGCGCGGAGCCAACAGGAATCTGAATGGAGCTCTGCTGGGTGGGGGGTAGCGGCTGCGTGGGGGGCTGCTGGTACTGCTGTGGGATTGGCTGGTACTGCCGTGGTGGGGGTGCCTGTTGAGCCTGATCCATGGCTGGAGACTGAGTGTACTGACTGAAAGACAGGAAATATGATCAGGCCAAAGGGAAAAGCTGATAACCAGCAACTGTTACTGTGAATTATAATTTACATAAAAATGTACGTATAAAAACTGGAGAGCAGTTTTATGTAAAAAACAAAATGAAAGATAATCCCTTAGATACACCTTAAAAAAATAGAAAACACATTAATGTAAATCAGGGTTTTTGGTAGGAAAAGATTTGTTAATTTGTCCAATCGTTTGAAAAGTAGATCCTGTTAATTAAGAGGTACATGACTTCCACACAGGTGCGGGTTAACTATACTTTGGGGAAGTGACTATTGAATTGATGCTGTTTGTAGGACATTTATCATTGTAGACCTGGACTAGAGGGCTTTAAAGGTTAAAACCCAGGTGAGGAAATGCTTACCTGGACTTCTTCATGTAACGAGATGTTACCTTCTGAACTGATTTGGTGATTTGTGGGTCAGAAGAACTAACAGTTGTTTTAGGGACATTTCATGGTGCTAACATTGAACTGTTTTTTATTTAATACAGTTTATGTTCTACGGCCTTTAGAAACATTTGACTTTGACATATAAAGACTAATAATCTCCAAATCACCAAATCAGTTTGATACGTGACCTTTGTTCGTAAAACACAGACACACGAGTCCGGGTTAGTTTAGAAAGGGCTTTTCCACCAACAGAGAACACCTTCAGTTTAACTAGGTTGGTTCAGAACTAAGATTCTTGTTCCTGCTAAGAACCAAAAGTCAAATGGATCCGTACAGACACTGTTTGACATCACCATCACGAGTGGGTCTGTACTAAGCCCAACGTGCTGCTGCTGTGCGTCGTGTGCGGTGAGACGTGCTCGTGCTGTGGTTTCAGTGTGCTGGTTCATGTCAGGATGTTTGGTCCAAGAACTGAACTGGTTCTCTGTTGATTGAAAAGTCCTAATAGAGAGCCTGTATGAGAACCACTCAAAAACTAAACTGAGCTTTAGGAGCAGTTTCCCAATTAACCAGCTGGATTTGAATCACTCAGAGCCTGTTAGAGGAGACTGAACACGTTACTCAGAAGATGAAATAATGGGTTTGTTATGTTACTCAACAGTTACATGGTCTTGAGCAATAAACCAACACTGTCAGGGTTAGAGGTTTAATTCCCATCAGGGTCGCCCAGTCGAGAAATAACGGCCTCAGTATGCTTCCAGTGACTCGTCCAACTCGTCTGAAAACAAGTGTATTTAACTTTAACTTTTAATGTTAACAACCGAGCGCAACACCAGAAATAAGACACAGAGAACTGAAAGAGAACTGGAGTTTCAAGTACTAGGAACTATAGGACCACTTCTCAAAGGGGTCCTGGAACTTCAGTTCACAAGAACAAGAACTGTCAGTTCAGTTACAGGTCAGTGAGCACATGTAGAAACAGTCTACAGTTGTGCTCTGTTTGGCCCATTTGGGCAGAGACAGGCAAAGTGACAACAGCAGGGCTGTACCATCCCTGTTATTGGTCCAAGATTTATCTAGGTGCATCCACACCAGAAGGTTCCTGATACTTTCTTTCTAAAGTCCAGGAAGGTTTTCTATGAGTAAATGTCCCTCCAGCACATTATCATTTGCATTTCCATAGCAGGGACAAAGCCCGGAGAAGAATGGCCACTCTCCGAGGTTCCTCTACTCGTGATAACTCACTCCCCACTACTGGTAAAAAGCAGCCACAGTAACAAAAGGGCAATTACTGCTTTACTGTAGCAGGCAAAACAAAACACCCCCTTCCCTCAGCTGTTTTTAAGAATACTAATCCTGGGTGATATCTCTCCAATCAGTGGCACTCAGCATTCACTGGCCCCACCCTGATTGTTGCTGAACCTTCAGTAGGTACTACACCCTGACACCTACTGTAGCAGCTACTCAAAGCTTTTCATAGGATTTTTGACCGTGATTTTCAGTGTCGCCAAACACTGATATAGACAAGACCGAACGTTTTATCTGAAGCATACTGAGGCCTTAAATCCACACCTGGTACAGACAAGACCTTTAGAAAAATGAAGCCCTGTTTAATGGCAGATTGTGTGTTATTGAGCGTAGAAAGGAGGACAGCATGAAGCGACTTGAACGCTGGAGGCCTGCAGGTGCCTGTACCTGGATACTGCAGCTTTGTGCTGGAGGTTGTAACCAGCTGCAGACTGTCGCTTCAGGCTGCAGGTGTAGAGACGACAATAGCAGAGGTCACAACTCGACAATCTGCAACCTGCACAACTCACCTGTTCCTACAGGCTACGACTGCTCCTGGTGATGCTTTCATTGAATTTTGTACCACATTTATATTTTCATATTGTTTTTTTATTAACACAGACTTGGATCTATCTCTTCATCATCTGCAAACTCGGGTAAATCGACTGTCCACTGCCTGCTCACCAGCAAACAGCAGACAGAAAGAGTTAGAGACCAGCTCGTGAAACATTGGCGCATTTAGCAGCTAAGGAGCAGATATTTCCCTCAGGAGGAGGTGGAGACCAAACACAGAGCGAAAACAGAAGGAATGTTGAACTTAGATTTATCAGGTGGACACAAACCCCTTTCTCTGGACGTAGAATTAAACAAAAAAGAACAAGAATTACACTAAAACATGAAAGAAGAATGTGTCTCACTCCGTACTCAGTCTCTGAGTCTCTCCACTGGCAAACAAACAGAAAACATCTGTCTACAAGCAGAAATCCCTGATCAGCTCACAACAAACCAAAACCAAGCACACAACAGTCAGGTAACTCTACGGAAAGCAAAGTGGGTCAAAATATCCTGTTGTGCTAGCTTTAAGTTCTGGTGTCATGGCTCATGACTGTGATGTTGTAAACTACTGTAACACTCGATGTATAAACTTTATCCCCTTGACATCATTTAATTTAATTTAATTTCCCTTTACTTTGTTTTATTTAGTCTTTTCGAACGCTTTCCATCGCTCTGTGCTTTATCCTGACTGTGCACAGAGAACAAATCAACAGGCTGCTGGAAAAACTGCTGCAGGCACAGATCTATGATCAGAGCCGATCGGTTACCTCTGAGGGACGGGGTCAGGGTAAGTGGGAGGGGTGTCCAGAGGTGGCACATGCACGGCAGTGTTACCAGGTGGAGCTGGAGCATGCTCAGTAGGGCTGCAGCACAGGAACAGTCGTTAGGAGCAGCAGCAAAAGAAAGAGAGACAACAAACCTGGACTGTGATTACACACATACAGTCTCTAGATTTATATATTTACAGTTCAAATGCAGTCCGTACCAGTCTGCGTGATGTTTATACTGTATTCTGTTAATACAATAAGATTAGTAAAAGCCTGGAGATCAGATTTGTTGTTATTGTCATGCAAAAATCAAAACACTCCATATTGCTCAGGATGTGAGGATGTTCATATAATGTGCTGCATTTTTTTCTTCATTTGACCAAATTAGATTTGAATTTTCAGCATAAAAAAAATTCCAACACTTTAAAACCAACTTTTTTCATTATGTTTTTGAACAGTCAAAAAAACTAACGAGCACCAATAGGGTGTAGTTTTAACATACACCTGCTGCCATGGGGGCGCTCTTTCAACAGATAACTCTATGGGCCGTATGAGAAGGTAGGGACATACAACGTGTGGTCGCTCACACTGGAGGACGCATGTGTTACTGTGAGGAAGGTTTCAGCCTGCTCATCACGCCACGCAGATCGTGTGTGTCACCTTTAAGTCACAAGCTTCATTTCCTGTACATCAGCACTGATTCATTAAGTGTGTTTCATTTTCTTTTACACAGATAAACCAGCATCTTAAAGCTGCAACATCAGCATCATTTCATAACATTTATATTTTCTGGACATGTTACTAAATGGTTTCCATAATTATGTGATAGATGATAAGATTGCTGGACAGTTTCTGTTCAGAGGGAACATTTCTTGAATGGTGGTCAGAAGTGGATGGCATTAATATGAAAATGTATTTGTTGGTATTTGTGTCTACAGCCTTGAATTTGGTTGAATCTGAGATGAAAGGAGTAATTAAAACATTTTTCCTTTGTGTTTCCTGCTTCTTTTAGAGATTTAGAGACATCACATGGGAGCTGCTTTCTCCAGGATGACTTCAAGACAAAAAAGAAAAACCACAGTCTCTTTATTGGCGGATAAAAGCTTGACCTCTGCTCCTATTGACTCACGTTGAGTTATTGGACAGCGAATGGAGTCTGACGAGGGACAGAGGCAGGTTGGAGGGGGGAGGGTATTTGGTTGTATATCAGTCCAAACAGGCAGGGCGGAGGCAGCAGGGATCGATCGTGCATAATGGAAGGATGATTAAATAAATGTGCGGTGCAGAGAAAGCTCCATCCATCAGTGCTGAGACAGAGAGAAAGGAGGAGGGGTGCAGGGTTAAAAGGTTTGTTCGTCTTCTCAGAGATGAAGCAGAACTCTGATATTCACTGTGATAGGATTTCAGTTGATCTGTGGGAGAAACATTTAAACCACAACAGCAGCTAAAAAACGAGGAAAAGAAAACAGAGCAGCAGCGAAGAATTAGAGCAAATATGCTTTACTAAAAATGTTTGACCATCAAAAACAGAGAAGCTTCCTCACAGCACCGAGCTGTGTGTTGAATCTTCATCAGATCTACAACACTTAGCCAATAAAGATTTAAAAAAGAGCCTCTTCACTCAGAGTCCTGTGTGGGAGGAATGTGGAGTCATGAACTAATTTAACTGGTAAGAAAAAGAAAGTTAGAGCTTGGTGTAGACGACAGTTAGGAACAAACTCAAAGCAGTTATACGTGTTCATTTGGAGCAAACCAGTCATCATTCACAGTGCAGGCTGGAAAAAGTCTAATGACATTAGACAGAAGCTCCAGTTAGCTTTTTGTTAGTCAGTTAGTCAGGAGTCGCTGGAACCAGACTGGAGGTTCTGGGTCAGATCTGACATATAATAAATATAATAATATAAGGTAATAATATAATGTGAACCTTGTCTCACAAAGAAGATCTCAGAAAGATCAAGAATAGAATAAAAAACGGTTCCAGACAGACCTCAAAGAGACTCCACACAACACGTCTACATATACTGTGTGATGGAGATAATTTAGTTCTGACTCCAACAACACAGAATCTCAGTGAGGTTATGAAAAGATCCTCAGAGTAAAGGTCTGGATCTGGTGAACGTCACAAGTCCGTCTCACACTGCAGCTTCATCGTGGAGGGAACATGAATTCTGAAGTTCATCATGGAGTCTAACAGGATGTGATGGTGGCAGCAGGACAATGACCACGAACACTGGAGGACAGGTTCACTTACTTCATAACTGTGTCAGTGGTGTTATCTTAAAGACTGAAGATGACGATCAGATCACATTTGATCAGTTAAGTGAATTTAAACACATATCCTATTATCAATACATTTATTCAGCTCGACTGCGCCACCTACTGGTAAAATCAGCTCATCATAAGTTATTTTATTTAATAAGAACCCACATGTTGAGTCTCAGTAACTTTAACTCTTTCTGTCCTTCTTATATGACATTTTGCATCTCTGTCTCTGTGTCTCTCTGTCTCTGTGTCTCTGTAGTTGTTTTGTGTCTTTCTGGGGTAAATTTGCTGATTGTTCTCTGTGAGCGCCGGTGTCTTTGTTTCACGTCTGTTTAAGGTTTCATGTCTCTTTGAGGTCATATTACAGACGTTTTGTCTCTTTGTGGTTGTTTTTAACATCTTACTACGTTGTTTTGTATCTGGGGTATTTTGCAGGTGAAGCTTGGGGGCTCTCTGATCTCTTGGGCCCTGGGGTCTGTGCCCCTTCATCCCTTTCTAGCCACAACTTTAGGTTGGAGGGATTTTATGGATGCTGCTGTAGCTTGAGAGCTTGAGGTGAGGGGTGATATGTTGAGAGGCCAGGTGAAGTGCACAGAGGGCGGGGCACAGTGAACAGGTGAGGAGCCTGGGGGTCAGCAGCTGTCTGACAGAGCTCTGCTGCCTACCTGCTCCTCCTCAGCGCCTCCTCCTCCTCCTCCTCTGTTACTGTAGAGACAGAAACAAACAGGGGGTGTTAGTGAATAACTCAGTCTCTGTTATTCACTTTTTCACATTTTATTATTGTTTTAATTTTACACAGAAAAAATTGATTGAATTTTAACAGACTTCATTAAAACATGTTTACTGCCACAGTTTCTGTCTGCTGCTCTGCTTCCTGCCAGTTCCCCATCCAGCCAGCAGATGGCCTCATCTCCCTCCACCTGGTTCACCTGCACCTCATCCTGTAATCCTCAGTATGATTCAGTACACCTGATCTTTTCCCACTGATCCTCACCAGCCTCAGAGACCAGGTTGTCTGAACTTGCACACCTCTTATTTATAATATTACTAGATTAATGATAAATTAATGAATAAACAGGATTATACTGTAGTAATTAAGTATTGGTCTCCTGATTATTTTCTCGGTTAGCTGACTGGTTGTTAGGTTTGTAAAAACACCATCATTAGTTCTGTGGAAGCCAACTCACACTTTACTGTGCACTAAAATAACATTAAACAGAAGAGGACTCACAAGACTCAGTTCCTATCATGTGGGCCAGGACCCGGAAAGTCTTCGACTGCATGTTGGAGCTGCGGCGCCCCCCTTCGCTCAGGTCTGGGTCCTTCTCTGCACTCTGAACGGCCTGATAGACCGGGGAGGCGCTGTCTACAAGATGCTCTTTAACTAGGAGAGTACTGCAACCACAGAGAGGCCGCCACATCACCCCCGCCCCACCCACCGGAAAACCAAACAGAGTCAATACAGAGACACAAAATGCAGAGTTGAAGGATGAATGTGTGGATTTTTAAACCTTTTAGTTGTAGATGTTTCGAACATCCAGCTGCACTAAAATATTGATGTAGAAAAGATGCACGAGCACAATTTGAATTGATCCTGAACAAGATGCTGCTGAACTGGTTTTGATTTGATTTTGCATGACATGAAGAGAAAATGTGAGACAGTGGGTGCTGTGAGAAAGGAAAAGCTGGTTTTTGAATCACTACACTGATATAGAAAGAGAAAAAGAAATGTTCACATAAGAAACAACGTCAGAAATAAACATTTCACTATTTAAATGATAAAGACAGAATGAGCGGATCCAGACACCAGGAGAAGGAGAAAAGAGATCTGAACATTCAGTTTCCTTCTGAACTGTGACCAGTAAAACTAGTTTAACTGTGTTTTCCTCACGTCTCCACTATCCAGCTGAAAACTGATGAAAACCTTTTTGTCTGTTTAGTTTTAAGAGACTGATGCAGATGAGACACTGTGATGAGGAGGAGGAGGAGGAGGAGGAGGAGGAGGAGGAGGAGGACAACGCTAACACACAGGAGGGTAATTTTCCATGAAGCTCGTCCTCAGTTTGGCTGTGTGGTTTTGTCCTGGATCGCATCTCAATTAGAGTGGGGATGTCAGGGTGTAAAGTAGAGCAGCTGAAATGAAGAATGGATGTGGAGCAATATCATTTTTCTTCTTGCGGGGTAAACAAGTGATTTTCATGCACAGACGGTTCAACATCTTCTGATGCAATTTTCCAACTGATGGAAAATTGATTGTTAGTAGAAGAGAAGCTGTTGGAGAATGGAAGGGGAAACCAGGAGAGATGTCTTTATTTCTGAGATTGCCTCAACATCAAACAGACGAACAACGACAACAAATGATGAGAGAGTCTGAATCTCTGTGACGGTTCAGGAAGGAAAATAAAAAAGCCAAGATGCAACAATCAAAAACATGCACGAAGCCACGACGCACGATAAAGAAACGTTGCCCTGAGAGAAATGACCAAACTGTCTCTGAGACGTAGACCTGGAGACTTCATGAACCTCTCACAAACAGACATCAACATCAGCACACTTTGTTCAACCAGCGACCACAACACGCTGCAGCAGGACACTCACAACTGAGCCGAGAGACCGAGAGACCGTCAGTCAAAAGAAAAGGTACAAACATAAAGGTAGAAACAAAGGAAGGAAGAACCACCACCCAGACCCGCCTCTTCATAATGAACTCCGAAAAACACAGATCGTTTTCTTTGCTTTGTCAAACATGTTATGTTCCTGTGTAAGTTCTGATCAAATCTTTTTTCATACAGAGTTGTCCGGTGTGGATGTGGGACGTACAATGTGCAGCTGGGTTCACAGACAACAAAAGCAGTTTGGTTAAATTCAAAGAAATGTTCATTAACATGTGAAGTGTGTTACGTGTTTCTCTAAAAAACCAAACCACAATCTTTCTGTGACCTTAACCAGGTTCTCAGAGAGTCTAAACACAAACTCGTTACTTTGCATTTATGCACATTAACTCGTCATTATAGGAACATGGGATCGAGTTGCAGTGATGTTCCCACAAAAACACATGTGCCGTCGCAGTTTTGTTATTTACAGGTGTGATTTGTCAGAAACAAGTGAAACATAGTGAAACTCTACTATCCAGCACAGGAGACGAGGAGAGAGGAGAACACAGAGACAGGAGGAGGACTAGGAAGGAATAAGGAAGAGAAGAGGGGGAAGAAGAGGAGTGAAAACGTGATTAGAGGGAAGGGAGGAAGGAGGTGGTGGTGCTGTTCTTACTTGCCATCGTGCCCTTTGACCTGCGTCTGTCCTGCGATGGCGTCCATGATGGAGTCCTGTGAGTATATGCTGATGGGTGTGTTGTACTGGGCGTGGATGATGGTGGCCTTTCCTCCGGGGCCTTTTACCTCTATGGGCTTATGGGTGGAGATGGCGGTGTCCTTCAGAACGCCGGGGTTGAAGCCGGGGCTGTTGGGTGGTGGAGGAGCGGCGTGGGAGCGGGGAGGTGTGATGTGTGGGGACGTAGGCGAGGAAGGACAGTTGGAGGAACAGATAAAAGCAATGTGAGGGTGGGAAGCAGCTCAGAGGGTGGTGTTGATGATGGGGTTTATGTTAGAAAGAGGAAACAGACGAACAACATAAAACTACATCAGACTTCACACTGAAAGTGAGTAAAGCATGTTGTTAGTGTTCACACAGCACAAACACAGACACACACACACACACACACACAGACACACACTCACACACACACAGACACACACAGACACACACTCACACAGACACACACACAGACACACAGACACACAGACACACACAGACACACACACAGACACACACACAGACACACACACACACACACACACACACACAGACACACACACAGACACACACACACACACACACACA
>JAUYWH010000007.1:20711896-20725307 GCA_034779795.1 Ctenopoma multispine
CCAGCAGGGGTCAGGACGTAGGTCCAGCAGGGGTCAGGACGTAGGTCCAGCAGGGGTCAGGACGTAGGTCCAGCAGGTTCCTGTTGGTTCTCTGTGTGGCAGACACAGGCCTGTTGTTCAAATCCTAGTTTCCTTTGTTAAAGAATGAACTGTGTGTGTAAAATGTTCATCTGACAGAGCTGGTTCATGCATGTATCCTGTCCTCTAAAACTCTGTCGCCTCAGTTTCTACATCCACACATGACTTGTGTTTGTGTCCCGGAGACAAATGACTGGAACCAAGCTTCCCATAAACCACATAATGATTCTTTACACGGAGAAGCTCCAACAAGCTGTGTTCACCTCGTTCCTCAGGTGGTCTGCGGACAGACTCCGCCCACCTGCTGCTCCAGCTCCGCCCAGCAGGGCCGCTCCGTGCGCTGAGCCCAGCGTCCACCCCGAAGTTAAACAAAGTCGGTTCGCGGAGCTCGTTCAGGACGAAACGCCGACCAGCAGCAGCTCCAGCGGGTGAGTGCTGCTGGAGCGACCCGCTGATGAAGATGATGGTGACGGTGGAGAGAGAAGAAGGTGCACAGAGACCTGGGTGGACCAGGACAGCCTGCGGTGCGTGATCCGGGGATCCTGCTCCGGTCCCCGGCCCGGGCAGAGAGCTGGAGGGTGGCGGGGGGGAGGAGGGTGTTAACGGTGGATTTTCATTAGCAGGGTTTTCATTTAAAGAGGCAGCAACCTGCCCGTGTCCAGGATCATTCTCATTTTAAAATGAGGTAAACGCACGTCATCATGAAGGTAGAAATGACGTCACACAGACTCCAGCGAACAGACATTTATTCAGAAAAAGAAACAAGAGAAGCAGAAGAACTAATGAACCTGGATCAGGTGTCCTCAGCCAATCAGAGGCTGTATTATTTTATTGACCCCAGGACGCCCCCCCCCCCCAAATGATCACATTTCAGTAAAATACACACTTTCAATCTGCAACTAGGAAAGAAACAAACACAAAACCCATGAACAACATCAGAAAAGAAAGAAACACGTCAAACATCTCGACTCTTAACAAAAGTCTTCTGTAGGACGTCCGGGAGTCAGACAGGTGAGTCCAGACAGGTGAGTCCAGACAGGTGAGTCAGACAGGTGAGTCCAGACAGGTGAGTCCAGACAGGTGAGTCCAGACCAAATGACCTGGAGGAAACTGGAGCACGGGCCTCATTTCTGTGACATAATGAACACACGCTGAGACACACAACGTTGTTTCATCGTTACACAGAGTCATTATTGTGATGTAAAAAGTGCTCATGAGCACAAAGTCAGAATCCTCATCAGTTTATAAATCAATGGGTGTTTGTTGGTGTAGTGAAGTACAGAGTTAGCATTTACTCAGGTCCCGCTCTGCTCTGTCTCTTTCACTTTATCTTTTAGTCAGTCAGCAGACACACACAGCAGTGAGGGGTCAATTTGATTTAATGCACAAAGCACAAGATCGACTTCTAAAATGTGTAACAGTAAACGCTGCTGCTCAGAGCTCAGCTGGGATTCTCTGTATGTCAGCTCACTAACATAAACCTGACTCTGTAGAGACGGCGTCTTTGTGGAGAGGGGTCTAGTGGACGGTCAGCTGGAAGGCCTGGTTTTAAAATATGAAGCTGGGTCCTGAACTTGAGTCTGTTAGTTTGACTCACAGAGAAACTGGAAACACACAGAGTCAAAAGCAACAAGAAGAAGAAACTAAACGCTCCACAACAACCACATCGTCTCAGGTTAATACCTTTTCCTGAAACATGAGGAAACATCAGGGACTGTTCACCTGTCTCACCTGAAGAGAAACTAAGAGGTTCAGTCTGTTTGCATGTGAATCATGGACAAGAAGTCAGGTGCAGGAAAAGGGTTTACACAAAGATTCATCTTGCATAGTGATCTGATTTCACGTGCTCTGACTGCTACAGCGGCTCGTTGTGCTCTGAATACGTAGAAACTCCTGTGTGAATCCCACTAATGACTTGTTTCTTGTATCTGTACTGTGGCTGAATTGATTTAAACCTGTTCACTTCCTCTCGTGGCCTCAGGTGAACCTTCAGGTGTGTTTGCACTTTTCTAAATATGTGATTGGACATGAGCTGCTGGAGTCGGAGGGATGGAGCTCTGCCCAGACCCAGTCCCAGCCTCTGTGTGGGTGTTGCCTGTTTTGGAGCGGGTGGTGCGGGAACCGCTTCGTCCAATTGGAAGAAAGGGGCTGGACTCTGAGGTAATAACGATGCTCGGGATTCGACCGACCGTGCCTCTCATCACGTGTCCCTCGGTGTGATCTCCGCTCTGTCACACAAAGAAAGTTACTCTCATCATTTCATATTAATATTTACTTCATTTCTAACTTTGGTTTTGATGAACGAAGATAAGCTATGAACAAACTTAAACATTTCTATGGTGATCCTCAGACTCTTATAGCTTAAGCATAATGTCTTAAGAACTGTTCCCAGACGGATGATCTGTGACTCAGACATTCATGATTCCTGCAGTAAGATCCTCTAACATTTCCATGAATAATATTATCATCAGAGTTAGGGGTAGGGTCAGTGACACAGCACTGGGAGTAAAACTGTTGCTGGGCGTGTGGTTTGATAGTGGATTCAGTGTCCTCCCCTCCTCCTGTACTGTTGGACATTACTCACATTAGCATTGCTGCTGCGTTCAGTGACTCCTGCTGTGGAGATATCGATGTCGTAGGACGTCTGGAAAAGAAAACAAACTTCAGCCTGTGACGGTTTTAGAGAGACTGCTTCCGTCACGTGAAATATTTCAATATTTCTAAATTAGATTTTAATCAGATTTATCAGCGAGGCAGCACCATTCATCAAACTCATCACTAATCAATTACCTACAGTCTAATCCACGTTAGAATACATGAGTCACATGGTTCAGTCCGTGATTGAGATCAAAGGGAAAAGAGGATTTTCTGGTCTGAGCTGAAAACACTGAACAGATTAAAGAGCACAAAAGAACACAGAGCTGGTGGAAGATGATCTGAACATGAACCTTATGAAAAATGTCCAGATCTGCTTCCACCAGACAAACAGCCTCAAATAACCTGTCGACTGACCCAGAATCTTCAGGTGACCCCCTCATAGTCTAAAATAAAAAATCAGATTTCCTCTTCCAGGAAGGTTCAGCAGTTTCAGATCTGCCCTCGTCCATCTTGGCTCCTCTTCATCTCCAGTTCATCCTCTCAGCTTCAACGTAGAATAATAGCTGATCAGGACGAGGTGAGCCACGTGGCCCAAACCCGACCCGGTCATCGCTCACGTTTTACTAATGTTTTTAATTCAGTACTTGCTCATCGATACTACTCGTCTGGTGAACACTTTGTTCGCTTGATCACGAAGAGATTTATGACATGACATGCTCAGCATTCTCAGAATCAGACGTTCCGGGGAGCGTCAGACACGGTGGGCGGAAAACCATTCATCACCTTTCTATCATTTTCATAAGTGATTTAGGCTCCGGTGTCGTTAACCTGACGAGACACATCTAGCTTCCTGCATGATGATTTGCTCACATCAGCTTATTACTGTTGAATTGATAAGTCTCACTATAGATATTCATTCTCTGATTTGCTGATTGATGACGTAATATTGGCTCACATCAGGAGGTGATGTGTTATCTGTCAGATGTCCTTCCTGGTTTTAGACGTTAACTCTTTCTGAACAACTGAGAATCTTTGATTGACAGCTGACACTGACCCTTTCGAAGATGCCCGAGTCGTGGCTCTTCATCTTGGACTTGAAACTGGAGGAGGGTTTAAATTCGGGGAGCTCTGCCGTGTCTCTGCTGATGTCACAGGAGACCTGTCGGCTGGCCAGTCTGGAGCCCACACTGGACAGATCGGCCTCGATGTCCGTCAGCCCCTGCAGAGGACAGCACACAGACTATCTGAGTGTCGTCCTAGAAATGTCTGACAGCGGACTGACAGCTCAGACGGATGAACTCACCGATTCGCTGTCAGAGGCGGAGGAGAGCCGGGACTTGGCGGTGCTCTGCCGTCTGAACTGGCTGCTGATGTCCGAGGTCTGACTGGTCACAGTGGAGCGGCGAGTGGACATGAAGCTGCTGCTGGTCGAGCGAAGGTCACGAGGATGAACACAGAGCAAGGTGCCGAGACATGGGATGTACTTGGCTAACGCTATCCTGCAGGGACAGACAGACGGACACTAAGGAGTACTTTAACTAGACACTTTTAGTACCAAGTAAAATGTACAGAGAGTGATTTCTCTGACTGAGCCACTGATGATTTCTGACTATTTACAGGGAAAAATCATCAACATTCAGCTCGTTTCAGTTCTCTCCCATCTCTTAACAATGAAGGTCATGCATCCTGCATCAAATCATCGCGTGTGTTTAAATCCCTCCAGCTCAGTTAACATCCAGGTTAATCGAGCAGCGTTTGGTTCATCTAAGCTGTGAGAGCTCTTGTGGCAGTGGAGCTTTCTCTGATTGGATCGATTGTGGAAAAGCCTGTTGAGCTCAGTGAGCTGCACAATGACAACAACAGAAGAAGTGATGCAGCAGACGTGTTATCTGGAGTCAGAGTGAAGGTCGAAGCTCAGATTCTCTCGAAGAGGCGTGTGAGGGATCTGACTCTGATCTTCATCATTAACTAGCAGCTAGACAATAACGATTCATTGATTCGTAGCAGGTCTCATGCGGTGTTTTACCTGTACTTCGGGTGTGTGATGGCGTAGATGATGGGGTTGTGGATGGCTGAGGCCTTGGCGATGACGGCGGGCACAGAGTTCATGTAGGGGGTCAACATGTCTGCGTACCTGCAGCAGGAAAACAGCAGCCACACAGTGAGGAACCACAGCAGCGTCTTGTTCATTTCAGTGTTGAGCAGCAGCTGCAGACGAAGCTCTAATAATGTTACTGTGGGTGCACTCAGCTGCGGTTCACAGCCTCTGAACACTAATGGTTTGTTGCAGTACTTTACCCGGCGAAGGCGGTGAGGGCGACGGTGGAGTACGGAGACCAGGAGATGACGTAGAGGAGGATGACGATCAGAGCGATCTTCGCCATCTTCCACTCATTCTGCAGTCGGTGGAAACTCTTCATGGAGTCTCGACTGCTGCCGTGACCGTGACCGTGGATGCTGCCGTTAATCTTCCCCACAGCCCTGAAAACATGTGTACTTGTTAAAACCCTGACTTACTTTTCTTCTTTATTCTTCACCCACATTTTATGTCTCCGTGCTTCAAATGTTTTAGTTTTACACTGGTTAGATGCTGCTGGCTCTAATCTACTAATCTACATTATAATGAATAATCAGCAGACTCACTGCAGTGGCTCCTCACTTGTATAACACTGATGTTAGTGAAAATAATTGTTAATTTAAGTCCTGAAAGACACTGAATGTTCATATTATCAAAAGATTTTCAGGTTAAAAAAATTATTCTTTAGTAGTTCGGTTAATATTTTTACAGGGATTATGGGCCTGAAATAAAAAGTCAAATTGGATGGAAACAATTTGAAATGTAAAAATCTAAAATCTATTAAAAACATTTAATTATTCATTTCTCTAAAACACACAATCAGAATTTGTGGGGAAATAAGATCCAGGAGATAAATACGTTTAAACCAAACTGCTCCTTTAAAAAAAGCAAACCACCCACTGGTTGGTGGTACGGATGGCGCGGAAGATGAAGATGTAGCAGTAGATGATGATGAAGAGCGGCAGGAAGAAGACGAAGATGAAGAGCAGCATAGTGTAAGCTCGCACTGACGGGGTAAACGTCATGTAGTCCCACGTACAGGAAGTCATCAGGCCCTCCGGGACATAGGCACCTGACGGGTGAGAGACAGAGACAAAGACGGAGAGAGTTTAATGTCACGTTGTGCTGGGAATGCTGTTATTGATGTCAGGGGAACTAAAGAACAGCCTCTACGTCTCCACCTCTGGGACAGTACAGCAGCACAGAGGCTAAAGGGACGGTACAAGCACTGATCTGTGTCCTCACTCCAGCCGAAGAAAGGAGGCAGGCTCCAACCCAGAGAGTAGGCCCAGGCCGCCATGAGGATGAGGAGGGCTCGTTTCCGTGACAACACGCCGATGGAGGTCAGAGGCCGCGTGATGACGAAGTATCGGTCGACAGCGATCACCGTCAGTGTGATCATGGAGCAGATCCCGAAGAGAGCGCCACAGAAGGCGTACAGCTCACACGCTGCAGACACAGGGGGACACAGGGGGAGGAAGGTCACAGTTGTTTGACTTGATCTTATTTAACAGCATCATCTCGTCTCACACTGTGCGGACAGGACAGACTCAGCAGCAGCTGTGATGATCTGACATCAGGTCAACACATTTATGTTCGCACTTTAAAACCAGCAGTCGAGGTGAAACTGCACACTTCAGATTAGAGATTTGATCTGGTGTCTCTCTCACTTCACATGATAACTCCTCCCCTCTTCAAGCTTCAGGCAGAAATCTTTTGTTGTCCCTGAAGGACAGACTTAAAGGACTGACTGGCTAAAATCATCCGACCTGGATGTCACAAACAGTTAAAGCATCTCTTAGATTTTCTTCTCATGTCTGGATAATGAGCTCCTTGTGATCACAGTTCCACATCTCTGTGATCATCTGAAACCAGCAGCTGTGGTTTGTCTGTACCTTTCTCTCCAAAGATCCACCTCTTGTGCATGCTGGTGATGAAGAAGGTGGGCGTCTGGGTGATACACATCAGCAGGTCTGTGATCGCCAGGTTAATGACAAACATGTTCGCCGGTGATCGTAGGCTGCGACTCCTGCAACACACACACACACACACACACGTGATCCAACACTGCTGGGACAATGTTTTCATGCTGAGGTGAATTCATTTCATACATTTCAAAGTAAAAGTATGGAGCTAATGGCAAAGAAAGGCTCCCGGCAGGTGAGTGTGCAGGTGAATCAACAAGCAAACAGGGCAGTGAGCTGGTGAACTAAGGACAAACAGGCTTGTTAACTTAGCTTCAACAAAACAACATCAGAACAACAAAATGATCAGAAGACACGAGCTGAATCAGTCCAGAGCAAAAGATCCGAACCAGGAGAGTGAGGAGGATAAACCCAACTCAGAAGCAGAACTGCAGAACAGGCTGACACTGTTTATATTGTGTAAGAAAGGGGGTGGAGCCGGGTGGGACAGGTAGAAATGGAGGATAAGTAAACAGGGGAAGTGTAGGTGGGAGGGGCCGGGTGAGTGAACAAACTCATCTTCATTTACAGTCAGATTATCAAATTGACAGAAGAATCTGATGCTGTAAATCAAACCACTGGATTTTCTCTTGTTGTTAAAGTTGTTAAAATTCCTAAAAACAGAACTTTCTACATAAAAATACTGTATTTTCATTATTAAAATTAACACAGGGGGAAGTTACCTGCTGAAAGCGTAAATGACCAGGAAGTTTCCGACCATGCCGGTGATGCCGATGGCGAGGATGACGGAGCCGATGGTGTAGTGGGCGTGGTCGGGAACGTCTACAGTGCGGAAAGGGAACCGGGCCTCGGGCACCATGGCCGCCTGCAGGAGAGAATGTAGACATGAGTCTGTCTGACTTGTGGGGAGATTAAACACACTTTCACCACGTGTCTGTGGTTTTACAGCAGGAAATGATTCCGTGCTGGAGTGACATGAAAGCGTGAGGAGAGATTAAAAGTCCTTCACGTTGATGACATTATTCATCACTCGGTGAAAAACCTCCACACACGAGCTGCTTTAATTCCTTCTGAAAGACTCTCATCATCTCCACAACTCCTGTACATCGCTGCTTCCAATTAGCTTGTCCTGACCTCCCTCTCTCTGCTGTGTCTCTTCATAACATCAGTCTGTTTCCATGTTAACAGCAGAAATGACTTTACTACTGTCATGCAGGGATTCAGGAACATCATGTTCTACATATTCCCAAACTTAAAAATGCTGGAAGCAACTTGGGATTTAGTGTGTCTCACGTCTTTAATAGATCCAAAAACAGCAGGTTGTTACAGCAGCTGTCCACACTTTGTAAATTCTGACTGATTCCTCGCTGAGGTTTAATCGTGTAGCTGTCGATGCAGAGTTTGGTTAAAAATGTTCGTGTCTGTGAATAATGATGATCCAGCCGATCAGATGGAGCACAGAGACTTGTGTGATGTTGATGACCCATGAAACAGGATCAAACGCAGAAGGTTTGATGGTGTAAACGTGCACATTGTTCTCAGACGTCAGCAGTAAAAAGAAGCTCCGTGCAGGACGTGGTGACGATGATGGAGTCAGACGTGTTGGGTGACAGGGTGCAGACAACAAACAAACATGTTGGTTCAAGGACACACGTGACAATCAGCATGGATCATTCATCCTTCATAAGTCACATTCAGTGGGACTTTCTCAAAGCTTTAACACTTTGAACACCACCACAAAGAGAGGGCTTCTGTTTTAATGTGACCTGACAGAGGAGTCTGGACCACCTCACACCAGAGTCACTGGATTTTCTCTGGGAAAATAAAATGTGACACACAGAACGGGTCATTTTTGATCTGACCAACAACAAACTGAGGACGGCTGAGAGTCACTGGGGGAATTTGAATTTACTGTTACCAAGCAGCACCAAAACTTTATGTTTTTATAATAAACAGCAAATGTTGACTTCCCCCTTTCTCCCAGCAGACTCTGCAGAATGTTTCACAGCCAACGAACCCTGACACCTGCTTCTACCTCTAGAAACTGGATCAGGAGCCCATCCCTGCATTAGCTCTGCACCACGCACCTTTTCTACGTGCAGCTCACCCACATTACTCTCCCACTATAATAACCACTGGATATAATTAAAGTTCCCACAGCTCACATAGATCATGTTCACAGTCGATCTCGTGTTTTTCCAGCAGCGACGTGCTGTGATTCCTGCTGCAGACTGTGTCGGTAAAATACGTTTAGGTTTGTAACGTGACAGAGAGATCAGAGGGTATGAAAACTCTGTCACACCTCCGGTGCTGTGTGCAGCTCATTAATTAACAGCTTTACAACATGACAGGACAGATGCAGCGTTTAGACATAAATGCTGCCAATACACTGTGTACTGTGTCTCTCTGCTCGCTCTGGTTGTGATGTGTCATTCCTCATCATATCTGGGCTCGTTTTAGTCTTTAGCCACGTAGCTGTATGCTGCTGAGTTTAGCTTGTTCTTTACTGCTGACTTGTTAGTGCAGCTGTTTGTTGTCTGCAGTGACGTCAGGTCAACAACCATCAGCAGAGAGAAAAGCGACGAGGCGACAGCTTCGTGTCAATTCCAGTTCCCATCAGCCCTCAGTGTAACGCAGGGAGCACGAGGAACAGGAAGAGGAAGAGGAAGAGGAGGAGGAGGAGGAGGAGGAGGAGGACAGCTCAGAGGAGATGCAGTACGTCTGAGGTGAGAAAGAGTCACAGGTTAAGGAGTGTTACTATATCTGAGTCTCATTCAGACGTCTGTTATTGAGCTGTTGTTCTTAATTAACATTAAAAATATCAAAAACATGTTCTGGTCATTTTATTTTGACAGCCTGTGTTTTTATGCTCTGTGTAACATCCTGTAAATTAAGCTGAAGGTGCTGAAGAATCCTGGTACCAGCACCACCTGCTGTTAGTGTTAGTGTGGTGGTGGAGCTTCAGAGTTTATACACGGCCGACACGTCTTAGACAATAATAACTGTGAGCAATGAATCCACAGGTGAAGTTCCTCATATCTGCAGGTACGAACGGAGACATGAGAAACCCTCAGACCCTGAGACCCTGAGACCCTCAGACCCTCAGACAATCAGAATCCTAGCTGATCAATCATCAGCAGTCAGTAGATCCGAGGCCTCGAGGTTTGTTTCAGAAAGTTCAGTGTTCAGAACAAGGACAGACTAACAACACACACACACACACACACTCACACACACACACACACAGACAGACACACACACACACACACACACACACACACACACACGTGTGTGCCGTTTATTTAACCAACAACATTTTCTACGTGTCTCACTTTTTCCTGATAAGGAGCTGATCCAGGTCCACTATGACATGGAGACAATCACCTACAGGTAAACTAGAGTCACCAGTTAACCTGCTCGTCTTCAGAAAGTGGGAGGAAACTAGACACAAGAGGAACATACAAAGTCCACACAGAAGGTCCACAGCCAGATGCTGGGTCCCACGAACCGTCCCCCTCTGAGCTGAAACATGTACCACTCCACCACCGCGCTGCCCTAAAGACAAAGTCAATAACAAATTAAAAGCCTCATTGAAAATAGACCTGCTTCCACTCACACGTCCCGTAGAGATCAGGGACAAACCCGCTGATCTCATAACACAGCAAAATAAGAATCAATAACAGCAACGTGACACCAAACAGAGTTTAGATTAAATCATGAGATTCACAACCAGCAGCTTCACAGCTACAGTCTGTGATTCACTACATGTTCTCGCAGCTGCTGCAGGCTCATCTTTAATGATTCTTGACCGGTTTCATGCCTGGTTCTGGTCATTTCAGCAAAGTGACCATCCTCCACCTGGTTGGGACAGTCCTTGGTGGAGTGGACAGGTCCAACGTGCAGCAGTCATCAGTCCCATAACGTCCAAAAAGAAGAAGACAAAATACACGTAAAGTTTGTCATTGTGAGAAGAACGAGACACCACAGGCAGAGACCTGACATGGAGACAGAAGCAGCAGAACTCAATTAGGGTATTTAATGGACAAAAATGAATAACGAAAAAACCTTTGAGATAACGAGGCTAAAGTTAGGAGGGTGTGCACGCTGATGCATTTCAGTGGTTTCAGCGTTGGTGTGGGAGAAACAGGAGAATCTACTGTATGTGAGAGCGCTGCAGGAAATGTGTGCGTTCATACGTCTTCATCCGTCAGCCTCCAAACTTCCCACACAACAGCTGAGTGAACGTCTGCATCATTCTGGACGCTGTGTGTCTCTCTCACACCACAGACCTTACAGAACAGGTCACACAACCTCACACAGATCAATAACTTCACCAGCACCTGCTGCTTTTTACTCAAATCATAGAAACACACAAGGTTCTTGTGTGTTTCTATGATTTGAGTTGTCGTTTGAGCTTGAACGAGCAGTTTGTGGAGACGTTATCAATCTTGGACATTGATTAATACTTCCTTCTTAAACATGACTCCAGTTTTGTGGGTTTCTACGTTCTGGTTTAGAGATACCTGTTTAGTTTGTGCTGCTCACAGAAAGACGACATTAACTACGTCCTGGTTACTCTTCTAACTGTGAAGCAGCTTCCAGAGAGTCCCAATCCTCCTTCTCAGATTCAGAACAAACATTTTAACTTTCAGTGTGATGTCATTGTCTCTGTGTCCATCACAAACGTCCAAATCCACTAAAAACACAGAACATTACCTGCCTGAGACATTATGCTGAATTATGTATCAGCATCTGCTGATACATAATTCAGCATCTGTACTTTTGGACTTTTTACAGCCATGATAATGAAATGAGATGCTCCAGCATCTGATCGACCACATCATGTAAAACCTCTGAGCTGACTACTGACTGTCTGTATTTATAATCTACTGTAGTTTTAGATTTGGTTTGGTTGCACTTGACTTTCCTGCAACAGGCAAAACACACAAGTCACTTTTGTACCGGTGAACTGAAATAAGAGGAGCAGACTTACAGAGACAGAGCTCCAAAGGAACACGGCACTGAACCCACTGAGCCATATAAATACATCTCATTTACTTTATCTACACGTCAAACAAGATTACAGTCGTGTTCTTACCACACAGCAGGAAACGGAACAGTTGGATGACTGAGAAACGAAGAGACAGCTCTGCTATTCTTAGAGCCTAACCTCTGAATTAACACCTACATCTCCTTCAAATTAGGTCGAGTGTTGTGCCAATCAGAGCTTTACAGTCCCAAAAAATGTCTTATCTGCTCCCAGCAACCTCTACCACAGCTCCTACGTCAACAGGATGAATACGTCAGTTTGAAGACTCAGATCTAGGACCACCCTCCATGAATGATGAGAGGGTCCTAACATCTGCATCTCCTCGCCTTTATTCACAGGAAGCTGTAGAGACGCGTGAAGAGAAAGACAGAAGGTACGACCAGGGTGCCCCAATCAGAAGTCTCTGCTTTCCCCCTCGTAAATCATATAAAGCGCGTCTGGTCCATTAATCCTGCTCGAGAAAGGAGGAGTTAACCTCAAAGACAAAATCCAGCTTCAGCTCTGTCGTATGTAAACTAACGATGACATCATAACCCTCCACATGTTTCCTCTTCTCTTCACCCTCTGTCGTTTTCACTTCTCTCCGATGATTCCCTGAACTCTCTGCCTGAACCTGCTACAAGTCCAAGTTATTAAAGGAAAGTTTATTTCAAAGTGAACATAAGTGCTCCGTGTTGTGGACTGTACCACAGTTGGAGCTGTGGCTGGTTCAGTGTTCTGCCGGTCGTTTGATACCGAGCTCCTGACCCGTCACATCACACTTACATCAGCAGCGCGACTTGTTGAGCAGAGGAAATAAAGACAGCACTGAAATGTCATCAAAATGCCATCGACAGACGGTTCACCTGCATTTCTCTGCTTGGCGGTTACAGGAAACCGTTTCTGTCTGTTGACATTCACCTCACACTGCAGGCGCCTCAGTCTCCTCCTGTGTTAAAGTGATACAGATCTATAACATCCAGCAGCTGCACACAGGAGTTAAACTTATTAATGTGGTTTATTTATTACTGCAAACGATGAGGTGAAACTAAATATACTGTAAGACTGTTCCAACACTGCTGTTTAATGCATCAGCGAGTGAACAAACTAAACCAGATTTCTTCATATGTGGACCCGCTTCATGTTTGATCTGTGCTTCACATCCTGTTCCTGTTCTGAACAGTTGAGTGACTGGACTCAAACAGTCGTCACTATATCTCACTCATCAGGTTCGTCTGCAGTAACACCTGGATTTACTGAGAATCATTTATCTAACTGTTCGCTCCTTCTCGGTTCAGTTTATTTCCTGTGAACTCATGACAAAAACAGACAAATGTGAAAACTCGGCTGTTTCCAACGAACATGGCCGACTTTAAGTCAGCCTAAAGTCTCAGCTCCAAAATGGGACATTTATGTGAGGAAGGAAAGTTCATGTGCGTTCAACATGTTAAAAAAAGAGCTTTCACTGTTAACTGTGTGACAGACGAGTGCTCGCTGTCAGGTGAGCGAGTCAGGTGACCGCGAGGAAGAGGTAGGATTGGTTAGGACAAAGTATAAGCCGGTTGTTTGTAACGCCGGCTCCCGGTGGGAGCCCGCTTTAGCGCTCCGGGCGTTACAACAGTAAACGGCGTGTGTCTTCTAACCCGCTGTGGCTCACTCCGCAGCTGGGTCAATCCCACACGCAACAAGGGCGTTTCGTTCACA
>JAUYWH010000007.1:20725407-20741041 GCA_034779795.1 Ctenopoma multispine
ACACACACACACACACACACACACACACACACACACACACACACACACACACACACACACACACACACAATAAGCTCCTCGTACTGAAATAATAAAACACTGATCCAGATATTCTGACCTCTGTCACCACCCAGTGAAACTGAAACTGTGTCGTCCATCTGACTTTGACTCTGATGGTTCCAGCAGGAGAACGTCACACCCACGAGGAGGTCTCACTCGGTCTGAATAATCTGGGGATTACTGCGGACTTGGTTCTGGTGGACTGAATCTCTTAGTGTTTCACTGCACTTTTGGCCCTTTGATGCTGCTTCGACCCAAATCCCTAAAAATTGTATAATGTTGATTTGAGGGATGGGTTGAGCTGTGACACTGACCTCGTGTTCTGTGTTAAACTGGGTCATTGTGGTGAATTAATGCGTTGTTCATTAGAGATGAAAAGGTTTTATAACACACATCGCTCAGGTGTAAGTGGGACGCTGACGACGTCCTTCAGTGTGTCAGGACTGTGAAATACTCAGGGACAGCGTTTGTGTGCTGAGACACAGTGAAGGAAACTTCTCGTTTCACTCTGATCCTTTTCTCAGCGGCTGAGATTCATCCATCCTAACGCATCAAGTGTCTTCTCTTCAAGATTTTTTTTCACACATCCTCAGAAGGTGATTTGGTGACGCCAGATGATATTCTGCTGTAGGATGTTTGATTATTGCACTAAAACAGTCTAAACCTCACCACACTGCACTGACAGCTCTGAGGCACAGACAGACCACAGACAGAAAATGTCTTTGTTTCTGGTTTCTGCTGCAGTGACCTGCAGGAGGCGCCAAAACGTCATTTCTGCTGTTTCACACGGACTCAGATTTTCACCCCTTTAGTTTCTAACATCACCTGACCTTAAATAACCTTTTTAAAGTTAGATAAAGATAAATTAATCTCATTTTTCTGGAGAAACGAAGGCTCATGAAGAACATTCCTTTCATTTCTCAATAAAATCCAAAGCTGATAATCTGTGATAAGACAGACACTGGAAGCTGTGAAGCTCCTGCTCCTTGTAATCTCTGATGAGAAATGAACTTTCTCTTAATGCAGATGAAACAACCTCAGAAAAGAGAATTAAAATAAAGTATGTAAGGTTTATTTTGGGGTCGACCCCCACGCCCCTCGACCTTTCCGTTGCCGACCTTTGACCCCTGATCCTTTGGCTCGTTAATCACAGGAGCAGGACAGGTCTCCTTTTCCTGCCACTGAGCCACACAGCGATTTCAGTTTGACAACCATGTTTAATCAGTTATAATAACTTCATTCATGTCTCTTTATCAGCGGATGTTCATTTGAAATAAAAGCACATGACATGTTGTGTTGTTTGAATGGCTGTGAGATTGTGGTGTAACAGCTCCACCTACAGGCTGCTTCATAAAAACATGATGGGACGGAGCAGGTGAGACTGGAACCTTCCACCTGTCCTTTAGTCTTGAGATAATAATAGATTTACGTTGGAGAATGAGCTCTGTACTGACGCCGCTGAGAAACGCGATTAATATGTCTCTTCACTTCAGTCAGGATAAGTTCAGGGGGGAATGTGGGTCAATGCTTCAACTTTACTATAAAATAAAATGAGTTTAACTGTGATGCACAAGGTGATTTAATACATGATATTCTTCTATTATGTTTCAGGACAGAAAGAACAAGTTCCAGTCGTGAGAATTATTTTGTTCGTTCACAACACTGAAGCAGATTAAAGTGAAGCTGGAGACAGAGGGAGACAGAGGGAGGGAGTGGACTGTTCCTGTCCAGGCTGACAGAGCCGGGGGTTTTCTACTGGGTAAGGTGTGGGGGGGGGTCACTTCCGAGGATTGTTGTAGAGCTGTGAGGAGGTGGGGATTGGACATGTGTCGCACTCGGAGAGGGACTGAAACTAAGAGAGAACCACAGATTTTATGTGAAGAGTATAAAAGCTAAATGTGTCAGATCCATACTGAACACATCAGTTGGGTCTGAAAAAAGTGAACTCTCGTCTAATGACTTCAACAAAAGCTGATTAAAGTCAGACTGGAGGTCCGAGCTGCTGATGTGAACCGCGCCCCACACAAAAAAGACCAGTCATCTCAGAGATCTGAAGGCTTGAAGGAATCACTGGTGGTCATCACCTCTGACTGTTACTGTTTCATTTCTCTGTTCTTAACGATGTTGTTTGTATTAGTGATGGTCTGATTCTTTCCTTTTGAACTGAGCAGCTGAAACAGACAAAACTTCTCCTGCAGTCGACTTGCTGCGTTATCACAGGAACAGGATGAAGACAGAAAGAGGAAGAAAGAGTAAACGAGTGTGTACTGCAGGAATCACAGAGAGAAAGATTCAGGTGACAGCAGGTGACGTGTCCCTGGATGGTAGGAGGAAGCTGCAGAAAACTCACAGAGCCACGAGGAGAACATGTAAACCTGGCTGTGAGGCAACTGTGCTACCACTACAAACGTAGTCCCGCCCCAAAATGTCACATTTACACACATTACAACATTACATGTCACGTTCTTCACTGTCAAAGGAGAAATTAGAAAACGATATTAGACCTTTAAACTCAGTCTGAATTCTGACTTTTAGTCTAAAGCTTTGTTTTAGAAATATTTTCTACAGCGGCGTTTTACTGCCATCAAGAAAAAAAGAGCTCAGCATCTCACACTGCAGCATCACGTGATAACATTAACGTACAGTAGCTGGACTAGTTTTACATTTCAGCACAGCCACAGAGGAAGGATCCCTCCTTCAGGATGGACGGTCAGTCCAACCTTATCCTAGTTTTACAGAGAACACGACCACAATAAAAGAAACACGTCCAAACTTTGTAATTAAAAGCAGCTTTATACAGAGAATAATGTTGAAGGAGAAACTCTCATCCAGTCAGAGAAGGAGACGCAGAGCAGATCTGACTGTTTCCACATTTCACATTTAAGAGAGAGGAAGCAGAGGAAACTGGGGGTGTGTCCTCCCTCCCCCTCTCTCTCTCGCCCTCCAGCTGTTTAAAGGCAGCTGGTGGTGCTGCGAGCCCCCACTCAGTGTTTCACCCCAGAGCAGACATGACAGCAGTGGGAGAACTGGTGCTGGTGTTGGGCTTACTGGTGAGTGCCCACTGTGAGGTTAGGGCTCGGGACCCCGAGGTGGAGGAGGAGGAGGATGAGGTGCTGGGAGGAAGAGCGGGAGGGGACAGAGGAGCGTTCCCCTCTCCCCACCTTATGAGTCTGCACCCAGGGACAACGGAGGCCCCCCCACCGGGAGAGAGAGCTCGAACCGGGTGAGTCCAGACAGAAATATCCTGAACTCCAGCTTCACTTACTCACTTAACTAGTTCCCGTAATCATGGTGCAGATGATTCTTCTCTCCTGTTAGTCGTCCAACGACCCCTCAGGTTTATCTGGTGACCCTGTGCGGGGGGGCTGAACCCTAGGTTGAGAACCACTGGACCAAACTAGTTGTAGTTAAAACCAGCTCCAACACTGCAGTACTTTTACTCCTGATACTTTAAGTACGCCTGGCTGTACTACAGTAGGACTGGATCTAAATCGTTGTTGCTAACATGGAGCAGAACCAGGGTCAGGTTCAGGTTACGGGTTGGGGTTTGACTTTTAGTGGTGACGGTTTGGGACCAGTGGATGTGTAATGTCAGATCACTATAAATAGACCCACATGAGAATGTAGGAGCAGCCTGGGTGGTACCACTGCTCACGTGCTGGCAGTCAAAACACTGACCCGCTCCGTGTTCTGACCTGGACGCATCAGGAAACTCATTTCTTTCTTTTACGTCTGAACTGCTGTGATCTTCTCCCCACGTTTCTACTCTTTGCTGAAGAGATGATTTGTTGCTGAAACATTTCAAAGGACAGATGAAGCTGTTTTTTATATGAACTTTTTCTCCCATTATTACCTGTTGAAAATGCCTAAAATAAACTGGCTCCTGTTCTTGGATTGTAATGAATAACGTCATGTACCTGGTAACACACAAACCTTCATAACGATGCTGAACTAAACTTCACTCACAGTGGACTCAAAGCTACAGAGACACAAAATACACGATGGAGTCATGATGAGATGTTTAGTAAAATGTTTGATATATTTTACCACAAAACAACACTTACTTCACTGAGCGACCTTTTTAAATAGACCTTTACTTTGTTCATTAAGAGTCATTCGTTAAGAACAGTCTAGAAAAGGAGAAACGTTGCTGAGTGACCTCTGACAAACTGACCTGACTTCACTTTAAGAATCACACTTTGCTGATGTAGTCAGTCAGTCATTTAATACAAAGTTTGTGATTGGCCGTTTGTCCACGAGAAAGAACGTGCGGGTTGTCCCAGTCGGTTGTCCCTCGTCTGATTGGCTGTGATAGGTCGACCGACTTGCTGACTGACCCGTCAGTGACTGAGAAAGCTGGCGGCTCTCTGCCCAGTGCAGGTTTCAGTAGAGATTATCTCATGAAGATTAACATGAAATTATCAGTTAGTGGTTGTTTCTGGATGTTACTGTTAGTGACAGTAAACCGTTCAGTGTGTTTTCTGTTCTCTGATCTGTTCTACCTACACACAGCGTATGTGTATTGTGTACTGTGGGTACTGTCTTGTTGTTGTCTCTCTGTTGTAGTTCTTTTTGAGTCTTTGTGTTCATATAGTGTCTTTTTGTGTGTTGCTTTGTGTCTCTTACTGATTTGTGGCTAATGTGTTGATGCATTGTCTCTTTTTAGTTGTTTAGTTTCTTTTTCTAATCGTTTTTGTCTGTTTGGAGGTGTTTAGTGTATCTCTGGTCCTTTTATAGTCTCTTTGTCTCTAGGACTCTTTGTGGTCATTTAGTGAATCTTTGTAGCTGTGTCCTGTGCTTCCTGCCGTGTGCGTCTCTTTGTTTTGTGAGTCCTTCAGTTAAATTATTGTTACTCCAGTGCAGTGGTTTTGGATTTTCACGGTTGTGTGAGGAGTTTTTATAAAGACTTCAGGAAGGATCAGATGTGTCGCTGCCTGTCACGTCTGCGACCAGCAGACTAAATAAAAGGATCAAATGTCTCGGCTGACTTGTTTTGGAGCCCACTCAAAGTGCTGCCATCATTTTTGCACATCAAGCTTCAGGATCCGTCCACAGATTCCCTGATAACAAAGATCCCTCAAGGCTCTTAACAAAACAACCCTCCATTAGTTCTATCACTAACCCCCCCACACACACTTTAAATGCTGCTTTAATGACACTGTTCACAAATGGAGCTCTTTGGGTTTAATGGAGAGCAGGTTTTCCAGTTTCCCTGTTTTATCTTTGGAAGCTGGGGGTTTGATTGCGTGGAGGAGCTGTGCTGGGGGTTCAGAGATTAACAGGTGGTTAAGTGCTGATGAAGTGGAAAAGTTTATCTGGTTGTCACAAAGAGAAGATTTGGATGTATTTAAGCTGGGCTGGACTGGAAGCTCTGTTTTCCCCCTGAGATCACTTCATTGCTGTAAGAAATATGCTTCAGACATTTGTGTTCCTCTCCATGACAACTTAATCCTCAGTTTCACTTCAGATAATTTTCTGAGAAAAGTGTCTGAGAAAGAAGAAACACCTAGAGAATGTGCTCTTACTTTGAAATACATGCAGTCTTCCTGTGTCTGTGCTCTTCTGTTTGTTGTGGAGGTCTTGCAGAGTGACAGAAATCTCTCTCCCCCTGTCATGGTGCTCTGCAGCTCCTTGAACACTGCTGCTGATCTTGTATTTTAAGGCCTCTGTGACTCATGCGCTCAGGTCAAAGTGAACAACGTGAACATTCCTCCGTGACGGAGCAGAGTGATGGTCAGACAGATCAGAGAGAGCTGAAGCCGCAGATAACTTGACTATCAGGGCATTGTTCTAAGTTATCAGAAGGCTGGAAGATGAAATAACACTCCCTGTCTGAAGCTGGGATTTAAACACAGAGTTATCATGATGATCGTGCAGGTCAACTTCTCAGATAAAAGCTTTTTTTCTGGAGGATGCATCTGAGCATCTACTGTACATGCCAGTTTTCCAATAGACTTACTGTACATATTCCTTCCTGTTCTCTGTTCTGAGCTCCCGTGGTCTCATTATTCAGACCCGTTCACATCATCCTTCCCTGAACCTGGACTCTTAGACTCCTGCAGCAGAAACCCCGCCGGCCTCAGCTTGTTTTTCTCACTCTCCCTCTCAGGATGAGCCGAGGATGTTGCTCCAAAACACAAAGATCTCTTTCATGAACATGCAGCAAAACAAACCCACGCAGGACAAAGCAGCTAAAAAGTGACAGGTTTACAGTTCACAGCTGCAGAGAGTTCAGACACTCAAATTTAAAAAAGTCTTCAGTTACAATTCCCTACAACTAACAAAATGACTCACAGCACAAAATGAAACCAAATGTCTGGATGTTTGTGTTGGAAAAGACAAAGACAAACCCCATTTTCTCTTTTTTTCAAGGTTACGTCTCTTCAGTCTGACATCTTCCAGCCGTTACTGTATGTTGTGTAACTTTGGCAAAGGTCGTAGTAGTTTACCAGCAGATGTAAAGTGCGGGGACCAAATATTTATTGCTGACAAAAGAATCTGCTGAATCACTTCACTACAGAAACAAGTTTCACAAATATCTAAGGGAGATCTGC
The DNA here is from genome assembly GCA_034779795.1 of Ctenopoma multispine. Lineage (NCBI taxonomy): Eukaryota > Metazoa > Chordata > Actinopteri > Anabantiformes > Anabantidae > Ctenopoma > Ctenopoma multispine. Next base: position 20,732,022 of record JAUYWH010000007.1, read on the forward strand.
TGACCACGGAGAGATGCAAAGAGACCACGGAGAGAGATGCTCAGTGTTAAATACGTTCCAGCACAAACCACAATCTCCACATACGGTCTACAGACCTGCTCTCCCTCCTTATTTAACTACATGCTGAGCTCTATGTGATGGCTGCAGACTCCAGTCTGTATTTACTTCAGTACAAACTGGTACCAGCTTAAACACGGACTCATTTTCCCTCCATACTTTCTGCAGATACTGAGCTGCTGCCTGTACGTTGAAAAATGTCGACCGTAGACTCAGAGGGTGTTAGCCTGTTAGCTCGTTGACAGTAGCTACATGTGTGATTCCTGCTGAATGTTTTGGATTTTTATTTAAATACTTATTAGGTTTATTGTGTTTTTGTATCATCTGTCGCACACGTACTGGTGTGTTACTGTAAGAATAAAAATTGTAAGAAGACTCAGTGACGTGAGACTTTTGTGTCGCTGGCAGCCTCTTTTTAAGGAGGATAATATGATGTTAGTGACCCGCACTCTGTTGTAGTGCTGGAGAATTTAAAAACTGCAGAGAGAATAATAATATAACTACAAATGGTTTTAAACATTTTAACAATACTGTGATGATAAATATACTGTTGGTCACTATGATCGTGTTTCATTTCTAAAAGTAAAATCTGCCCCTCTGACATCCTCCTCCACATCTCTTACTCACCACTTTGGTTTTTATGGTTTTTTACTCTGGCTGGGAAGCATTTGATAAAACTATATTAGGCTTTGTGTTCCCTCATGACTGACTGTAAGAGGTCTGAATCCTTTCTGATGTCTCCATGATATTTAAAGTTACACACGGTGGCTGATTATCGATCTATTACATCTATTACCAGTGTTTTATTCTGGCTGCTGTTTCCATGAAACTGGGTAAAAGCAGATTCCCCAGAGTTTCTCAACACTTTCTGGGAAACCAACAATTTTCTTCTTGAGTGATGAACTGTTGGTGTTTCCTGGAATAAGTTCATTATCCCTCTAAACAACATATCTGCAGTCCAACAAAAACATCCATTTAGTTTCATTTTGATCTATGACTTTGTTCCAACAGCACATCTCAGGACAATACTCCTCACATCAGAGCATCTTCATCATCACCAAATATGAGCTGATGAGAATCAGAGAGGATGAAGAACCACAGGAGTCTTCTCCAAATCTTACACCTGAAGGATGTTAAGAAATAGTTTTCTGAGGCTGAAAGCGGTCGGAGGACGAGGAAGTATGTGTGGATTAAAATGAACCACGTGAAGGAGAAATTGTGAATTGGTGCCCAGAGTTCAGCCTGACAGGACAAGTTAAAGACTTGATGAAGATTAAAGATTTGTTCTCTGATGTTGTTCCAGCTCCCTCAGATTTTCTGTACATGAAAGTGTGAGTGGAAACTCTGCAGCCAGCTCTATGTATGGTTAAACGTCTATGTGCTGCACAGGTTGCAGTGAGTGGCCAGGGTTCACATGCTGAATGTGATTTGATTTAAACATCTGCTTACAGAGCGTTTTAGAAACATGCTAATGTGAAAAGGGAATAATTGCATTTACAGTATTGTAAGAAAATGTTAATAACACATAAATTCTTGTTTTGATGATGATGATGGAAGTTTGTGGAAGAATCCTGATGTGAGAAACCTTCTTTACCAAGAAGATTAATTATATTAATACACAGCACTGAATTATGGTGTGATAACTTTTATAAATGAGATTTCTACTGTACTGCACTAAAACACGTTTTCACTTTGTCATTGTGTTAGTGTTTACAAAGCAGCAAAATGAGCTCAAAGTGAAACACAGACCGCGCAGTGTAAAGAGGAAGATCTCAGTTCACCAGTGTGTCTGCGTTCTCGTGTGTGGTCATGAGTTTTGTGTTGTGACCACTGAAAGACGGAGAGAGAGTGGACTCCAGAGGGAGCGCAGGATCGGGAATCTTATCAGGTTCCTCCTAGACTCCTTTCAGGTGCATCCAAATAGAGGCCATGGTGTAGATCCAGAACATACCAGAGACATCACATATGTCATCTGGCCCGGGAATGCCTCAGGATCCCCCCGGAGGAGCTGGAAAATGTGTCTGGAAAGAGGAATGTCATCGTTACTGACCCTGCTTCCACTGCAACTTGACTCGACGGAAATGGATGGATGGTGTCATTTCCAGTGTGTGTGTGTGTGTGTGTGTGTTCATTAAAAAGTTGGTAACTGTGTGTGACAGCAGCTCAGGATGAGAAGAAGAAGAATTTTCTGTGGGAGTGTGTGTTTGTTCCTGTGTTGATGACAGGCGGCTCCACAGGAAATGACACCAGAGGAAACGAGCAAGAATTTTCTGAGTCAGAGCAGTTTGTTCACATGTAGAAACGCTGGAGGTGTAATTATATAAGAGTGTGCACCATGTCTCAGAACAGGCTGACACCTGAGCAGGAAAGATGTTTTTAAAGCAGTGTCTGTCATCAGGGACCGGATGGATCTGTTCAAAGAAGCTGGAGTCGCTGTCAGAAAACACTGAGGTGATTGTGAAACATAAAAGTGGAGCTGAACCCTCAGAGCTGCCAGAGTCAACAGGCAGGAAGTCCAGCATCAGTAAACACACAGAGGGACTGAAGACACGAACGAACGGGACATGACGCGTCCAAATAAAGAAGCAAACACAAACAAGGATAAAAAATGATCTCTTCAGAGCCATAACTGACAGATGTTAACGAGTTTAAACTGCCTGTCTGCTTTCCAAAACATCCACTTCTCCTGAGTTAGAAAAACAGCCTCCGGGGGGGTCGTTTACAGACCGTTATCAATTTAAACCCCAAATGTTCTAATAATAAATCATCTTTTCTCCCCCGTGTAGTCATGTTGCACTTTTTGTGGCCATTTCCCGTCTTTATATAGTAGCTACGAATAAAACACCAAGACCCTTGGGGGGGAGGTTTATAATTTTGGCTCTGCTTTTAGTTGTCTTTGCACCGTTTTATGTCCTTTTGTATGTTTCTTTTGGTCATTTTCATGTTTGTGCCTCTTTCTGGCTGTTTTGCTTCTTCATGTGACCTTTTAGCATTTTTCCATCAACAGTTCTGCAACATTTCCGAATTAGAAAAACTGTAAATGTTATATATTTCTGTCACGTCCTCTTTTACTTGTCCATTAGTGCTACGTTTGATAAAATAAATTTATTGGTCGTCCTCAGTGAGAGTCAGAGATTTAGATTGATGCTACTCTTCATGTCTCCTTATTAACTATAAAGCTGCTGCCTGTAGCTGGTTAGCTTAGCTTAGCATAAAGACTGAAAGCGGGGGTTAACAGCTAGTCTGGGTCAAAGGTTACAACATCTACCTACCAGTACAAAAACGGGATTTGGATCAGTTCTTGGTCAGGACGCACAAAACAACAAACTGCAAACAAGCAAATTCAGCAGCAGTTAAAGACTCTTTGTCCTCTGGTTCTTCTGACTGATCTCACCCGTCTTCCTGAAACACTGTGGACATCCTGACCCTGTGTGTGTGTGTGTGTGTGTGTGCAGGAACTGGTGTGCATTTGTGCAGAAGCGTGTGGTAACGGTGGCGGTGGCGTGTGGAACAGAGAAGTACACCATCAAGTCTCAGAGCCTCTGTCCGAGCGGGATCCCTGACTGTCAACTGGTGATGTGAGTACACCACAACAGTCCTACATGTGTTACTCCTGGTGTTCTGGGTCCAAACTGATTCCACACAGCAATGCAGAAAGTGAAAAGAGCTTGTGTGTTGTTGTGTACACCACATACACAAGAGTTTGAGGCTACGTTCACACCTCAGGCCTTAATGCTCAGTTGGTCTGGTTCTGGTGTGAACACAGCACCGGTGCAGGAGGAAGTGTCTGCATGCTTTACTTAAATAAGTGTAAATGTCTGTAGCTGTAAAAGTGCTCGACGTATGTGTGCAGGTACAAGCTGTCCACCAGACCAGTCTACACTCAGAAACAGAAGATCTTCACCACTCTGTACTTGGCTTGCTGTGAAGGACACAGCGGACACAACTGTGAGGACACAGGTGGGTCAGCAGAACCATCAGAAAGCTCAGTAATTATGGACAGAGCAGTTTATCAAACAGCAGAAACACGACGTCTTCTCCTGGTGGCCGACTCGCCTCGTGCCCTGTTCAGTGACTAAACTCCTACGATCAGCAGCTAATGTAAAGACACAGCACGCTGCCTTCAGGACACGTTGAAAATGTTGGCGTTTGCAGTGACTCTCATGTAAAGCAGGGCGTCATTTTCTCATGGTGAAGTGGGTCTCAGCCTCAGCTCTGGTTTTCCCCTTCATTCACACTGATCTATTTTTAAATGCGCCTTGACTTGGGTAACACTGACGATCTTAATTCAGTCCAGATTTTCTGTGTGTGTGTGTAAGTGGGGAAACTGAGGTGTTTATCTGAAAGAGGACGTTTATCTATCAGAATTTCCTCCCACTCAAATAAGTGTTTCCTCTTAATCTTTAACATTCAGAGAGGAAAAACTGCTCCATCAGACATCAGATGTTTCTGCTGTGATCATGACGGTGATTTTTAGATTCTGCTGACTCATTCAAGTTTTAATGTAAAACAAACCCAAATACTGCACTCGAGTAAGAATACGTGTCTGCAGTTAGAGAAACTAATCCATGCTTTAAGTTGGTCAGAACACTGCTGGTCTTTGCCTAAACTAGATTTCCCAGAAAGTTCAGAGCAGTTCCCAGGTCTCTTTACTTTACTTTACTTGGCAGACGCTTTTATCCAAAGCGACTTGCAAGGAGACAACACCAGCAATTACCATTCAGTTTAAGTAAATTCTGAGTTAAGGTCTAACTCGTCGAGATAAAGAACATGTTAGGTTTCTGTGCTGGTTTTTAGTGGGTCAGAAAACACAGCAGTTTAGTCCTGGTGCCTGTATTCAGGTCAGAGTTTAATCACGTGAAGTCTCCCTCAGGTCATCAGGTGGAGGCAAACTGCATACTTAACATGGAGTCCACCTGTGGTGAATGGAACTGACTGGACAGAAAGTCCCACACCTGTGTACTGTACTGTATGAGGTGCTGCATGTCAGGACAAAAACCACGACGTGAAGTCCAAGAGCTCTCTGTAGACCTCCACAGTGACATTCAGTGTGGGACACTTCTAAAGCTGTGAGTGTGCCCAGGAGCACGGTGGCCTCCTCAAATAGGAGACAGAACCACCAGGACTCTTTGGACCAGCAGACACACAACAGTCTCTCTGTGCTGTCCCCTGCAGAGAACCTGACAGGCGTGGGGCCCTCAGCATCCATGGTTCTCCACCTTCTTCAGTCATCTCCTCTATTTATGTCCTTTTTAATACGATATATGTATATAACATGTTGTGATTGTCTCTGACAGCCCCTGATTCTCAGCTGGGTTCTGGAAGCTCAGACCTGAGTGGAGGATCTGAACCAGAGAGACAAGAGCTCCGTGCTCCAGGTAGGATGACACCACCCCCACCTCACACACGCACCCCACCCTACAGGTGCTTTCAGTAATAATACAGCTCGGTTGTTCTGCACCTTGAAGACGTTTCCACGCTCACATGTTCTTCAGTGACCTGGTTCCAGTAGCTGATTCTTTAACTGTCCTCAAAACAAGAGGCCTGGTGCAACAGAGTAATGGATTACATTGACCTCATTCCAACAGGTAGATGTCTTCTGGGTGAACTCCGTCATCTCCTTCGAGTTTCTTTTAACTAGCTTACAGACGGAGAAAGTAGTGGAGGAAAGGAGGGATCAGTACATGGAGTGATCTGATCTTTGAAACAAGTCCAACTGAAAGACGCCTCTCTGACGGAGAAACGTCTAAAGGTGTTCGTGTGTTTCAGTGTGAACCGACCGACCGACCAGTGGATTTCTGCTTGTATCTGAAATCTGCTCAGCGGTCATGTGAAAATCAGAGTGTTCATAGTGTTGAGCCTGTCTTCACCTGTGATCCTGCTTCTTTTTCCTCTTATGAATCTTTACATCCTGCTTCAGGGTCTGGGAACACCCCACCTGTGCCCCCGGTCTCTCAGCATTAACAGTATCGCTCCCACCACTTTAACAAAGTGAGGAAGCTGAGGAGTGTGAATGATGCTCTGCTTCCATAAACCTGCGGCTCGGGTCAGGAGGAGGCCACCCACCTCCATCCCTCTCCACCCTCCAGCCCCCGGGGAACAGGGTGGGGGTGAGCTAACCTTGGCAGTCGCTGGCGTACACCCACCCAACATCCTCAGGCTGTAAACACAGAGACTCACACCGAAGGACAGGAAGGACGTCGGTGTCCTGAGGTCACGACAGTCTGTCGGTGGCAGAGTGAGTCTGCTCCGTCCTTCAGCACAGCACAGGTGGGCGGGGTTTAAAGGCTCACGTGTCACGTCGTGCCGTTGACGACTGAACTTCACCTGTTCGACACCTCCCAGGGAAACGAGGTCGTATATTTAAAAGTTAAAAGTGAATGAGACAGTTGTGAAAACGTGCTGACTGCGTATGTGACCTCTGCATCTGTGTAAAATCTACTTTATGAAGTGGAAGTAAAGTCAGAACAACACGTACTGTACGAGCTCTCATATCAGAGGTGCTGGCGCGGCTGTAGATTGGTTACCAGTTTATTACTGACATTAATATTGAGAAGTTACAGCTTGTTTTTGGTGTAGTCTTCTGGGACCGACATGAATCCGCTCTGTAAGGAGTGACTGCATGGCTCTGTCTGTCAGGTCGCTCTGCTGTTGCTGCTGCAGCCTGTTTGTTTCTTACTCCTGGACATCACATCCTTCTTCAGCGTGGAGCCTGGAGACATTGCATTGTTCTGTTTGGACTTTCCATCAGATCCTCTGAATCACTTTAGAATTAACTTTAGTTTTTCTGACCTGGAAAATTCCCACAGACAAGTTGGTGGAGACGAAGATAAACGAAGTGTAGTTCTGCACTGCTGCAGTAATAACACGAATATTTGTGGCACCGAGAACTCTGAGAATCAAAACAGACGATGTTTTTGGAAAAATCCAAACTAAAATAGACCTTTGGCCTTTAGAGGCTGGAATTAACAAAGGAAGACAAACAAAGAGGCCGTTGCACACATACACACACCTCGACATGGTACAGCCTGCTCCCACCACGCCTCTGATTGAACAGATTTCCTGCAGGTTGAGGTTGATGTAATTATATCAGGGTTTTTTCTGAGCTGCAACAATGAACTCGTCACTTATTAGTTTGAACTGAACAGTTTAGATCTCTAGGTGACTGTGCAGGTGTTTCTATTATTGTGTCCATACTCCTCGTCTCGTCTCATCTGTAGTAAAAAGTAGAAAGAAGCAGGAATGTGATCCTGACATTTCATGTGAATGGGGACATTTAGACCTTCATGTGGTCACTACAGTATTTCATTAAGCTGTATTTCATAGTAAATGATCAAAGTTTTCTTATTCTGTGTCAGAGGATCTAAGTTTTGGTTTTGTGACTGAAAAAATAAATAAAAAACAACAAAACTTACAGAAACAGTCATCCTGCCCCCCCCGGTCCTCCTTACTGACCTTACTTTGAATTGGGCTCTCAGCTGGCTCAGCTCCACGGCTCTGGGGGTTCATCCGCTCACACAGCTTCTCCTATCATTGCTATGCCAGTGACACATCTCTTCCTGCCCTTTCCACCGGATGACTCTGCTGTCTCAGCATTTCTTCTTGACTCTGTTCAGCTTCGTGGTCCCTCGACGGTGGAACAAGCTGCCTGACTTTGCACGCTCAGACTTCACAAACGGTTAAAGACCAAACTATTCATCATGCTGGAGAAATAATCGGCAAAGGGATAAATGCGTGACAATCACAAAAAGTTTGAAACTGATGATGCTGCAGGTCCTCCTCCTCCTCCTCCTCCTCCTCCTCCTACCGAGCAGAAAACCCCCCAAATACATCAGGCCTGTGTCTCCCTCTCAACCCGTCTGCCCGACGTCCTGCTGCCAAAGCATCAGCGACAAATACAATAGGAGCAGGATTATATCAGTAGGATTCTGTCCTCTGGAAACATTCAGGTACACGTGTTTCCAGAGGTTTGTGGTTCTGCCTGATCATTCATCATTTTATATGCACAGCATTAGAAAGTAATAAAGAACATTTACTAACTCTGATAATATTTATAAATATTTATATAATACGTTTATTTCTGAGCTGAACATTTCTGTAATAACCTTATTTATGAGGAACATGTGGAACAAATCAGAGAACCAGACTCAAACACTCATGTTATCAACAGCATCAAGTTCAGTAGGTTAAAATACTTTTTAACAGGCCCAGAGATTTCCTCAGTGCAGTACTGATACTTCTAGACTTAAAGTACGATTCAGAGCATGTTCTTCGTACTTTAAGTTGAATAAAGAATTAAAGTGTCCAAGCTGCTGTGTGTCCTGGTTTAACACTTCCTCTGATTGTTTCTGTCATTTTGAGATGGAACAGAACATAATGTCTTAATAACGTCTAAAGACTTTGCTGAAGTGTCCTGTACCACAGTACAGCAGCATAATGTTAAACATTATATCCAGAATATGATCAAGCACAGTGATGGGGTTTGACTTTATGAAAGATATAAAACACACCTGGTATTTCATCACCTGTGTGTGTGTTTCAGACGTTCACGTGCGGCGGCAGCAAAGCGACTTGAACCGCGAACAGAACGACTACCACTCATCCAGCAGTCCACTGTATGACACCAGCTACCCCCCCAACCAACACGACGCCACAGACCCCACCCCCAACCCAGAACATGCCCCCAGACACCACCCTGCATCTAACCACCCTGCAGACACATACGGCCACGAGCAGCAGCAGCAGAGTCCTGGTGAGTCTCAGGCCTCGTCTCTAATGTGACTTTATTCTTATTTCATTTTCATCCGTGTTTCTAAAACCAGGTCAGAACCTGGAATCACAGTGATGCTCGTACACGACAACATCGGTCTTCATTTTCACAGACAGACACACACACACACACACACACACAGAGACACACACACACACACACACACACACACAGACACACACACACACACACA
>JAUYWH010000007.1:20741141-20761076 GCA_034779795.1 Ctenopoma multispine
GTGTGTGTCTGTGTGTGTCTGTCTGTGTCTGTCAGTGTGTGTGTGTGTGTCCGTGTGTGTGTCTGTCCGTGTGTGTGTGTCTGTCAGTGTGTCAGTGTGTGTGTGTCTGTGTGTGTCTGTCTGTGTCTGTCAGTGTGTGTGTGTGTGTCCGTGTGTGTGTCTGTCCGTGTGTGTGTGTCTGTCAGTGTGTCAGTGTGTGTGTGTCTGTGTGTGTCTGTCTGTGTCTGTCAGTGTGTGTGTGTGTGTCCGTGTGTGTGTCTGTCCGTGTGTGTGATGACATATGTCATGTGTGACCAGCGTGTTCATGACATCACACCCACACTTCCTCCATCTGTGCCCTGCTTGTTTGGGGATTGGCCTCGATCTCAGTTTCCCACAGTGCTCTGTTCTCTCTGACCTTTGACCTCACTGACCAGCCAGCATTACATCATCCTTAAAGGGACGTTCCGCTGTTTCTTTGTATGTTTTATCAACTTTATGCATGTGTATAAGGAATTTGTTTGTTTCTATAGACGTTGATGTGTCACCACACATCTGTTCTGACGCTGCGTTCAGGTGCCGGTGGGAAATTCTGCCACGTGAAGTCAGCTGGTAAATTAATTATCATTCTGATCACGATAATGCAGATTTGTAAATGAATGACATGGCTGCAGAGGTTTCTATGAGCTCCACGTTCACGTCTTCACAGACCCGGAGTCTTTATCCGTGGGCCGTTTACATGCACACTAAGAATCTGATCATTGTCCGATTTCTGGAGTTATCAGATTATTAAGTGATCATGTAAAACAGCATCATCTGATAACAGCAGTTATCCGATTATGAGAAATCAGACAAACACACCTGGGTTTCTACCTTTTCTTTCTCCCAGTACTCCGAGGTCCTCGTGCATGTAAACACGTTAATGTGATTTGTTTATCTGTGCGTGTAAAAAAAGACAGACAACAGACAGAGCAGATGTTTGCTGTATGAAAGCTGATGCAGTACAAACGAAGACCAGCAGCAGCGTGTAGACTATTTCACGTCTCACGTCGCTGCGTACGTACACATGTAAAGAAGTCCGATGATGCACTGAAACGTTTTTCTATGATCACATTTCTCACGTATCCGTTTACTCCCAGTTGTGGGATTGTTGTGGTCATGTAAACGGCTCAGTGATGAGGGAACAGATTTGATGCAAGGTGCTGTCTGATTGGCTGTGTACTTATCATCCTGTACCACAGCCTGGTGGTAACTGAACAGACACAGCTGACAAAGCCTCCGTCTCAAAGCTCAGTAAAGAGTCGTCTGACGTCTTTTACAACCACAGCTGTGTCACAGACGTCGTCTTGTCCGAACAGGAAGTCGACTCTGAACCACAGGCAGTCGTTAGATAGAAACGCTGCCAGCTCACAGGGGTGTTTGATTTCTACCTCGACTGCAGCTGGAGGTGGCCTCACTGTACCTGACCTTTGACCTTTTTGTACCCGCAGCATGTGGGAAAGGAGAGTTTGGTTTGTTGTAATGAAAACAGGTTGTGATCTGTGACACCTGGAAAAACAAAGTAAATTTTACCTTTCAGCTTCACTTTATTATAAATGTCTTCTTCTTGCTGCTACATGTGTGGAACATGTTCATGTACATTTGAACAGAAACGTCTGCGTATCAGTAGTCCAAGTACGAAAGTATGAATGAGCTTTTAATTTCTACAAAGAACGTGCACTTCACTTCCAACATGGAAACTTGCTCCTCACTTTCTACAATCTGTAAAACAACCGAAAGTCTTCAAAGTTTTACGAAGTCTATGCCTCACCCTGACCTTCCAGAAGATCTAACAATGTCCTCAGTTTTGACAGAAAAAACTTTTATTTACTTTACTTTTTAGTTTTTGGACACTTATCCAAATGAATTTATCGATCTGAAGCAAAGTGCCATGAGAGGAAATGTTTCATGAGACGTAAGAGCCAGATCAGAGACTTTTTATGCCTCCACGCCGCCGATGGTCAGAGCAGAGTCATCGGTTTGTCCGATCGTCTGTACGCTCGCCCAGTTCAAGTGAACACAATGTTTAACGCTTGGAGGGAAATTTGGTTCAACTGTCCAGTTAGAGTCAATGATGACACTGTGACCTCACGTATGTCCCGTTCTCATCAGTGCTGCTGGAAGGAATTTCACGACACCTGGGACAAACAAACCTGGAGAGGAGGCTGGTGACGGACGTCACTGGTCAGTGGAGGTTTACAACTGCAATGCAATGATTCTGGTTTTTGTTAGTTTGGTTTTTAAGTGAGTGAGAAGTTTCATCAGTGAGCAGAGCTAGGTAGCTCCTTCCACCATCGTAGGGCTGCTTGGGATAAGTAGACCTGCTGCTGTTGTTTCCTTAGTTTATACAAATCTGCCCAAAAGTCTTTTTCAGGATAAAATAATTTTCTCACCATTGAAACATGTTTTTAAACCAAACCTCTTAGTTTGACAAGATCTCCACAGTAGACACTGTTTCAAAAGTAGAACTTTCCTAAACATGTTTAACAGAATGTTCTCAGATTGTAGAAATGTCCAGACTTTCTAGTAAAATAAAAACGTTTACAAAGTCTCTGAGTAAAGTTTGATCTGGATTCAGACATCAAAGTATTTTTTTATCAGCCTCTACTTTCTGCAGGAAGGGTAAGAACAGAAATAACAACGTGCAGGATCAGATGGATCCACTGATCCTGCATGACGTCCAGCTGGAGGACAGACCGGTCATGTGTGTTCTGGCTTCGCTCTGTCGTCTCTGCTGAACCAACAGAAACAAACTGTGAACTCTCATCTAATCTTGAAGCATTTCTCATATCACTTCTGCCTCTGAAGCCCCTGAATCTCCCCCCTGCAGCCCCTCTGTGTGTCAGCAACATCAACAGCACTGTTGTCAGAGGCACCGAGCCCGGAGCACAGGAATGGCAGCACGGAGGCTCCGAGCTGTTTTTGTTCCCTGCTGGATTGTTTTCCAGGCAGAGGGGCCGCGCTGTGTTTACAGCCCAGTTGGGACTCTAAACTGTTTCGATTATGGAGGAGAGAAACCGGCTCACGGCCCCCAGAGAGCCATCATTCGCCGGGGAGTGTGCGTGTTTGTGCACTCTTTAGTCCAGTTAGAAGTGTGTTTGCAGTAGCAGCTGTGTGGGTGTGAGAAAAGCTTCACGTGATCAGATTCAAATCCAGTTCAGACGTCTGATGAATCCTGATCTTGGCAGCACAGACCACGTTTGCTGCGTGACCCTGCCCACTGGATCAGTGTCGATTCTTTTGGTGCAGATATTCAAACGCTGCTGTTTTGTAACGTGGTGATTTGAGTCTCTGCAAATTATTTTCATATTTCCTTTGTGACTCCGTTTGTTTTCAGTTGGAGAGGAGGTCGAAGCCACTGTTGAAGTCCTCTCCTATCCAGAAGCCACTGCTGCCCTCCCTGTCCCCCACATGATGGCTCTGGTCATGTCCCAGCTGCAGCCAGTTCTGCAGGGCTTCAACCGCTCACTGGAGCACCTGAGCCGGCAGGTAGGGGACCTGGCCCGTGACGTGGCCGAGCTGAAGAGCAGCCAGCGGGGGCCAGAGGTGCAGCCGGGGCCCTCGGACGGCCTGGAGCACGACGAGGCGGCAGAGGAGCGCTTGGATACCAAACTGAACGAAGTGCTCCAGGAGATCGGGAACGTCCGGGAACAAATGGTGAGTCAGCGGAGGGACATGGAGAGCAGGCTGCACTCCCAGCATGCAATGCTTCATTACAACTTCACCAGCTTCAAGACGGACATCGACATGAAGCTGAAACGGCACCAGAAGATGCTGCAGGTCGGTGGAAGACTCACTGTTATTCTTTCAGTTAGTTTGGATTAATTCTGCACTTTTAAACAAATGGAACGTTTATTTCATGGTGTTGAGGTAATGAACTGTGGATGTCGTTTCTCAACTTAGGTCAGCCTGCAGGCTATGAATGCCACAGTGTTTGAGATGAAACTGGACCAGGATTACAGTAAGGATCCCCTCCCTACTGCCTCCCTGCTCCCCACCCACCCAGCACCACAGCGCTCAGACACCTCTGCGCTGTGGGAGGCCATCGAACGCTTGGACAACACGGTGGTCAACAACACGGTGAAGGTGCGTTCAACCAAAACAGACGTTACCTGTTTACACATCACATCTCTGCAGACAGAGCAAAGTTAAAGGATCAGTCCACAGTTTTTATCCTTTATTGTATCAAGTCCACATCAGAATATTTGGTTGGTTTTCTGACTCAGGTTAAAGAAAAATCACTGTTTGACGTTGTTTACATGTCTGCAGTTATACTGTCATCAGCTGATCTCACGACATCTTCTCTCTTTCTTCACTGTGTGTGTTTAAGTGAGACGAACTTGTAGAGGCTTCCAAACATTCATAAGATCAAAAAAGGGAGAAGAATGGTGTTTCCACAGGCTTCACATAAAATGTATTTGATCTGTTATTAAGATGTTAAAGGTACATTTGACGTGATTTAAGTCTCTGTGTGAGTCATTTAAAAACAACACCTCATGAAAAGCTCATTTATGAGTTATTATTTGATTTAAAGGGACATTTTGTCACGTGTTGTTGTGCAGGTGAGCGGGCTGATGGAGGACGTGGAGGTGACCTCGGGGGACATTCAGCAGCTGAAGCGAGACACGAAGGAGCTAAAGATGCAGATTGACCAGGCGGAGCGGAGCAGTCGAATCCTGTTCATGGAGACAGGGCTGGAGGTGGAGGCGGCGAAGGTGACGATGCTGCAGCGGGTGAACGAGCTGGCGGAGAACCTGACTCTGCAGGCCGAGAAGCTGCAGGAGACGGAGGACGACGTGGACTACCTGTACACCGCCTTCTACAAGAACAGCTCGGCCGGAGACTGCAAGACGCTGAAGGCCGCCGTGGCTCGGCTGGAGAGGGCCGTGGTCAACGTGACACAGCTGGCCAACGAGAACAGACTGGCCCTGGAGGAAAACCCCGAGGAGGGGGGCGAGCAGTGGGGCAGGGAGAGCGACTGGGTATTGGCAGTGAAGGCGCTGCACGATGGACTCCAGCAGGTACGAAAGTATCACAGTACAAATACTCTGTAAGAAGTAAAAGTACTGTGCTCTGTTCTTACAGACAGACTTACAGTTTCCCTCTGACTCAGTCATCAGAGTCTGAATGAAAATTCATAGAACAGTTCAGATCTGTTTCCTTCTTCAGGTACATAGGAGTCAGATCAAATACTGTGTCATCCACCGACCTCCTTTCTCTTGCTCCTCCGTCAGGTGAAGGAATCTCTGGCTTCAGAGCAGAGCAGGACCAGAACTCTGGACAACAGCCTGAGCCAGCTGAACACCTCTGTTAGAATCTGTCTGGGCGATGTCTCGGGTCTGAAGGACAGAATGGAACACCTGTCCGGCTCCTTCAAGTCTCTGCTGACAGACGCCGTCCGACACAACGACGTGCTGGAACTGCTGCTGGGGGAGGAGGTGCTGGAGTTCCTGGATTGGTCTGAACAGGACCAGGAGGCTCACTCCATCCCAGCCCTGAAGCAGCAGCTGAGAGACCACAACCTGAAGATCATGTCCCTGCCGGACAACAGACCAGGTAACTCTCTGAGGAAGAAGAAGAAGTCATCACGTATGAGCCTTCTGATACATGAAGTACTTTTACTTCAGTAAACATCTGAATGCAGGCTGCAGTCTGTAGAAACCCTGCTGAGATCAGACCACATCAACTAGAGAACGTCCCTCAGGTTCTAATTCAATTCAACTTTATTTGTATAGCGCCAAATCAATCAATCAACATAAATCATCTCAAGGCTGTTTACAGTGTAGGATTTAAGATTTTACAGATTATACATACATACACAGAATATTTGAAGAAAGCCCAACAGTCCCACCAGAGTCAGGAGGAGAGAGGAAACCTCCAGCAGAACCAGGCTCAGGGTGGGCAGCCATCTGCCTCGACCGGTTGGGGTGAGTGGTAGTTCCATCACCTGCAGCAGTGAGAAACAGCAACGTGTGCATTTATACCACCTGGTCTGATCCAGTTCTGCTCCTCCACCCTCAGCTGAAGCTACTGGTGATTAATAAGCTGCATACAAACATGTAATAAACGGTTTATAACCAACTATTTCATGTAGTTGGTTCATAATCAACAACTCACCTGCAGATCTCTGCAGCCATGTGACCTGAGGAAATGAGAATAGTTATTCCTGAAAGAAGCCACGTTTACATGTTGTTGCACCATCTTAATCTGATTTACTGACTCACTGTTTTCAGGAGACACAGCGGAGGAGCTGTCTGCTGACCAGCCCTCCTCCTCCTCCCACCATCTGCTCCCCGATGGCACGAGGAGGAGCAGGGACGGACTCCCGGCCAGAGAGCGGCAGGTTCTCCTCCTCCACTCCGAGCACAGAGGAGACGGCAGCGATCTGTGGAACCTGGAGAAAACAGTGGAGGAGCTGGAGCTGAAGGTGCGACGGCTGGAGGAGAAGTGCTCCAACATCTCCACTGAGAGAGAGGCGACGCCTGGTGGTGTGGACCCCAAACTGCAGGCGGAGGTGATGTGGCTGAAAAGAGGACTAGAGCATCATCTGGGCGTGTTCAAGAACGTGTTCAGTAACGCGGACGTGCTGGCCGGCTCTGACGGCACGCTGGAGCTCGACAAACTGTGGGAGCTGGTGAAGAACCAAGACGTGAAGAAAGAGAAGAAGAGAGGAGGAGGAGGGAGGGAGGGAAGAGGAGGAAACCGTCAGAGCAAGAAGGCTTCATCAGGTGAGCAGAGATTCTTCTGAACGTCTGTCACTAAGTCATGTTGGGTTTAAGACACTAAAAAATAATAACTACAAATCAAACTAAGTTCAAATTAAAGCAAAGACATAAAGACCAACGTGTAAGACGACAAAGACTCCGCTCCAAGCAACACGACTACAAAGACACACGGTGACTCAGAGTGGACTCAACACGAACGATCCAGCAGCGTCTGCAAAGAGACAAACACACAAACTTCACAAACATGCAGCTGCTGCAAGCACTCAAATGAGTCCTGACATGTTAATCGTCACGTTAGATAATTATTCATGTTCACTGTTCATCATCAGCTCTTTCAGTACAGATTCCTGACCACGCCCCTTTTTCTGTCCAGGTGTTGCTCCTGCCCCAGCTGGACGACCAGAGGCCTCACTGCTGTTTGTAGCTGGATCTCCTCTGAGCATCTCCAGCAGCATCAAGTTTAAAGCGTCTGTGAACCGGGGTCACTTTCACCCCGACACCGGCAGCTTCACGGCTCCCGTGGACGGGCTCTACCTGTTCATCCTCACCTTGGACCTGAGGCCGGGTCCCGTACACATGGTTCTGAGGAGGTGGCCCGGTGGAGCCCAGGTGGCTCTACACCGACAGCAGGTGGCGGAGCAGGGGCCGCTGACAGGCGTGGGCCTCCTGCTGCTGCAGGAAGGGGAGGAGGTGAGGCTGGAAGTGAGGAGAGGAGCGTGGATGGAGACGGAGAACAATGTGTTCACTGGGCTGCTGCTCCACCGGACCGCCTGAGGGCGCTCAGACTAAACTCTCCAGCTGGAAGAAACTAAACCAACATATACAGAAACTGTTCACAATGTTCATTTGATCCAGAATCAGGTTTCCTGTGGTTCAGAGCTGGTGTCAGAAGGTGAGACGGGTTGACTGGGTTTGTGCAGTCAATGTGTAATAGTGACTGGTTCTGTTCGCTGATGTTTCTCAGTATTCAGAAATCAGATTTTTGAATCTGAACATTTCTGCAGAAAATACTTTACTTTAAACATAAAATACATTCAGGACATGTACATAGTACTTAGTAAGTTTTTTTTTCTTTTACTGGACTATTGAGTTTGGAAACTTCAGCATCTGTATTTTTGGACAGAACCAGACCAGCTGTTCCCCCTTCTTCCATTATTTAAGCTAAGCTAACCACACCAACATGCCCAAGAAAAATGTACAAACATGTCATCAACAGTTTTACTACAAAATATATTTACATTTTTTTTTTACTTTGTGTATTTTAAGATTTGTTTGTATGTCTGTGTCTGTGTGTGTCTGTGTCTCTGTGTGTGTGTCTGTCTGTGTCTTTGTGCGTGTATGTGAGTGTGTGAGTGAGTCTGTCTGTGTGTGTCTGTCTGTGTGTGTGTGGTTTCTAAAGAACCTATGATATATGAACGTTATGTAAAATGCAGAACAGTGTATATTTATAAAAGAACTGAAGATGGTGTAAAATAAAGTGATGACTTTAAACTCGTCTGGAACTTAAAGTTTTTCTTACGTTACTGCAAACATCTCTTTAGTCTGTGAGTCCATGAACAGACTGAACAGGTGTTTTGTCTGTGACACTCGAATGAGTCTTTAGATGTGTCACAAACGTTCAGTTTACTGTCACATAATAAAAACGTAGACGCTGAAACTGTTTGAAATCTTTACTTATCACAGACTGATTTAAAGATGACACAGAGTTTAGCACAAGATAGAAACCTTGTGTCTGCCTCACACTGAAAGATCAGATTAGAGCGACAGACTAAAGACGTGTTCCTGCTGAGGAGCAGGTTCTGTAGAGAAAAGCTGCAGGATCAGTTTAGACAAACACTGACTGCATAGTGCCGACAGTACAGAAAGTAATCGAAGACATGAAGACAAACACTAGAACGTTGTAGAACAACGAAGTCAGTCACTCAAAGTCAAAGATGTTGTCCAAATATTTATGAGCCACTAGAACTGAGTGTCTGCAGTTCCTCACAGCTCCTCCAGTGTTTCTGAATAAACCCCTAAATTAAAGCATTTTTCATTTCACATCTCCCGTTTTAACGGAACCTGCACGTTTTATACTTTGATCTGATCCAAACACTCGACTTAAGTTGCTTTTGTCGTGGCTCGTGAAACTTCCTCCAGTTCACAGCTTCAGGTCCAGAGTGTGGTCCTCCTGGATCCGTCTCCGATCTGCAGGAGGAGAAAATAATGGTCACTTCCACTGAGACGCGATCAACAGTGTTAGTCTGATCAGATCCTGCTGCACCAACAGAATAAAGCGTCAGTGAATAACTGGAAACTTAACTCAGTGATCAGACTCACCTCAAAGTCCAGTCCCTGGCTGTTCTGGAGCTTTTGATCACATCACATGCTCTTCATCAGCACATGGTTTCGTCCAGTTGTAACAGACGACTTAAAAGTTTGGTTCTGAGGTAACAAATCAGGTTTGAGAACCAGAGTCGACATGAGCTGTGAGCTTGTAGCTGACGTGATATTTGAGTTTTACAGAATCATCTGTAACAAATATTTCTAATGTCTAATGTCTAATGTTCTTGAAATGTCACTAATGTGTGAGTTTAATGCAAACCTCTGTGTAAAACCTGTTTCCTGGTGGATTCTCTTTTTTTACCTGGTTAAAATTCTATTAAATTCTATTTTTAATTAAGTTTCAGATTAAAGCTTCTCTAAAGTCAATACTGAACTTTCACTTTGAGGTTTTACGGTTCTGTTCAGAGTGAGTCCAGCTCCTCACGTCCCTCCTCAGTGACTCCATAAATAAAACTCTCAGCAGATACTTTGGGTTGCTCCTCGTCTCAGTGCTGACGACTTTATTGCAAAAATACAGAATCTTTCCGTCAACACAACAAGCTGCAGAAACACAGAGACTCAGCAGGAGAAGCACAAACCAGGACTTCACCTGCTAAAACCAGTCAAACTGTGTCGCCCTGTTCAAACCAGCAGGAAAAGAAACGTGAACATCCAACCAGTGTTTGTGGATCTGAACCCAGATCATCGCTTTGCTCAGCTGCTGTGTAGGAAACTAAATCAAAACTGGATCCTCTTTGGTTTAAATTCCTTTGTCAGTCTGTATCAAACGTACAGACACATCCAACAAAAGCCAATTGAATGTTCAGAGGAAACGCAGCAGGAGAGCAGCGTGAGAATTTCCTACTAAAATAAATCATCTAAAACACATCTGACTCATCTTATCGTCTCTAGTAAGTGTAGAAAAATAAGCATCAGAAATATACCAAAACTCAACAAAATAAAATCTGGCAAAGCTAAAAGTCAAAAATAAAACAAGGGAAAAAAAACAATGTTGAAAAAATAACTTCTCTTCATTTGAGTTATTGACACTTTGCGTGTTGCATTGTCACTGATAGGAACTCAGGTCTGGTCTGAAACCAACACCAGAGAAATCTGGTTTTAATCTGAAAAGATCTGTACCAACATTAAAGCTGCAGCCACAGACACGTTTCTAAAAATCATTCAATCAGAACCAAAGTTATTATTAGATTATTAATCTCTTTAATCATCTGCAGGGACACGTGTTCCCAGACTTCAGACCAGACTTGGTTTGTTTGTTTAGCTCACCTGCAGCACCAGGCGGCCGGGGTCAGCACTTTAAGAACGTTCATAAGCTAAGGAACCGATCTAAGCTGGTCCCCTGAACAGAGGGAGCAAAGTAGAAATCAGCAACAGGCAAGAGAAACAAATCTACGTCCAACACTCGCAAAGTGCACGAAGTCAGAGGTAAATGCACTAACAACATCTGCATATATCATCATCACATTAAATGTACAAGGCTAGAATATGTCTGGAAACCATGCTAAACATTAGCTCTGTTAAAATAAAAGCTCTTCATTTAAAATCCTCAGACGAGGCCAAACTAACTAAAGTCACGTTAGAAAATTAGATCATTATAGTCGAGTATATTCACGTTAGGTTAGAATAGCTTCATCTATGCACAGCTCGTCTGACAAGCCTACAAAAATAAATAGAGGAATAAGTAGGTTGATCTTCCACCTCCATCCTTCATCACATCCTCAGAGGGTTCAGCTGGAACCTGCGTCTGTTCACTCACTCACTCACACACACGCCTCAAACTACTCCTCACTTTATCCTGAACCACGCAGGACTCTTAAGGCTGATGCTGATAATATCAACAGTTAATGATCGATCAGAATTAAAAAAACAAAACACTTTTCTCCCAGCTCAGTCCACAGAACTCGTTCAGTTCCTCTGCTGTAGCCTTAAATCCTGATCCTGTTGATGGAGATCGAGTCTTTCTCTAGAATCTCTGGTGGAAGTTTGTCCTGAATCTTCCCGAGGATCAACAGTAGTTCAAATTAAATTATTGTCCATATGGAGAGAAAGATGTTTCACGTCTCTGGTCTGTTGATGTCTAATCTTTCTTCACTCATCACTGTGGGAATATTCAGGACATACTGACAACAGCGTAGCTGCCATCTGAGGTTCAAAGAAGCTGGGGATAAGACCTCTGACCCTGCTGCTCCACCTGCTGAACCACAGCTGCTTCATGAAACAAATAACAAGCTACAACACAAATCCGTGTTCTGTGTGAACAGAAACACTTTACAGCAGGAGAACAAACGGTCGACAGCAGCGTCAGATCACACTGATAAAAACTTTTCTTCTGTTCCGCCTCTGTTGTCTGTTTACTTCCTGGTCCTGCTCTGTGTGAAGCTGCTTCACCTCTGTTAGAAATGTGTTTAAATCCTGCAGACATTCACAGACTAACACTGGATGTTAGGCTGTCTCTGTGGTCTTGTGTTCTGTGGAGGACCAGACCGGTTTGTGTGCCGAGGAGCAGCTGGTTCTGAGACTGAAAGACGCGGTTTGGTTGTGGATGAAGCTACGGAGCATCAGAGAGCAGGTGGATGTAGGCACGTTTTAAATACAAAAAGAAGAACGCCCATCGTCAGATCTCTCTGAGGGACTCTGCTGCAGCATCTGCACGTGGAAGGGGGGCGCTTGAAACCCTCCGACCCGATCAGCTGGCCGGGCAGAACCGAGCCATGTAAGCGCCACAGGACAGGCAGTAGGAGCGTGACGGCTCAGCGGGAAGCTGCTGGCACAATGAGCACAGGTGGGGGTCTCTGCGGGGTCGGGCCGGGGGAGGTGGGCGAGTGTTGGTCCGCTGGAGGGACGGGTGGTGTTGAGTGGTGGAGGGGTCCCTGGCGGAGCTGGGTTGGACAGTCCTGTAGTTGGCATCACGGCGCCAGTCCCTCTCAGGGGGGACGTCCAGGCGGAGCGGCTGGGTGGGGGCTTCTCCGGGAACCCTGAGGTGGTGCGGAGCGTAGTGAGACCCGTTGATGTTTCCGGGCAGTGACGGCTGCCGGTGGTGGCCGTTAGTCCTGCTGCTCATGTTGGCAGAGCGGCGAGGGTGGGACAGGGTGGCATAGAGATTCTGTGGAGCTGGTAGGGGGGCTGGACTGGATGCAGCTCGGGGCCTGGGGAGGGAGGAGGTGAGGGAAGAGGGAGGCGGACCGCGACGAGGAGCCCGGGGCAGCGTGCCGTAATTCAGCGCAACGCTGTGGAAGCCTTGACCTGAGAGAGCTTGATGCCTGTCAGACACAACCAGAAGCTGCTGCTGGAGGCTCGGTCCAGCTCCTGGGGAGGGGGGGGTGAGGGAGGAGGAAGAGGAGGAGGAGAACAATTAGAAGAGAATTAAACACACTGAACATGACACTGTCTCGCTCTGTCACTTTGAATGCAAACTCAGCAGCAGATTTTAACGTGTAGAAGACGTCAGCACATTAACACTAATGTTCTTCACGAGCAGTCGGCTTTGTGATTCTGTTTGTTTGAGATGTTCATTTCAGAAATTAACAACCAGCTACTTCAAAATGTGTCAAACTGTTCAAGACCAGAATAACAAAATGCTTTAATAAGTGGTAAATTCTGAAGAGAAAAGATGTGTTTTAACTTGAGATGGGAGGTACAGGGACAGTAAGTCTCCTGCTGCTTTCACTTTCACATTTTACCAACCGACACGGGAAAACATTTAAACGACAGGATGAAGCAGGTCTGGTGGTTTTCTGTGATGTCTGATGTTGGATGCTGGTGAAAAGTGGATGTGAAGGTGGAGGTGAAGGGCCAACAGGTTACCTGAGTGCCCCCAGGACGAGAGGCCCGAGCTTGGGGGTCGTGAAGTCTGCAAGGGGGGGTGCTGTGGAGGACGTGCAGGAGCGGAGGGGCCGTGGTGTTGGGGTGGGTGGTGTTGGAGGTGGTAAGAGTGATCTGCAGTGAAGGATGTGGAAGGTGGGGAAGGGGAGGAGGAGGGGAAGTGCAGAGAGGGGGCACTGGGACGACGGAGGAGGGAGGAGGAGGAGTGAGGGTCGGGGTGTTTGATGGGGGGCCTGGACATGGTGGGGTACTTCAAAATGAAGAGGTGGAAACAAAGATGATGGAGGGAGAAAAGATGGAAACATGGAGAGAAAAGGATAATGGGGGGTGAAATAGATGAAAGAACAAAGAATGGAGAGGTGGGGGTCAAAAATAAAACACGTTAATACAAAGGAAATGAAATAATAAAAGTGTCTGAACTGTCTTTAATTCTTTATGATGATCACTGGCTGCAGCTCAGAGTAAGAACAGAAGCTCTGGACTCACACACACGCTGATATCTGAACCAAACCTCGGCCCCTTCGTTTAAAAGCTTAATGCATGAACTAAATCAGTGATCAATGTTTAATGCTCTGGCCTGAGGCGATTCCTGAGGGCTGAATAAACGATGTCTGAACGCCAGCAGCAGCACAGACACACAGCCTCCCTCTCTTCTTACTGCTTCCTTCACTACTTTTACTGAAAGTATCAGCAGAAATACTCTTTTACTTTTTCATCACTTTAATCTTGCAGCTGGTTTGAATCCTCGTCTTTGCCTGCGAGTGTTATGCTGTCTCTGAAAAGTCAAACAGGAAACACACAAGAAAAGTACAAGACTTCCAAATTACAACTGATCTAGTACTTGAGTAAATTCAGGTAATTGCTGCCTTTGTCATTTCCACAACACAACGTTTTTTTAAGAGGTGGAGGCATCACACCCAACCCCCAGCCTGGAGGATCAGGAGCTGATCTTTGGCTTTCACCCTGGAACCTGGACTTGGCTGGACCTGGCAGGGAGTCCTGGGAGTCTCTAAAGATTGAAAGCCTCTTCACCTCGACACGGTAACATCACAAGAAAAGGTGAAGGGGAAATTAGTAATAATTGCCTCTGAACACACACAGAACACACACACTCTGCATCAGCAAAGGTGAAGATGTTCTGCAGAACGATGCAGATTTGTTTATGTCTGGTTTGTGTTCTCAGGCTTAAACAGAGGAACTAAGGTAACACACAGAGACATCAGCCAGGTACTGTGATCTTTCTGCTGAAACATGCTAACGTTAGCATTCACATGTTAACAGTATGTTACAGGTCTGATCTCTGAGGACAGAGGACTAACTTCTCACCAGCTGCAGGAACAGTGGGGCCATGTTGTCATTCATTTAAATCAATGTCCACAAATCAATGAGGTGGTTTTATTCAGAGCTGTGTTCATCACAGCAGCTTCTTCAGTCTTTCCTGACATTATTAACCTGCTGGTAACATTTATGTACAGCTCAGGGTGACGAGAATTCAGTAGTTTTAGAGAAAAGAGTTCAACATGAAGAATCACCAAATTCATTAGAATCGATTCTGAACCAGTTGAGTTACAACAATTAATACATGTTATGGAAAAGACCATTGGTGGAGCAGCTGCTGTGGTTTCAAGATTCTTTGAAGATTCGCTCTGCTGATGTTATCGTGTTAAACATCTTTGCATGTTGCAGTTTTATGTTGGTCCTTCAGTGGAAGTAAGAGGCCTCACTCAAACCAGCAAACTCTTTTTTAGTGTTTTTATCTCCATGTATCGTCTCTGAGTAAAATATTATATATTAGCTTCTCTAATATTGTTTTTATGTTGTTTCTTTTATGTCTGCAACTACAATCAAAAATATCATTGTGCTAAATCCGGTGTATTTACAGTAATTTATTGTCCGTTATGTCCAATGTGTTTCGTCCCATTTAAATAAAAAAAGAGCAGAGACTGAACCAGGCTACAGCTCCATCGTATGAACACAAGGTGGCAGTAGGACATTAAAATCAAATCAACAATGAAGGGAGTTGATGACGTGTTCACAACGACACACACCAGAATAAGAGTTCTGTTGCTGAATGTGTGAATAATGAATCCATCCATGTGTGTGTGTGTGTGTGTGTGTAGCTTACACAGCTGTGGGAGGGTCCAATGTTGTGGGGCCGTGACCCGATGACGGTTCCGCTAAGGCTGCGAGCGATGCGTCGCAGGTTTTCTGCACTGTAGCTCTCATCTTCACCTGACGAGGTCTGAGCAGGGGACAGAGGTGAGAACAGGTCGTCATTAAAACTTTTCCTCTGTTGGGACACAAACGTTTGACAGCTTGTGTAGAAAATGTCAAACAGGGTAAGTTCTGATAAATATAAGTGATCCGCTGCATGACAACCTCAAGCCCCGTTTGTATTCTGCACCTATAATAATTCATATCACAGTTCACGTTAACAACTGTTAATATTAATAAAAATAAACTGGACAGAACATGACAAACAACAAAATTATTAATATTCAGTTCTTATCTGTGTTAATAAAGATGAGTGAACCAATTATAAATAAATAATTTCTTGCTGCTTCTTAGGTTCTGTCTTATAAAAGGCCAAAAGCAGTAATTATCGTCATGGCCTCCAGCAGTTAGGAAAGAAAAGAAAGAATTTTTTTATACCGTCTTTTCTGAGGCAAGAGAATTCAGCGATTGTTAAGACGTTCAGAGCTGCAGAAAGCCTGAATTAGACTGAAGCCAAAGTACTAACGAGGTAACTGAATTATATAATAATGAGAGCATAAAGCTGCTTGACAGCAGTGAGAAGTGTTTGGGAAAATATTCACAACATCTGTGTCAAATCAATGTCAAAGCCCAGTCTTCACATAGTCAGTTGTACCTTGTGCAGCGGTGTCACCGGAGTTCTGTAGGCATATCTCTCTATCTCTGCCGTGGGTGTTTTGGATCGTCCAGATCCTGGCAGCAGTCTCCTCCCACCTACACACAGAAACACACACAACTTATTTATTAATTTAATATTATTATTATGTTACAGAGAAGAGTGAAAATGTTGAATAATTAAAATAATTTGAACACAGCAGAGAGCGATAGAGTTCAATCCAGTGATTCACTAAACTCTGTCATCAGTGAATGTCGGTGCAGATGTGAAATATGGGGTACCACAGGCCTCTGTTCTTGGCCTTCTACTCTTTATATTTCACATTTTCCACAAATTAATTACTGATGATAATTGGTTTATGAAACTATAGGATTTACAGGAGTGTGCTTTATTTAACAACAGCACTGATTGTAGCCAGAGAACGTATGTGAGGTAAGAGGTATCACTCAGAGGGCACCGACTGTCTTTGTAGTGTTAATGAGTTTTCCACCCTGTCATTAGGCCTTGCTAGAAAAAATGCTGGAAAGCAGCAGGGTTTGTACGAACCGACCGAGCACATCGAGTCAGTCCTGTGAATCTGAATCTTCTTCAAGCTACAACTAAAATAAATGGCAGGAAACACCTGCAGGTCACAGCTGTGGTGTGTTAGTATTTCTTCAGTTCCTACCTTGTTTGTTGCTGGTCTGCAGGGAACCGACACCATGGCTGCCACGGTGCATACTGGGAGCCAACAGGCTGGCCTGGTACAACGAGTCCAGCTCCGACAGCTCCTCACCGGGCACCACCGCGTCCCCTCCCCCTCCTCCCTCTGTTGTATTCTGGGAGCCATAGTATCTGTTGACATTTTCCGCCCAGCACTCCACAGGCAGGGCTGCTCTGTAGTCCTGGCTGGAGGGTGGAGTCAAGGCCCAACCTGGGCGGCTCGCAGGTGGCAGGAGGGCATTGCAGGGCGAGCCTGGGGGCGAGTACATTGGTGGACCAGGAGAATCAACATCATCAGGTAGGTCCACGTTTAAACAGGACCAGTTTCTGGTGGGGTAGTTGGGAGAAGGTGGTGCTATTCTGGGGGTGGGACTGGAGCCAGGTGATGTGGACTGTGAAGTTCTGGAGTAATATGGCTCTTCATGCGTCATCAGATGACACCTGTCAACAGGTGAAGGGGTGTGGGCATAAGAACTGGGTGGGGGTGGGGCCTGTGTTGGGATGGAGACAGGGGACGTTCTAGTCCACTGGCGGGTGCAGTCTGCCTCTTCAGGTGGATGTGGTGGAGCCAAGTCTCCCAGAGGGTTCTGTTCCCAGGTGTCCACAGAAAGAGCAGGGAGGGACCCAGTGCTAGACAGGGGCTTCCCAGAGTGAAAGCAGGTGCTCCCGGTCCTGCTGTCCTCAGTGGGTGGACCTGCAGGAGCCCTGGTGCTGGAGGCGGGGTCCAACACAGACTTAGACTTAGGGAGGGGCTTAACAAGACAAGGAGATAAAGGTGGGGCCTGCTCGTCCTGAGAGGCAGCTGACTGGTCGCCGTATCTGTCTGTCAGAAGTATTTGGAGCGAGACAGGCTTTTCACTGCAGAGAGAGAGAGACAGGTTAGGACGACTGTGTGTGTACACATGTCTTTCTGTGGGTCTGTGGACAAATGTGACCATAAAATCCCCATTGTGAGGACATTACTGTACATTTACAGACTTGGTTTCAGGGTTCAGGTTAGAATCAGGTTTATGCCGGATCCGGACTATAGAACCCTGAACTTCTCTACACCTGCATGTGAGACCACAAATGTCCAAGTCACTCAGCCCAGACTGTAAACAGATTTTATCCTGCAAGCTCCCTGATACGTCTGTTTTACATCGGATTGAGCCCATGTGTGAACACTTCAGACAAAAGTCCAAAGTATTTGTGGGCGTTGCCTTTTAGTTAATCCGTTCATCACCACACCACCGTGTATGGAAACTATTTACCTGCTTTCTGTTGCACCGCACTCATCTGCTTCATGAAAACGGGGTTACGTTCATAACACATCGTTTCTAATCAAGTGACTGACTCTACTGATGAACAAAACAGAACTGATATCCACTGTTGTTTTGTTGTGCCTCCTGCCCGTGCTACACACAGAGGGTGAACCTCAGCAGAACAATCTCCTGTTCTGTGCAGCACCTGAAAACAGAACTGGACCCGATGCTCCAGAGAACATCCAGTGCACACGTAAAAAACAATTTTACAGTTCTGAATTCTTGCTGTGACAGACTATATGCTGATGCTCGACCTATTTGATGAAGAGTATCTTTATGTTTGTCAGTCCAGGTGTTCTCCATTCTTATTAGGAGATTATAACGAGCGATTTGCAGCTTCAGGCTAGTGACTGTACCCAGGGTTAGAGTTACTTAAAGGTAAGAGGTTGGGCTTAGGCATTTAGGTGTGATCTTTTAGATTGGCAGAAGTGGCTACAGGGATGCATAATGTGTCCTCACAGCTATCTTGATACCAGTGTGTGTCTGTGTTGGCCTGCAGTATGTCAGGAACAGATGGTGTCATTCGACAGCTCTGACTAAACACAGGGTTGGTTGTGTACGTGTGTTTTTGTGCGAGTTTCCCGGGGAGTGTCGACAATCTCTCGCCACGGTTCACACTCCGAATGAGCCGGTCGTCACGACAACACTTCTCTCCACAACAACTCTAAAGACCTGCTGAAGAGCCCGGAGGCTGCGGCGTTCATTACAGTCACAATATGAGAGAGTTGGACAGAACAAACGTCCTGATCATTCAGATATAGTTATGCGGCTTTTATCGGGTTCCAGTGCAGAACGACTGAGCCTGAGCACACAGCTGCTGTAGTAACATGTAATTACACAGTGGGATCACAGCAGCTCCACCAACGTTACTCCAGAGGCTGTTCAGCCTGTGCTTCTTGTTTCAAAAACACATACCGTGTAATTAAATATCTGTTTACCGTCTTCCACGAGCCTCAGAGTACATTTTTTAATTCCAGTTAAACTTTCAGAATCATGCCATTAACCCACTGTACATCATGTGCAGAGCTTCATTCAAACTGCAGCACTGGTGAATCAGAGACATTTTTACACCACCTGTTCAAGGTGGCACGATGTTGGCATTCTGCAGCCACACAGTTCTGTATAAAACCTGATCATGTTCACTTTTCTGACACACATTAAACACCTGTACAGCTGTGTAAAACACACACTGGTTTAGCATGAACAAGCAAAGCCTCATAATAAAGAGTCACCTTAGCAGCAATACGGGGAAAAGCATAAACACCACATTTCACCAGGATTTCTAAAACGGAGACAAAGTATTTGAAGCTTTTGCAGCTAAAACTATTTAAGCATATGAAGAAGCACTGATGCTACATGACTTCTGATTGGCTGAGCAGACAGCAGTTGGTACCTGGGCTGTTCAGGCAGCTGCTGCCCCTCCTCCTGGTGTTGCTCTGGTGGCTGTCTGCCTGCCTGAGACTCCTGCTGCTGCTGTAGTTGAATGCGTTGCTGCAGGCTGCGGGCTCTCCTCATGCAGCGCTGCAGCCGGCTGTTACTACTAGCTCCACTCCCAGCCGCCGCCGGCCGCAGTTTGGCTGCAGCCGGGTCACATGTCAACAGAAAATAAACAACAGAAAAAAAAAAACAGAGAGAGGAAAGAAGAAATAAGGAAAAAGAAAAGAAAGATGGAGAAAATAACTTATTATGATGATTTCATGCAAAAATTTAAAAAAGCAAATATACACCTGACAGAAAATTAAATATTAGACTGCTGACATGATGGTGATCCGACTGTGTGTGGGTGGAAATGACAAACAAAGCAGGAACTCAGGTTTGGTTCTCAATGATGAAATGGTGAAAATTATATTCAGACATAACATGAAATTAACAAAACTATAAGCAAAGATGTCTGGTCGAACCGAGCCTTCCAACTAAAGGATTGTTCCGTGTTCACTAAGTTCATATCTGAGAACTGTGAACATGGAGACGTCACTAAGGAGAAGTGTGACGGGTCAGGTACACGAGCTGGTTGGAATAAATTTATTCAGAAGATAAAATTACTAAACTGTAAAATGATCATCACCCAAACATCCTGCTGCATCTTTGACCTTTAATAAACTACAGGGTGGGCCATTTATATGGATACACCTTAATAAAATGGGAATGGTTGGTGATATTAAAGTCCTGTTTG
>JAUYWH010000007.1:20781218-20809416 GCA_034779795.1 Ctenopoma multispine
GTCTGTGCGTGTTACACTTAGTACAGTGTGTCTGTGCGTGTTACACTTAGTACAGTGTGTCTGTGCGTGTTACACTTAGTACAGTGTGTCTGTGCGTGTTACACTTGTGTGTGTCCCCGTTGCCCTGACTCTCTTATTTAAGCCTCTGTTGCCACGGTAACCATTCCCTGCTTCTTCTTCCCTCACTGTAATTACAGGTCAGCATCCCAACGCCCATGCTCCACTGTGGACACACACACACTCGTGTTCTTTAGCTCTTTAACCCTTTATTTGTTTTCGTTCCTGATGGCGATGCACTAAATGACAGGATGATACTTTTACTTAGCAAACCTTATTTATCAGGCACATGTGGAACGAGATAATGAAAAGAGACGGAACAATGAAATTTATACAACGTAATAAAGAATTTGATACGAGATGATATTTGAATTTAAAATAAAGTGAAATGCACATTTGATTTAATGATGGAGCAGATGAAGATGAGAATAACAATCTTCTTCCTCCTCCTTCTATTTTTTGAAGTGATGAGGAGGAGTTGAGGAAGTCCATGTCGGAGCTGGCTGACGTCCGGACAGACGCGGCCTCCCACACCATGAAGCGGCTCGGCAGCGGAGGAAACCCGCTGGTGGGTGTCGCTCAACAAGCCGACGCCGAGCTCTACAAGAGTGGCTTCCTGGTCCGCAAAGTTCACGCCGACCCCGATGGAAAGAGAAGTACGTCACCCTGAGCTCTGCTCTTCTTCTACAGATTTATGTTGCATAAAGTTTTATATCGTACTGAAACAAACATTAATGCAGTGGTGGAGGATTTGTGTGTAATCGTTTTATTCTGCTTTGTGCACCTGCAGTTCAATCAGCCACTGACATAAAACTTTAATCCAGAATTATATTTAATTTATATCAAATCTTTAATTTCTAGTTAGTTAGTTCAACTTCTAGTTATGGTCAGTTAGACCCTGAACTGTTTTTCTAAAATCCATGAACCTTATGAATGTGTTTTTGACAAAGCGCCCTGTGTCTTCACGACCACATTGTTTAGGATCCAGTCTCCCTCCTATGGTAAAAATCTGTATTTAAATCCACTTTTTTCAGTAGAGGTGTAATATGTTTGTTTCTTGCAGCACCGCGGGGGAAGAGAGGGTGGAAGACCTTCTATGCCATGCTAAAGGGTCTGGTTCTCTACCTGCAGAAGGTAAACCTGTGAACTACGTTTCCCAGCAGCCCTATGCTCTATTTTTAACTGTGTGTGTCCCAGATCAGTTTGACATCAGAAACACACATCTGGGTCAAACAGCTTTGATCTGTTTTCCTATTTTTAACCACTTTGCACGTTGCAGGGCTGAAATGTTCTTTTTACTCTGCGCTCGCTGACTTTCCACACAGACGCAGATGTAGTCGAGTTTCATGCTGACTGACATCGAGTTTCTTATTGTTGTGAGCTTCTTCACATTTTAACGTCTTTGTCAGATTCTAGATCCTCCTAGTAGAAGAGGAACATCTTATTCTGATGTGAAAACCAGAAAGATTATCAGACACAGACTGATAAGGATCCTGCTTAGAGTTAGTACAGCTCCTAAGCTTCAGACCTAAGAGCTTTATCAATAAACTCCAACAAAACCACGAGGAGGGAAACTTGTTTTCCTGCAGCGTTGGACATGTAAGGGTCAAAAATACCGCAGTCATTAAATTCCAGCGTTGACTTGTGACTTGAAGTGGAGAACTGGTCATTACTGTACGTTCACGGAGCAGAAGTCTCTAAACCAGGATCCTAGTGGTCTAAAGCAGCAGTATTCTGTATGTTAGAGAACATGCACAGTGTGAGCAGGACGTTCTGAGTGAGAGGGATACGAAATCATCAAATGATGCTGTTAAATCTGAACATTCATTCATTATTCATTGAATAATGAACTTCCATAATGAGAAAGAATTTATCCAACAGGATGAGTACCGTGCAGAGCGAGAGCTGACGGAGGACGATGTGAAGAACGCCGTGTCCATCCATCACTCTCTGGCCATGAGAGCGGCTGACTACAGCAAGAGGCCCAACGTCTTCTACCTGAGAACCGCAGACTGGAGAGTCTTCCTGTTCCAGGCCCCGTAAGACCTCTGTGCTTGTTTCCGTTTAGTAACTTGACGTCCGAGCTGGTTCATAGTTTCTCTTTCTAGTTCTTCTGTGATTTCCAAACCGGACTCGTCAGTCAGACCGAGTGTTTTGTTTTGCAGAAATGCAGAACAGATGCAGTCGTGGATCACACGCATCAACGTTGTTGCAGCCATGTTTTCAGCACCACCGTTTCCAGCTGCCATCGGCTCCCAGAAAAGGTTCAGTCGTCCTCTGCTGCCGGGATCCAACACCAAACTGTCCCAGGTACGAACTCTGGATTCCTCTGGATTCCTCTGGATGTTCTAAATATTAAACAGTCCGTGTACCAGAGTCCTTTTCTACTTTCTCCACAGGAGGAGCAGTTTAAATCTCACGAGAACCGGTTCAGGGCGGTTTCCTCTGAGCTGGCCGACCTCACCGCCTCCACACCAGACCGAAAGGTCAAAGGGCGCGAGCTGGAGGAGCAGAAACTCAGACAGGAGTATCTGGAGTTTGAGGTGAGGGGGTTCACAGACACACACACACACACACACACACACACACAGTCTTTTATTGTGAAACTTTTGTGCAGGAAGTGCAAAACAACAGCAAAGTGTCTCACTCCTCTTTTATTAGTGACAGAAGTGTTATTCATGTTAATGTGCAGCTGGTTTGAACTCTTCATGAACTGAAAGCTGCTTCATTATTTCAGATACAGTTCTACCCTCTGAGTATTACTGGAGTAAATAAAAGGTCTGTTAATTTATTCAGATTAAAATGTGATGATCAATCATAAAAAATAAATTGTGCTTCCATGACTGTATTTACATTCAGAGCATAAATCACCAACCAGATAAATGACATTTAATGTTCAAACACAGATTGAGTCTTTATTCTTTTAGCTTCTACGCTTTTTCTCCATTTTCTTCCTGTTCTGTGGGCAGAATTCTGTTTATGAGGTTTTTATTCCTCAGCCGTTCGTTTCTCACCATGTGAAACATTTTCTTCTTCACTCGACGTGCAGTAAGATCCTCTGACAGACTGAAGCTTCTGTGCAGCTCCTTCTGTCTCGTTTCTGCTCGTCCTCGTCACAAACTGTCAGTGAATCAGTCAGTCTGGTGTCAAACAGGCTGCAGAGACACAAACACGCTGTGTCGGGAACATGCTGCTGTTTTTCAGCTCCTTCGTTCCAGATCCTGTTTACTTTCTGTCCCTGCTCATCACTTTCCAAATCATCCACCAGTCGTTCTCTCCTTTCTTTTCCTCTTGTAATAATCTAATGACACATAATAAGTTGGTTTAGGTTCAGTGTACGTGTTCGACCTGCTGCTTCTTTAACACAGATGCCGTTTCATCGACGTTTGCTGATCTTCTACAGTACGTTTCAGGCATTTGGTGTAAAACCACTTTTTGTAGTTAGCTGTGGTTACAAGTACAGATCTTTACTAATAACTCTGAGACATTGTTAAAACTGCACAGCTGAATTATATAATATGAAGTTTTCATGCATGTATTTAAACCTTCAGACTTTCTAAACAGGTGAATAATGTCACAGTGAAAACCAAGAAAACGAAGAGAAAGTGTGCTGCAGCTTTACAAAGTATAAAATTAAGGGAATATAACATTAGATAAAAAGTACAAGATAATAAACGTATCAGGTTGTTGTAGTGTGAAAGGACATTTCACAGGTTTCACACTGTCTGCATCGCTTCTTAGAAAGCAGAAGCTTTATTTAAACAACAAAACGAAACAGAGAAAAGGTAAGATATTAATTGATCAGTATGAAACGGTACAAACAGTTTTTCTGTTTAAACAGAAATATAAAATATTGAATCTGAGTTTTAATCATTTTCTTCTCGTCTGTGTTGTCCTGTACAGAAAACCCGATACGGTACATACGCCATGCTGCTTCGAGCCAAGCTGTCAAGCGGAGACGAGGATCTGTCGGCCTTCGAGTCTCGGCTGTTTGACAACGGTGGCCTGCAGAGGGCGCACTCCAGCCCCATGCTGCCTCAAGATGGCGCCAACAAGGACAAAACCCGCGGGACCAAGACATCGAAGAGCTTAAAGGTTACATCCTCCTCATCCTCAGCCCCAAAAGACGAAGGCTGCACCAGAGAGGGGAGCAAGAAGAACGGAAGCGACCAGCGGCCGGAGCTGCAGAAACAGAGCAGCAAACAGGAAGAGGCGGTGTAAGGTGGCAGAATCCGTTTTTTTTACAAAGAGCGCAGCTGGAGACGGACACGAAGCGTCATGGGTACCAGGCCGACATCCTCCTTTAAACCTTTTTTTGTTAAACCTCAGTCAGACTCTGATTGGCTGAGAGGATTTTCCTCCAGAGCTGCTCTAAGGAAAAGGGGGCGACACATTCAGGAAACACTGACAATGTTTGAAAAGTGAATCTGAACATCCAACACACAGGCGTCAGAGTTTATTTTTCCTCAAACATCAACCTCAGCAGCTCAGACAGTCCAAACACCTGGTGGGTTTCAGAATAAAAGCCTTACGTCTGGTTAGATTTGTCATTTCAGGGACCTTCTGGAATCATCATTTGGTGAAAGCGTAAATTTCAGTGACTCCCGCAGCAGCGTCGGACTCGTCCTGGGTCAGGTTTTCTTTGTAGGTACTTTTATGTTTTTTCCCTCTGAGCGACAAACACTGACCTCCTGCATCGCCATCACTCCGCTTCTCCTAGCAACTGACAGAGGAGCAGGTTACCATGCCGACCGCGTGTGACAGAGTGCGTGGGACTGTTGCCGTAGCTACTAAGCAAAGGGGGACGTGATGGGAGGATGAGACTCTGGAGTCAGGACTCCCCCGGCCAAACACCAAACAAACAAGCAAATTATACCTCCTCCTCCTACTACTCCTCCTACTGGGAGTACACAGTAGTACTGCAATAACATGTACTGTTGCAGGAGTGTAAATACAGACTGAACGTGCTGCACAGAGGCTGATGGGAGTGTCACTGCAGTTGGTTTAATTTATGTTGTTTTTCTCACTGAGTTCTGCTGGAAACAAACTGTGGTATGGAGGATTATTAGTGACTGAAAAATACAGACTGGGCAACAAAAAAACAACTTTAAACTGGAATCAACCTGCAGCTACAGTACACACAAAAATAACTAGTAAAGAACTTCTATTAAACAAAACCAGAACCAAGACATACAAAGCTAAATAATACATAGATTAAATATTAACATGAATAAAATACGTTTTCATTGTTGTAATTTTCTGATTAATAAAACAATCATATTTAAACTAAAAATACTTTCTTAATGCACAGAAGTATATATAGAATATATAAAAATTTTATTGTTTTGTTGTAATGCTTTTTTACATTTGTCTTAAAGCTTTACACGTTCCTGAAAAGAACAATGTAGTGAACCTGGTAGACATTCAGTTAATGACTGAATAAAGTTAATTTATTTTAGTCAGCGGATGTTGGAAAACATTTTCAGTAATTTATGAAAAGGTTTTTGAAAATTTTTCCTACGTTTAGTAGCAAAGACACTGACCTTTCCAGGAAGTTATTGTTAGATTACAAGGAAATGATGGACTCCTAAAAGAAAGTGTAGTAAAAACAGCGTATCAAAAAAACTCACCTCAACAGGTGTGTAATTTTAATGTGTTGCTGCATATTGTGTGTAAGTATTAGTTCGTATTTATTAAAGACTTACAGTAACAATATATATTTAAACCAACCACTTAAAGACCTGTGATTTGATTCAAGTTTTTCATCTAAAATAATTTATTATTAAATTAAATATAATTACATAAATTAATTCTGTGTATTAAATAAGTAATATATCATTTAATGGGGTGAGAAACCTCCCTTTTTAGTAGTGTATGTATCTTTTTGCCCCTGGAAAATTTAAAAACTAAATTAAAATTAGTTCTAAGTGAGAGTGGAATAATGCTGAAAACTGATTAAAGTTCAAATTAATTTTGTGCTCATTCAGTAGTTTTGTCGTTGATAATCTTCCATAGATTTCCTCTCTGTGCTGGAAACTGATGAGAGGACACGATGCTGGAATCTGAATCACATTTGTTTGAATCCATACACGTTATCTTAAAGTTACCTGATGAAACATATCAGAGGAGAGTTTTCTTCTTCTCTTAATGTTTGTGTCATTTTACGATTTACTTTGTTCAGATGTTTTCTATTTGTTAATGTGATGAAACAAACAGAGTCTGTGAAAAGTTCAAATGAAGCATCAGCAGATCTGTTTTTACAACTTGTTGTTCAGTAGGAAAGAAGAGCCAGTGATGTGACCAAAAATCTGAACGTTTATGGACTGAATAATACCCTTCAGTTTATTTTTATAATCATCAACAAGCTAATTTTATCTCCCAGCTTTACAGAAAAACACACAGCTGAGGCATCTTACAGTTTCTCCTGATTTTTCTTTTTACCCGACACCAGAAGTTTCTGGGTAATGAAACGTTCAGCATGCAGTTACTTCCTGCTGCCACTTGGTGTCACCACAGGTTCCATCAGTCAGTGAATTCAGTCACAGAAGAAAATAAATAAATAGGGCTGAAATATAAATATTTTATGATTGATGAGTTGATGGGCAGAAAATGTATCACCAACTATTGTGATAATTAACTGTTTTAAGAAACGGTTGATCAGCTGTAATCTCAGTCACTAAAGAGATGGCGTTGTTTCACCTTTGTACGGTGGCCAGTTCAGGACATGTCACACTGTGTTAAATTTAACACATTACCATGATGCTGTCTATTAACAGAAGGACTGTATGTTATATTCCATGGCTGTTATGTTGTTCCGTAAAATGTTCCCACAAAATTCCCTGACCATTTATAATCCCAGATCATCAGCAGTAACTGCTCCATCACTCTGAGCTGAATGATGATGGCAGTGACTCAGGATGTTCTCTTGTCCAGATCGTGAGATTATTATTTATTATTAATCTTAAATAATTGGCTGTCTTGGGCTTCCGTATGTGTCTCTTGCTGCTCAGATGATCCAGTTATTTATTCTAAATACAAATGCTGAACAGAAGGAGCTCTGTGTTTTTCTGGACACTGAACAGTTTTCAACAAGAGAGGTGTAGAAAACAAATGTAGTGACAGGAAACAGACACCTGGTGGCAGCAGAGAACAACTCAAAAACACTGACCTCCATCGCTCTGTTGGTGTTTTGTATTCATTTGAAACAAACCTTCAGATTTCTGTCACTTTTTTAGGTTTGTGTTTGGGACACAAAGAGCTGGAACCGTTTTTAGTATTAAATAATAACGTGTGAAAACACTGAACGAAAACTTGAACATTTGTCTGTTTAAGGACCAAAATGCTGCAGACGGGAAATAAGAACTGTTCTGAACTGTGGACTCAGAAACAACAATGAGAAGTTTCCAGTAAGCAGTGGGAGTGTGATTTGTCAGACTCCTGAGTGGTTACAGACACTCGTGTTTCTCCCTGGATTCTCAGTGGAAATCAGTTGTTGCAGAACAGGAAACGCTGAGAACAGATCAAAGTCTGACGTTCAGATGTCTCCACGCTGTAGTTCAGCGGATAGACAGGCTGGAAAGACACAAAACACCACAGAGGACACGTTTCAAGGGGTATTGTTTGATTGCCTGTTTGGAGGATTTCACCGTGTCATAACCACAGTCTTCACATTTACTGCACGTCACACCAGTCGGTCGTCATCAGTGATCATAAGCTTCAGGTTTCACAAATCTGAAAACCTAAAATCAGTTTAGCTTGAGGACACGTCTGTTGTCCACAGCACCAGAAACACCAACACACACTGTTTTTTCTTCTTTGGCCTTTATGTCCCAGCGTCTTAGAGAACTGAGGATCCAGGACTCTTCGTTTCCCTTTTCTTTACTTCTCCTAGTGGCAGGAAACAGCTGCGTCAGAACATATCACACGGTGCAGCCGGATGATCAGAGCCATGACGCTAATGAAGAGCAGCAGTCCACACGATGCAGAAGGTGATTAGTGGCCGGTGGATCCACTGTCAAAGCATGAAGGCCCGGGACCTCTTCACCTGCCAAGGTGCAGTTAGAACAATGTCTCAGTGGAGACGGGGCATGTTGCTGGAAGTTCTGTCCTCGGTCCCTTTCTGAATGAACTCCTGGTTCCACTGGCTCCCTGTGTCCTGCCCATCATCCTGCAGCATCTTACTCAGAGCCCACGGTACCAGATGCCTTTGAAATGATAACCAGACCTTTACACACCAACACCTCTGTGGTTTTTCTGATATGTTTGTCCAGCTGCAGAAGAGCATGGTGGACGTCATCAATCGTATGTCCCAAAGTCCATCCAGCCGCCTCTCTTCTTCTTCTTCTTCTTCTTCTTCTATAACCATCAAAACGCTGTGAGACACAGGAGACTGCAGGGTCTACCTTTATCCTCCCGCTGTGCTGTTTGACCCCTGCTGGGTCCTATTTACTCCTCACATATCCAGTAACACTTGTGTATTTTTCGCACTGTGCAATGTAAAGCAGCACAGGAAGTTGTGGCCGCTTTCAGCTCGTCTGTGTCCAAACCTTGTAAATACTTGTTCACTCTGAGAAGCCATATAGTAGCTGGGCTGAGCTCCCAGCCAGCGCTCGCTCGCTGCGTTTTAGATACTTTAGAATAAAAGCAGATGTTGAACCTCCTCAGAGAGGTTGTATGGACCAGTATATTTATTTATTCTGTTCGTTGTCGTCTCTGAGTCGACAGAAAGTTTAGTTTCTGTAAAAGTTTTTCTTTGTTTTTCGGCTTTGCTGCGGCCGGAATGTTCGCCGCCTGCTCGCCGATCGATAGTTGTACATACTGTCCACATCCTGTGAGGTTTTGGTCGTAGTGAAACACAAACGTGTTTGTCTGATTTTGAAGGCTTAGAGGCAAAAATAAAAACATCTTAAAAACAAACCAGGCAGCTTGAAGAGTGTTTTTTTTGTTCAACAGCATTTTCAGGCCGTTCACACAACGGAGGGGTCAACGCCGATTGGGAAACGCCATTATGTGATGCTGTGTTATGGTGTCATGTTACAAGCAGGTCGGATAATGGAGACAACTCTTCTCACTATGTAACGAAAACAACAAAAAAACTTATTCAAATACGATGACAAATTGTTCCATGTTTCACATCTACGTGGGACACAGTCCTAATTTCCTCAGACATACTCCCCCAGTTTTAAATTCTCTGTGCAGCATCACATAAATGTGTGCAGAAAAATGACACGTAATAAAAACCTTTCGGGACCTAAGATGCTTTGTATGTTTGTCTTAAAGCATCAATATTCTTTTTCTTTTATCTTACAAGGAGAAGACACGAGCAATTTTCAAGTTTAAAAAGTTCAAATTCTGGGAGAGACTCAGAGTACAGTCACTGCTCCTCCGCGTAGAGAGGAGGTGGTTTGGGCTTCTGGTCAGGATGCCACCTGAACGTCTCCCCTCGGGAGGTGTTCCGGGCATGTCCCACTGGGAGAAGGCCCTGGGGCAGACCCAGGACACGCTGGAGGGATTTTATCTCCCAGCTGGCTTAGGAACGCCTTGGGGTCCCCCAGAGCAGCTGGTGGCTGGGGAGGGGGAGGTCTGGGCTTCCCTGCTTAGGCTGCTGCACCCGCAACCTGATCTCGGATAAGCGGTTGATAATGGATGGATGGAAAAAGCTCAATTTCATGTTTGTAACTTATCTTTATGCAGCTGCTCGTCTGGCCTAGACTAAAACTTTGAGCTCCACCCCCTTCCCACTCTGCTCTTATTGGCTAGCTTGTGGAAGTCTTCCTGTGGGCCAAACTATGCCCAAAACAGTGGTTGTTGGCAACACGACTGGCTCCACATGCTGTCTCAATAAATAAATACATCACACAAAGATACGTATTTATAATTCGAAACATCGGAGAGTGAATCACACCTGGAACATGAAGGTGGAGAAGATGAACAACCTCAAGAAACACCACCACAACAGGAGGCTTATGCTGGGTAAATATTTTAGTCACAGCTGCTTAGTTTTTGTTCAGCATATTAGTTTTGTTACGTAACTAAACTGCTGATTAGATTTGTCTTTGTTAACAGGTGTTCATGTGGAAAATGTCCCACCATGATGACAGAGGGAGAAAACATGTGAAGATATACCGAAGGTAACGCGATGTTTACTGTCCCTCGTGTGTGTAACATAATTCATTAGGTTCATCGTCCCACTGACACAAAAAGCCAAAAGTCAGGCTTTTAAAGTTAAATGATATTCTTCATGATTGACTTTTTATGAAACTGTTTTGATATGACACAGTCGTAGATTTGAATTAACATCAAGTCACAACTGTCAATGTTTTTACCTTAAGTTTAACTTAATGAGTCAAAACTTAAATCATGACATCACTTCTTCATTTATAATTAATAATTTACAGTTATATGTTTGCTAATACAGGTTTGAAGGGCTTTTTTATTTGGTTCGTACAGCTGAAAACTACGGAGCCCCCTAGGGGTCATGTAGTAGAAAAATAAATTTAAGCGTTAAAGTGGTAGAGAAAAAAAATTCAGACCAGGTGGTTAAAAAAAAATTATAAATAAATAAAAAGTCCCACACGGGCAGGGGAACCTTTTCTGGCACAACACCGGCAAATGTGCCCGTAGCCCCGCAGGATGTAAACACAAAGTGGACATTAGCAGCTACACTGTCCGGAACGTTTGACATTATTGTTATATACTGGAATAAACTGTATCTGTTACATGTTCTAGTCATATTTTAACGTTTGTCCGGTAAATGTGACCTTTTTGTTTTTTCCCCTACCCATTTTTTTTCTACTACAGGACCCCTAGGGGGCTCCGTAGAAAACTGATACAAATACCAAATATTATTATTTTAACTTACTTTAAAATTTGAATTATATTTGTTGAACTGATAACACATCTTTGGTTTAATATCAATAAACCATATTTTTGATTTTTAATCTTTAAGTCAGTCAAATATTGAAGAAATGTAGAATTATATGACGAGTCAGTTGGATTTTTACTGATATTTGTTATTTCTGAATGTCACGAATATCAAATGTAAGAAATACAGAATCATTTTACACATTTTTATTTACAATCAGTATCTGACAGTTAACATGTTTATTCAAGGAAGGAAAACAGAGTTTGACGTCACTGAACAACTGCGAATCTGTTGTCATGGTTTCACATGTGAGACACGATGCCTTCAAGAGCAGACAGAAAATGGGAAATTGGAGTTCTGGCTGTGAAGTTGGTATCACACAACACACAGTAAACACGACACTGACTTTCTTTTTTGTTCTTTCGCAAAACATTGAACACGTGACTGACAGACGACAGTCGTCGTCCGCTTGTTTATGTTTAAGTAAATTTAAGGAGTTTTAATTGTCTTTGGTTAAATTTAAAGATGTTCTATAGTCTGCCACACATCAAACAACCCACAGAAATAATTACAAGAAAACAAAATATAAATTAAAAATGTAACAAAGTCAAAACAAAAAAAAAACGGACAAATTTGAACACACAAAAGAAAAAACCTTTATGATACGACCTCTTAAAACTGCTGTTTGTGTGAAGTTGTATCTAAAACATATTTAATATCAGTGTTTCCCCTAAGTACGGGGGTGGGAGGGTGTTGTGTGGTAGACACGGGTCAAACCATTAGCAGGATTAGCTTATTAAAGTTAACCTGTGGACACCTGTAGAAATGTGTACAGAAGCTCTCACTGTGAAAATGTTCATAGGGAATCTTTTACTCGACGACTCAGAAGGAAAACGAACGTAAGTCATAGAAAT
This sequence comes from Ctenopoma multispine, assembly GCA_034779795.1. NCBI lineage: Eukaryota > Metazoa > Chordata > Actinopteri > Anabantiformes > Anabantidae > Ctenopoma > Ctenopoma multispine. The sequence goes on from JAUYWH010000007.1 coordinate 20,793,054, forward strand.
AGATGGTTTCACTAAATATCAGCTGTACAGTTTAAATATGTTTGGAAAAAATGCCCCGCTCCGTGTGTGTCTGTCTGTCTGTGTGGAGATGAACCCGCTGATGATAAACATCCGTTCCGTCAGTTTAATAAAAGAATGACAGTGTTACTCTTACTGACGTGTTCAACAGGAAAGAACCTGAAATAACTTCTAATGTGATCTGACACTGTACAGAAAATCTAATTAAATTCACTTGACCGTCTTGGGGGGGCGGGTGGTGCTGTTGGCGGGGCGGGTGGTGCTGTTGGCGGGGCGGGTGGTGCTGTTGGCGGGGCGGGTGGTGCTGTTGGCGGGGCGGGGCCCCCCCCCGTATGATGGTAGGGGAAACACTGAAGATCATTTGTAAAACTTGTTTTAAATCAGTCTTCTGCACAGGTCCTCAGGTTCTGTTCTTCTTGTTTTACCTCTGAGTTCTCTGACGGTAACATGTTGTAGGATCCAGTTAGTCGATGGAAACACTGCTGTAAATGTACAATCGTTCTCAGCCTCCCTCTCCTCTGCAGGTAAACCGCTCCACTGTCACATTAAAGTCCAGTTCTACAGAGTCCTGGTTCCTGGAGGATGAAATGAGGCTGCTCTGTGTCCGGTTTCACTCCTTCCTCATTATTCATTTGCCACAGGCGGCTCCTCGTCTTCTATTGGCTGACTGCTGAAGCCGCTGTCGACCGTGGCATCTGATTGGACAGAAAAATATAAACAAGGTGAGTGAAGCTGCAGATTTAATTTACAGTAACTTTCTTTAAACATATCTCAGATTCAGGAAAAGGTTAAATGTGTGTTTTCACTTTTCTTTTTCTTGTGGACAGGTGTGTGTTACCTGTGCTGTGTTTGTCGGCTCGTAGCTCGGCGTCTCTCAGTAGTCTGACTCCTTCTGTCAAACCGAGAGACTGAAGAGCTTCGACCAGGCCTTCGACCGGACCTCCACCCAGCTGTGCACAGAGACACACAGGTAACCAACACTGCACACGCTCACACCTGACGCTGATTCAGCGTAGTGTTTCTGGACACGTTACCTTGTAGTGCTGCAGCAGGTGTTGGCAGGGCACCGGACTGTCCTGGTACAGGTGAGTCAGCGTCATCATTCCCAACTTCTCCGCCAACTTCTTCCAGGGAACGGCTCCTTCGCTCAGCACCTCCACCAGCCGGGACAGAGTTTCCTCATCCAGCCCCAACTCCTCCACCTCTGCAACATCAACACAGGCTGGTTCCAGTGAAACAGTCACCGAGAGAAGATCAAACGTGGAAACGTGTTTCTGGACCAACAAACCTTCACCGCCGCTCCGTTTCTGCTCCTTACTGCTGTGGCGACTCGACTTCGGACTGTGTCTGGAGTTTAACAGTTTCCTCACCTAAGGAGAGGAGATGAGGAAAGGTGGTGAGGAGCTTCACCAGGGTATTTCAACAACACCCTGAACTCTGATCAATCCAAACTCTCGTTGGACTGATGCTGTCCTGTACTTTTATTTTGAACTTTTTACCTTCAGGCACTTGGCGAGGTCCAGAGGCGTGTGTCCTGCTCGTCTCTTGCGGGGGTTGAGCGGCCGCGGGGTGGCCGGCTCTTGTTCTCTGGCCTCGTCTCTGTCCTGCTCTTCGTCTGAAGAGGAGCTGCTGAAGAGCGGCTCGTCGTTCTCCACGTGTTTGTCAGCACCTGATAAACAGTATTTACTTTTCAGCGTCTCCACTATGTTTAACTCACAGCTTAGTTACTTTACAAATTACAAGTTTTTAAAAAGCAGAGTCATTAGAGAAAACTACATTTGTGCTAAAGAACTTTAATGTTTCTCAGATTTATCTTTAGTCTCCGCTGGTTTAAAAAAACGGAGCTTCTGACCTGCTGCGATGAGCATGGAGCAGAGAGACGGGGAGCCCAGACTGGCAGCCAGGTGGAGCGGCGTGTTCCCTCCAAACGTGACGACGTTAACGTCGGCCTTCAGCTGCAAACAACACAAACAGTGACAGTGCTGATGTGAGTCCTCCAACATAAGTCAGACATTTAGATCAAACACCTGTAATGTTCAAAATGCTTTCAGTTTTACTGCCTCCTGGAACCTTCTCCCTGTTCTGGAGACTGGGCTGGGAGACACAGCAACCCTTTTGGTAATGGCAGGTATTGATGTGCCATCCTGGTGGAGCTGGACTGACTGTGCAACCTCTGTAGGGTCCAGTTATCACCAGTAGTGACACTGACCCCAAATGCAAAACTACTGAAAAGCAGTAGAGCAGTGAAGCAGTGGGAAAAATGTCTGTGGCCTCCACCTGTTAAACTGTTTTTTGGGGTCGTCTTATTGTCGCCCCTTTAGTTCAAGTGTTGTTAATTTCATTAACACCAAAACAGCTGACACTGATTAACAACCCCCTCTGATTTTAACTGACTAGATACTAGACTCTGATTAAAACGTGCTCCTTTACGTTTCTGAGCAGTGTGTATTATAAAAATAAAAGGTCCTGCATTTAAAATCCTACCAAAGTCACAGTAACGGAAGATTTATCAGGGAAATATACTTAAAGTTTTAAAAGTATTCGCTGCAACTTTTTAATACTTCAAACAAACAAACAACATCATGTTCAAATATCAGAAACATGTTTGTTTCATCATTTTCTGTAAATTCTCACTGTGTTAAGAAACTAAAGACCTACCTCAGATCTACCTACGTGTCGGACTTCAGTAAATGCACGTCACTTCTCACTTCTCATCATTTAGTTGCAAACTGTCCAAACAATCTGTCTAAACAATCCACGTCGTCTCCGCCCCTTCCCCACCTCTCCACCTCCCGAACTGAAGCTCGTGTTTCTTACCTCCGTGATGAGCGTGCAGGCCACCTTGAACAGGTTTTCTCTGACGGCCAGGTGCAGAGCCGTGTTTCCACTTTTCTGCTCAGCTGCGTTGATATTGGCCCCGCCCTCCACCAGCAGGCGGAGGGTGCGTTCACCGTCCCTTCTGACTGCCAGGTGGAGCGGGTGAAGACCTGCGGGGGACACAGGTAATCATTTTTAGTGTTGTATCCTTGTAAATTCTGGATTGTTTCTGACACAGCTGATCAGCGATTAGTAAAAAAAAAAACTCTTAACATCCTCAAACTGTCTTTAACCGTCCTCTCTCACCGTGGTAGTCGGGGGTGTTGATCAGGTGGGGGTGGCGTTCTCCCAGGTGAGCCAGCAGGAGGCGGAGCATTGAGTTGTCTCCGGCTAACGCCGCCAGGTGAAGCGGGGTGCGGCCATCTTTGTCCAGCAGACTAGGGTCGGACCCCGCCCTGAGCAGCACTTCCACCACCTTCACCTGTCGGGTGATCACCGCCAGGTGGAGAGGAGTCTGCAGCGACCAGAGGAGGTGAAGGAGAGATGGTTAGCTGTGTGGAGGTACCAGGAGTAGGTTCCTGCTTGTCAGAGGGAGTCAGGGTGGATCATTGTGTGTTTGTGAGGAGTCGTCTACCTGTCTGAGGTGGTTGGCTGTGTTGAGGATGTTTTGCTGCTGGCTGCTGAGTAGAATGTGGATCAGTTGCTGGATCACACCCGTCTGCTGATGGATGATCGCCAGGTGTAGCGGTCTGTGACAAAACAAAAACACATCTGTAACTGAAAAGAAAGGACGGGGTGCTGCAGTCTTCAGCTAGCTTGCTGATAAAGAGTGAAAAACTCACGTGTCCCCGTTGCCGTCCTGGACGCCACAGAGGTGTCTCTGGATTGCCAGAAGGACCCGTGTGTCCCCGGTGCTGCAGTAGTGCAGGAGTGCAGCGGCGGTCTGTCTGGCGTTCTGAGAGGCTCTGCTGTGAAGAGCTGCAGCTGCAGACGGAGACGAGAGTTGATGTTAGTGACTTTACTGACAGACAGGGTCACGTCCCTGAAGATCCGCTGACGTGTGTGTTGTCTTACCCATCTGAAACAGTTGCTGCTGCAGCGGTGGTCCGCTCTGTCCGCTCTGTCCGCTCTGTCCTTCCGTCTGTCGCTGGCTAACGTCTGTCTGAGGTGTAGACTGTGACATCTGAGTCCCACCTCCTCCTCCAAAGCTTGTGAAACCTCCAGTGAAGAAAACTCCTGTTCCTCCTCCATTCATTGGTTGGTTGAACTGGAATCCTGCAAATGGAGAACAAAGTCTACAGTCACCTCCCAGTTCTCCCAGTATGAGTGGACTATGGCCAGAGGTAACACCCAGCTCAGTTCTTCTCTAAATACATTCTTCTATCGGTTCATTAAATCATGATTCCACAGTGATGCACAGTTTAGAAAATGACTTCTACTGGTCGACCCGTTTGGTTTTTTACTGGCTGATGACTCATTTATAACACGATATGTTGTTGTACAGTGATCTGGAAGTTAAGTGAGCGTTAAATAATTATTTCTAAATAATACATTTCTGGAACATGGACCTACACGGAGTCCAGGAGACGTGAGACATGTTTGCTTCATTAACAGGAGTTCTATAAAAACTGTTTTACTGGCATAAAAGTCCTCACCTCCAGCTCCTCCTCCAAAACCACCAGCTGCTCCACCTCTTCCTCCTCCTCCTCTCCAGGGTTCATAGTGAGGCAGAGGCTTCTGCTTCTTCCTCAGCACCTCCTCTTTGTCTGAAAGAGAGCAGGAGAAGAGAATTTGTAAAGATGAGTTAGTTTCACACACGTCGTCTTCCCCCCCTAAAAATTTCTGTTTATGCTGCTGCATAATGAAGCTCTGGCTGTGGGCACTGTTCTGTGGGTGCTTTCTGAAACCTCTGCGTGCCAACATTTTCCACTGAGGGAAACACCAAAACATACATCTGCCTGTGTTCCTGGGGATTTACAGTACACACAGAACCTCATTAAACACTATGTGTTTGTTCCATAGGTTTCCCAGCGCGGACACTGACCTGGGACCTGTGGTATGTAGGTGAACTGTTTTGGGTCGCTGCAGTCGCCGGCCTTCTTCCTCTTCAGCTGCAGGAAGACGGTGACGGGTCGTTCGATCTCTGCACTGTGATACGCTGGCGTTTTGAACACGATGGCGTACTGAGGACAGAACAAACACGATTCATTCTACCCTCACACTAATGCTGCGGCAGCTCCAAATAAAATCCTTATTCAACTTTGGCAAAATGACTTTCAGTGACAACTGCAGCTGGAGTTGCAGTTGTGTCTGTCTGTCTGTCTGTCTGTCTGTGCGTGTGTGTGTCTGTCTGTCTGTGTGTGTGTGTCTGTGTGTGTGTGTGTGTGTGTGTGTGTGTGTGTGTGTGTGTGTGTGTCTGTGTCTGTCTGTGTGTGTGTGTGTGTGTGTGTGTGTGTGTGTCTGTGTGTGTGTCTGTGTGTGTGTCTGTCTGTGTGTGTGTCTGTGTGCGCGCCCTCGTGCGTGTACAACACAAACAGTGAGTCTGTACCTGCTTGTGAACATCTGTAGGTGAGAAGTCACCGAACGCCTCCCAGCCTCCCTCCTCGTCCTCCTCGTAGAAACGGATCTCGATGTCATCTGCAATGTGCAGCACAGAGGCATGATGGGAAAATTCTCCAGGTTAATGAAACAATTAAAGAAGAAAAATCAAACCAACACAACAGTCAAACAGTTTTCATCAAACATCTGGAAGAAGCTTTAAACAGAATGTTTGTTGTAGTCATGGATACGTAAATCACCTCATACACTGATGTGGAGTTAAAGTACATCAACCTTGTACAACACATCTTTGACTTTATTCTCAGAACCACTGTTGTAACTGAAATTATCTCCCATAACACTTCCTCAGCTCGCTGCCTCGAACTGTGAGCAAACAGATCCACTGATGTCAGAGGTGTAGACACCGTGCACATTATGGTCAGTGTGTTTTTAGAGTAAACTGATTCACTAACTGAGCCGTCTGCTCACAAACAACGGTTCTGAAGTTTTTACCTTTCTGGACTTTGTCACACAGCAGGAAGATCTCGTCTCCTCCGAGCACCGAGCCACACGTCTTATCCATGCGAGAGATTTTCAGGTTGGAGGCGTTCGGTGACTCTGCAGGAACAAACACATCATCATCATGGTCGCTGAGCATCGATGTCTCCTGTTATAAGCCAAAACTTCCTTATATTTCATACTAAAACCAATTACCCTGTTGATCCTAATTAGCATGTTAAGGAACAGCTCATATTTGAGGGTTTGAGCAGGAGTCAAACACAGCACAGACCTGCCCACAGACCGTTACTACACTTATGAAGAATATTTGTTCTTTAATGTGAACATTTTCATGAGCAAACTGATTCTGTAGCTTAACTGTTGAAGGTCAACAAGCTGCTACTGTGCTTTTCTTACATGTTCACTGGCTGCTGGTTAATGCTAAACACAGCCAAACGGTTTTATACAGAAACAGAAAACTAACTGTAAAAATTCATATTTTATAATAGAAATTATTCATTATGTTCGTGTACATTAGATTTTAAGACACTAAATATGTGTCATGTGATTAGAGCTCTGAAAGATTTATCGAGTAACAAGCCCGATGAAGATTTAAAATAATTCATGTTCTTAATAAATGGACATGATCCAAATGTTTCATGTGACACACGTCAGGACGTTTGGACTCACTGCTGTCATAGATGGGGTTGGAGACGACAGGTTTCAGCGCTCTGGTGAATCCTCCGTTACTGTCCTGCAGGTAGGCGGTGAACTGTAACCTGACGATGTTCAGGTCCATCACCTTCCCCAGCTCCTTGGCCTCCTTCAGACAAGCGTTTTCCTCGACTTCTACAGAGCCGAAGAGAGCAGAACGTCACCTGAAGCCTCTGACATGTGTGTTCACATCAGCGTGTGGTGCTTCAGGTGTGTTTACCTGTCAGAGATCTGTGTTTCTGTCTCATCTTCTCGTCTCTCAGCCTCCTGCACAAAATCTCCACGACACCTTTCTTAGTCACGTGCAGGATCCCCAGGTTACTGAACCTGCGGAAATAAAAGCATGTGGTGAGTTTTCCTTCATTACCTTATTTACTCACATATCAAACTTTTTCTCTTTCATATTAAAAAATAAACTTGATTTGAGCTTAAATATTTGAAACACAGTACTGCATGTGTTAAACTAAGCCTCTCTCTCTCTCTCTCTCTCTTTACCTGTCTCATCTCTCACTTCTTTAAAAAAATTCCCTGAGAATGTGAATTACTGAAATCTGTCTTTGTGATGAGCTCATTTATTAATGCATCACGTTGTTTCATGTATTAGGTGACCTAACGTCTGCCTGGAACCTGGATTTAAGAAGTAAAGTCTGACTTCCTCTTTCTCTCTTAGTAATAACACAGTTCGTCAGAACCGGGACAGATGACGTTGGATAAAATGTTGAGAACTTTCCCGCTCTCCTCCCTGACTCTCAGTCACCCTTTGTGTTGTATGTGAGACTCAGAGGAACCTCTGCTGTTTGGGTGAAGAGGAAGGATGTGATTGGATACTGACGATGCTGTGAGGTCGTTGGGGCCGACGTCGAGCGTGCAGGTTCCTTTCTCTGTGCAGTGGCGTCCCACCAGACTGTGAGCGTGGACGCGAGGAGGATCAGTGTGGGTCATCAGCTGGACCTCCACCCGGGCGTGGCCCATGTAGTTGTTAATCTGAGAGAGAAACACAGACACACATTAAAATCTACAGAGGCGTTTGTCTGCACAAGGTTCACATTACATGAAAAAAAGTCTGCATCCTTCTCAGACTGAAGCTGAAATTAAAATGATTCGTAATTTAGAGCTGAGAAGTCAAATCCCCCAAAACGAGGAATGAACTGTTGACTGAAACTGGAATACAGCATCAGTCTGCAGGACTCTACACATGAACTGACTGAACATCAAGATTAAACCTTCATTAATTACTTCTTCATAGAAATGTTAAGTTTCTCCCTTTACAAGAAGATAAAACATGTTCCTCAAGTTTTCCATCTATATTCCGACTCTAGAGAAAATCTGTCTCCTGCAGAGCGTCTGCAGCTGTTGCTGGATGGGGCACACATCACACACACGTTGTTGAGCTGCTGATGTTACACACCTTCACAGTCGGGTAGGTTCTCCTGTTCTTTTCGCTGGAGGCCCCTGGGAGCCCGCCGTGGGACGGACCCTCACACTCATAACGGAAACGAAAGCCCCTCTGGGAACACACAGACATACAGTTGGTAGCTAACGTCTTTGTGTGTGTGTTAGTGCATTAAACTGTCAGACAAGCTACAGTGAACAAACTTCAAGCTCTGGGTTTATTTTTCATTTACTAAACACTGCTGAGGTTGAGACACGTTTCTCCTCTTAATGATGGATCCAGCACAACATGGTGACCTGTAGAATCTACATCAGATTAGTCCACAGACAGACAATTCATCAGAAATGGGAGAATTAGAATCTCACGGAGAGAAAAAGGGTGGGGTTTGTTTTCATACAACCCATCGATATATACAAAAAAATTAACTGATGATTAAAATAATCATTAGCTGCCTCCTTAATCTACTTATAGTGTAAATCAAACGTGTTTCCTTTATTTCTGGATTTGAGGATAATTCTGTGGCTTCTTTTATTTTATTATATGTATTTAATTAAAAAAAATAAGAATCTATTGTATATCTGTGTTTCCCACATAACTGTTGTTATATTTCACTTCCAATCTCCACTTGTTGTGGGACAAATAAAACATCTCTTGACTGACACATTATAAAATCCTCTTCTGAACTTTTATCAAAAACTCATAAAAAGGGAACAGTCAGAGGTCAGCGTACGCGTCATTTCAGGTTAATACGTCCACTCATTGCATAATGCTGGTTCTTTATTTCTCTTCATACCACAACTGACTGATTTGCATACAGACAGTCAGAGGACTCACTGCAGCCATGTGACTTTCAGTAGCAGCAAAAACTCCCTGACTTCCTGCAGGCTCATCAGCTCAGTCCTATGTTGTTATATGACTGTTGGGAAAACCCAGGATTAAAGGAAGTGGCTGTTACAGTAACGTGGATCAGTGTGAACGAGGGGAATCACCGCTGACTGTGTTCATGTATTTAGGTAAACAGACCTGTTTTCAATGTCATATAACAACACACCTGCACCTTGTTCCAGATTATACATAAAATATTTACTTTTATATCTATCGCCTGATTCATTTTAAATCACAATAGTACTGTATAGTTGTTCAATTTATGTTATTTGTATTTTATCACTTATGCATGTGATACAGTCTGTATAACACATATAGCACATGACATTACTTTAGAGCTGCTAAAATGTTAGAATTTGCAGCTTTTCTCTGACGTATATCATAGTAAACATAGTAAAAATTATTTGGGGATTTGGACAAAACAAGATGACGTCACCTTGAGTGCCAAGATACTAGGATTGGTATTTTCCATCATTATAGTTTATTATATTTTACTATATTATTTATACCTATACAACAACATATAGTCTGTATTAAAAGAAATCTAAGCACTTTCTATTTTATGATAAAGCACAACTTTGCTTTTGATATCTGACTACAGTTTTTCTTTTAGATGTATTTATTGACTTTAGGTAATGAGGTGCAGGATCTCTACAGTAGATAGTGTAAAACGTTCCTCTACAAGTTAGTTTTGTAGAACTAACAGAATTAATAATGCTGTACTGTATCTATTAGTTTGGCTCATAGTGGGAACATAAAAGGTTTAACTTCTTGTTGGTTTAGAACAATCTGTGAACTGATATGGGCATGGAGGATCATCACTTCCTGCAGGTTTATGGAAACAAGATGGTGTCATCAGCATAAACTCTGACATGACAATGCTAAGGAGGCGAGAGTGGCTCATTTGGTAGGGGCACCAGTTGTCTATCAAACCCAGGGTTGGAGTATCCTCGGAAAAAACACTGATCCCAAACCCATTAAGGGAGCTGCCTGTGCCTAAAGTATAAATTATTAATATAATCATTATGCCGTTGTTGTTGTTGTAAAAACAGTTACACATCTTACAGAAATTTTGAAGTAACGTTTGTTTGCAGGGGCCCAATATTGATCCATGTGGGACACCACTATGCATTTTAATCATCTTTCTAAACCACAGTTTCTACTCAATATTTTGTCAAATAATTTGTGCTCTGTTGGAATTTGTACAATAATTAGTAAAATAAGTAATAAGAAAAGTACTAGTCTCACCTGTTTGGGCTCCTCAATAATTTGAATGTAGGGGCCATGCGCTGAAACACAAATAAGTTTGATTAATGACATGAACAGAAACTGTTACTATACAATACCCATGTAAACATTCACAGTGTTGACGTCTGAATTTTGAAAACTCTTTTTCACAATTTCATCATCGACAGGAGTTTTTACATGATGTAAAAAGGTAGAAGGAGGTGTTTTCCCCCTGAGTAACATTTGAAATTGCAGCTTTAGCTTCAGAGGTGTCCATTTCTCGTAACAGGAGAATATTGGAAAGTTCAAGTTGGGGTTCCCGAATACAGAAGGAGTACTGTTATTGAAAAAGTTGTAGGGTGGGTGTCACTTGTCTGGTCAAGGTGTAGGGCTTTGAAATGATTCACTCCTGGTGTCCAGGTATTAATAAGAGATTGTAAAAAAGTTACAGCTATCAGGACGCCCCTGAGGTCTAGAGGTTAAGACCATGAACTCCAGTGGCCATGAAAAAAATGTAACTCCATAAACTAACAAGAAGCCTGCAGAATTCTAGCACAAGGTTGTGTTAGAACCTAAAACTATGACTATAGCATGTTTCCTGATACAAATAGGATTTGTAACAATTGTTATGTTCTGGCTGGATGTTATGGATGAAATACTGAGGTTTTGATATTATGAACAAGAACTTCTATTCATTCAGGAATAAGTTTTCTACTTTTAATTTATTTGCAAGAGGTTCTTGTTGCAGTGTAACAACAGGTTATATCAAGTGTTCAGTACTGGAGCACTTGCATGGCCTGGTCCTCTGAGAACTTTCTGCAAATTGTGGGAGAGTATTGTGAAATACATCAACAGCTCAGTAACACGCTTTAAAAAGAAATTAAAGGACAGGTTCACAAAATTTCTAGGATGTCTTAAAACAGTCATGTGCCCTCATAAAACAAACAGGTTTTTCTTGCTGTAATCATTCTTCCAGTTCACTCCGGTCCTGATTTTCTAAAAGTGTTGACTGTGGAAATGATTGAGGCCAAAATAGATCAGTCCTCTCAAAGTTTTCCAAAGTTAAAAACGTCTTCCAATAAAATTACCTGTGAGTGGCAGTGGAAAGAGTTTAACAACAAGCAAAGTTTGTACTAAAAAAACTGCGACTTTGGAAGATTAGATAAGATTCTGTTGTCTCCCATCATGTAGACTAGAAGCAGCTTCTGGCCACTGTTAATCACATCACGCCCCGCAGACGTTTAGACAATGTGGAGCATGAAGGTTTTTATCACTGAATGCTTGTATAATGGAACCAGGTTCAGGAGACCAGCCTGTGTTACACTGTGATTCCACCTGTCTGCGTACCTGTCTCAGGTATGTAGGGTTCAGTCTTTATGTCCACAGGAGGAATGTAGTCGAATGGAGACATCAAGTTCAGCTGAAGGAACAAGAAGAAAATCATTAATATGGCGCTCCTTTATAACAGAAGAGAAACTTAGTATTTTGTGAGTTTTCCTGTGGTGAATGAGCCAATAATCATCAGTTATTGGTGTCAGGTATCACAATGATTATCTGGATCATATAAACCCCAAACATTGTCTGGTTTCAAATTATTTTTGAGTTTTTTAAGGAAGCGATAATCAAGAATAAAAGATGAATCACAGTCACAGAAAACTTAGATTAGATTTGTACGTCTGTACAACAGCGTATTTATCTGTGGATGGAAAATAAAACTGCATGGGCTGAAATAAAGGTCAAACTGATTCAGAGCTTATGTGTTCATTAAATGTAGTTTAAAGACATTTAAATTGGGGGAATCTGACATCTCAGGTTGACTATTATAAGTTCTATTATCTTAAGCTTTGTGTCTATATTTTGCTTTTCACTGCAGCTTCCTGCAGGTAAAAGACGTTTCCAAAACTAAAAGACAAAAATGGTTTAGCATGCGATTGCGCAGCTGGTTTATGAAACTGTGAACACACATGGGAAATTTGAGCTTAGAAAAGATGTGAAAGTTCTGTCTAAATCAAATGTGTCACATCAAAAGCACAAAGGGAAAAAAGCTTTTTTCCTGAACATCTGAGTTCAGATTCAAAGCAGGACACAGTATGAAACACAAATGCAAATCTCTCCACATCATTAAAATAGAGCGCTGCATGAAATAATTTTTTCCCCTCATCTGAAAGAAGTAGTGCTGTAGTGTCTGTGTCCTGTTGCTCTGACAAACAAACTGTTTCTTTTTGTCAGCTATTTGAGGCTGAAATTATATATTTGAATGTTTAACTAAAATAGATTTTGTTGAACCTCTAATGTGTCTAAATTTTACACTTTGATTATTCATTAACATATGTAGTAAATATCTATGTAATATGTGGTATTACTATATGTAATATATTAATACAGATGCACAACGATGAGGTTTTATGCAAAAGTCTGATTTCTAAAGTAAATCAACTTCTGCAGCAAACAGACATTAAGATGATCAAATGTTACTGAACTTTAAATAGTAAAATATTTAACAGTAATTTTATGCAAACGCTTTGACACCAATTCTGACAAGATGCACAGTTTGTACTTGATTAGGAATAAGTTCCCTGCAGGTTTCTCCAACCTCTGCTTTGTGTCATCGTCCTCTTTTCACTTTCACTTTCTTCACTGACTGCAGGATATTTCTGATATTTAATAGAATTTATTCCTTCCTGTGTCTGTGTCACAACCACAAAAGTGGAAGCTTCACTGCACAGCTGGTAATATCTTAGGGAGTCCAAACGTGTTTACCTGTGTAAGGCTGTAAATGAGTAGTGACCATCATTCTAATGTCTGTTCGCTGTGTCACTGATTTATGATCGATCCCCTCCGTTAAAATGTGCTTTTACAAGGAAATGATTACAACAGAGTTACTGATAATAAAAAACATTTAAAGGACTAAAAAACACATCTGCAGTGATAAATAATTAAAAAATCAGCAGGTAAAGATGGAGCTGCTTTTAACCCTTCACATCCTGACAGCTGCTTCATCTATAATAACACATCAGTACTTCAACTGCTATAAAATAGAAATCCTCCTGTAAAATACTTTCAATACCACCATTAAATTCAATATTTATCAGTCAGAGAAACTGTAAAAACGTAAAAAGGTTTAACTCACATCATTTTCGTAGACGTTGAGAAACTGAGCTTCAGTCATCCTGCAGAACAAACACACACACGAATGAGCAGCGAGAACACAAACACACAGCGTGATCACGAGTAGGAAATGTTTTCTGACCTGAGTCACTTTAACCCCCCACCCGTCTGTCACTGCTGAAATTCCCAACACAAAGACAACGACAGCGACGGTGAACAAAGAGACGAAGGAGGAAACAACAAATAAACACAAATCTGCAGGTTTCACTTTCGAGTAAAATCCTCCGTCTCTTCTGCTCCTCTCTCTCTTTCTCTCTCTCCCTGTGCCTCTGTGTCGTTCTACCCCGCCCTCCCCTCTGCTCTGTTTTCAGTCACTTCCTGGAAGTAGCTGAGCTGAGGAAAACCCCCAGAATCCCAGAGCAGTACAGGGAGGGCGGAGGGCTGAACCACACGTGGTGACGTCAGCCCCGTTGCTGCAGAAACAAGTTTCCTACTAAGTGAAGCAGGAAACAGGTTCTTTAAAGAACCAGATCAGAAAGTCAGAAACAGGACGTGCAGACGGTATAAAAAGAGAGAGACAGACAGAGAGGAAACAAAGACAAAACTAAGAAAGACAGATAGAGTCCTTTATTTCACGCCCACAGAGCGTGTTACTAAAAACAAAGAGGTAACAAAATTCAACGTGTAGAATCAATCACCAGGTCACTAGCAGATCACCTCCCCGACACCCCCCAGTCCCCTTATCATATGGAGAGCCTCCCGGTGCACATTGATCCTGTAACAGGCCGCTCCACTCGGAGGAGACACCTGCCCAGGATCCCACAGGCCACATCCTGAGCAGGTGTCAGGAGCTTTTCTGAAAATCCAGCTTTACTCAGACCAACAAGCTTCTCACTGAGCTCGTGAGAAGATACAGAAGAGCTGTGACTATTTCTGACGTTTAGGGACTAAAGTAGTGACTGAAAGAGGGAAGGTCTCAGTTTATCTGGCTGCATAAGAAGAATCTGCAGAAATATTTGTATTTTTATACAGATGCAGTGTCTGAGCTTCCCACATTCAGCCGCTGATTTAAATACAGAATAAAGGATGTGGAGATGTTTGCAGTAGTTGACGAGATAGTGAGAAAATGTTTCTGAACATCTAAACTAAACTTTAATTCTAGTTAAATGAAACTCAAGCTCTGCATGTTAGAAAAACCTTTGTGTCAGTGGGAAAAGACCAGAAAACAAAAGTGCGTTTGAATTAAAAGCCCAACAGACGAACACTGACCTGATGTTTCATATTCAGACCTCCAGCTCCTCGTTTCTTCCTCTCTGCTCGGTTTTGTCTTTTTTGTGGTTTTTGGTTTGTCAGTTTTGACTTCTTGTCACTCTAACACGCATCACAGTACAATCTGATTGGCTTCTGACCTAAACTCTGTCCTCCAGACTGCGAGCAGTTGGACAACCCCCTGGTAAGAACAGCCAATCGTATTGCAGACAACCCTTTTTAACATAAACCCACAGGTACAGTAATAATTGTAAGACATTCAAAAGAGAGAAAACCCAAGAGGGGAAGTTTGATCTCGGGTATTTCTGTGTGTCTGCAAAACTCCACAGAGGTGATTTCACGTTTGTGTTTCTCTGAAAGAGGTCAGCCACGCGTTTCTATTAAGGCTGTTTTTATCGGCCTGACTGATGAGATATTTCTTCATCTTGATGTCCTCATCTTCTTCAAAGCTCCCCTTAAAGAACAAGAGCTTAGATCTGCGTGAGCCTTTATCTGTTTCCACTGTGCAGGAGAACTGACGTGTGAGGGGAAACACACAGTACACTAAAGACTGGGCCCGGATATCAAAGAGGCTTTGTTGAAATGTCTGAAAAGTATTAAAACATATGTGAACATACGGTCTCTCAGGCACGGTGCAGTGGGGCCGTTTCTCCTGGGAGACTCGTGTATGTTAGAGGAGAAACATTATTAAGAATATGGTTCAGACTCGAGCAGAGCTGCTGCACAACATGTTCCATATGTGTGAGTTCATATAAAGACCCATGTTGGAGAACAGAGACTCTAAGCTAAGCTCAAGATGCAGGACTCAGATACCACAGTGAGTTTCTGCAGCCTCCACCTGCAGTCACAGACGGAGACTAAACAGCACATACATGTAGCAGTGTGAAATAAGCTCTAATGAAACCACACCAGTTTCAGTCTGAGGGTGACGGTGCAGACGCCCGGAAACAGGTCCAGCGGTGACACCTGTGCATCATGCAGCCAGGTGAGAGGTTAAACTTTAAAACCTTGGTTCTGGTTTGTTCTCTCGTCTGATGCTGTAGGTTTCACACAGTTTCTCTCAGGTGAAGAGTTTGACAAACACCTGCACTTTGATTAAAAACCTGTATGTTTGTGTCAACCACCGAACAGATGCGTTAAACCACAGTTTCTGTCAGAAACATTCTTCAGCTGATACAGAACCTCTTGAAACAGGCTCAGAGGAACCAACATCTGATAAATGATCAAAGTCTTGTTGATTCCTTCATGAATCAGAGCTACAGCCAACAAAGATTCAACGCTGACTCAGAACAGGATATTTGTATCACACAGTATCTGCACTTTGCTGCAGACTGTAGGCCTCTTTACTGAGCTGGAGCAGTAAGAGACTCATCCTTTGGTTTCCAGGTCTCAGCTGCAGGTGGACACCGTGTACGTGGACGCTCTGTGCGCGGACACCGTGGACGCGGACGCCCTGTGCGCGGACACCCTGTGCGCGGACACCGTGTACGTGGACGCTCTGTGCGCGGACGTGCTGTGTGTGGACACCGTGTACGTGGACGCTCTGTGCGTGGACACCGTGTACGTGGATGCTCTGTGCGTGGACGTGCTGTGCGTGGACACCGTGTACATGGATGCTCTGTGCGTGGACAGCGTGTACGTAGACGCTCTGTGCGTGGACAGCGTGTACGTAGACGCTCTGTGTGTGGACAGCGTGTACGTAGACGCTCTGTGCGTGGACAGCGTGTACGTAGACGCTCTGTGCGTGGACAGCGTGTACGTAGACGCTCTGTGCGTGGACGTGCTGTGTGTGGACGTGCTGTGTGTGGACGTGCTGTGTGTGGACAGCGTGTACGTGGACGCTCTGTGGGTGGACAGCGTGTACGTGGACGCTCTGTGTGTGGACAGCGTGTAGGT
>JAUYWH010000007.1:20809516-20842005 GCA_034779795.1 Ctenopoma multispine
GTGGACACCGTGTACGTGGACGCTCTGTGTGTGGACACCGTGTACGTGGACGCTCTGTGTGTGGACACCGTGTACGTGGACGCTCTGTGTGTGGACAGCATGTACGTGGACGCTCTGTGTGTGGACAGCGTGTACGTGGATGTCGTGCTGCAGGTGGAGAAGTAACAGTAACACAAGGCTTCGGCATCAGGTGTGGAGACGTTCTGATTTCATACATAAATCAAACGTACCTCAGAGCTCCGGCCATGACTCAGCAGAAACAGTGACAGTGATGAGGGAGGCGATGAAGGCTGAGCTCCCCCTCTTCTTCCTCCCTGAGGGATTTTTTCCTGCAGACAGACAAGAGATAAAGACGATGCTCAGCTCGGTGACTGTTTGTGTGAGTGTGATGGATTCATGTGTAAAAACATCAGTGGGAATTTCCCCCGCTGGTCCTGCTGCTCGCTGCAGCCTGTATCACCCAGTTTTACTCAGACTGTCTCTCCTGTTCTGTTCATATCTTCTGGTCCAGTTTTTTTTACTTGTAAATGTTTACACTTGAGAATAAAGGGAGGACTTAGCTCTGGAGGTGCTGAGGTCAGAAACTGAGAACAGAAATAAAAACAGGACTGAACGTGTTAACATCTGCTGCTTCACACTGAAACATGTGCGTCGACCTCTGACCTCCCGGGGCAGGATGCTGGACACAGCTGAGACTGGAGGAGGAGAGGTGGAGCTCACCTGTGCAGCTTCTTCACTGATTAAAGAACTTTAAACTGTTCAAACTAAAACTGTAAAGGAGAAGATAAGATGTGAAAACGCTGAACTAACTGTGTGTGAGGTATCTTATGGTCCAGTAACTTCACAGTCAGGATTAACACGTGTGATCAGACGAATTCTCTCCGTGTTCACGTCTGAATTAGTTTATTTCACAAACTGCTGCTTCACTCGTTTTCCTGCTGTTGCACAACAGAACAAACTGTGTCCTTCTCTGCACAGACACGTCACAGATTCATTTCTTTACATGTTCAGACACTAACGAAGCTTCAGCTTCATCCTGAGACACTGATTTAAACTGTTTGGGCTCAGCTTCTGACTTAATACTGTTTGTTTGTCTGTGACACTGATTCAGCAGCACTTAGTTCATCAGAAAATACGAAGAAATAACGAGTTTAAAGGTGAGTTTTACCTGCGTGAAGAACAACTTCTCCCGTCAAACGCTCAGATCCAGAAATGGAGAAAAAACACGAAGCAGCAGAAACGAGGCTGAAGCGGCTTCCTGTTTGGCCTCGTCAAAATAAAATACGGGAGCATGAGTCTTTTCACTCCTGCAACTTTTTCAATATAAAATTGTTTTATTTAGTTTTTCTGATGTCAAATTACTTTTCATACTCAGATTAGAACCTCTACAAACAACTATTTAATTGTGCTTATTGATTAATGGAAAGGTGAATATTTTTACATTATATGCAGTTTGCATGTTCTCCCTGTGTCTGTGTGGGTTCTCTCCAGGTTCTCCAGCTTCCTCCCACAGTCCAAAGACATGTTCTCTGTGACCCTTAAGAGGACAAGAGATTAGGTTTATTTTTATTTGATAGTCATTGTCAGGATTCTTTATGTTTTCTGCAACAAAGTCGCTGAAACACTTTACGTCTCTGCGCCGCTTAGTGAATGAATGCTTTTATTTTGAAGGGATATAATTTGTCTGGAAGTTGTGTCCCCGCTTCGCTCCACGCGCCTGACGCACATCAGCTCTGTTGTTATGGGCAACCAGACCTGTCAATCAACGTGGAAAGCCCCGGACCTGGAGGGGAATTCCGGAGCCACGTGGCAAACACAGCCCGCTGATTGGTGGAGAGGAGAGGCTGACGCACTGACGTAGAGTAGAATAAAACTGCAATTTAGAAATAAAATGAAAAACTAATAATAATAAAAATAAAATTATGAAAAAAAGGGTTAAATGTTTAATAGGATTCGATAAAAAAACACTGAAGATACAATAAAGATTAAATAATGCCAATTTAAAATCAAAAGTAAAATAAAAAATATAATAGTACTATTAAAATAAATTTTTTATGTAAATTATGAGTTACTTCCAACTAGGAGCCCTGATATTCAAGAAGGAAAAAACATGCTAAGGCGTTGTTAAGCGCTAGATTAAGGTTTGTGTCTGTGCGTGTGTGTGTCTGTGTGTGTCTGTGTGTGTGTGTGTGTGTGTGAACGGGTGAGTCAGAGGGAATCATTTGAAATACTTTCTGTGTGAGTTTTCAAATGTTTTTTAAAGGTGGTGATAGTCTCGGCTAGTCGAATGGAACAGGCCATTACCTTATAACTAGTGGATAATAATAATAACAATAAAAGTAAATGTAAAATTAGCTTTAAATAAAAACTATAACAACTATACTTAAATAACAAATGGTAAAAAACTATTTTCCTCCTTTTTTAGTTGATGTCCGTTTCCCCCAAATATTGTCCAACATAAACCATGGAAGTTTTCCCCTTCTAGCCTCTGAAACAATCCACGTCACTGATGTCTGTCTTCACCATGTTTATTATATTGTTCCTTAATTATACAGATTTCAGTCACACTTTAGAAAGTCTGGATGTTCATTTAAAGTCAGTAATTTAAATCTTTATGGTGACATTAGTCTAACATCTTAACTAGAGCCACAGTACGTAATAAACACCATCCAAGAACTGAAATAATACCATCTCTCCTTTTTACTAGATAAAGGATGTAGCATGTTTCTGATTCTGGATTTTTGCTGCTGTTTCCACAGCACAGTCCTGCAGAAACAGATCATCTGCAGTCGACAAACTGACATCAGAAGATGTCAGAGCCACTGCTGAACATTAATGTGCTGGTTTTATGGCCTTTTCTGACCACTTCTTACGTAACTTTTCATACAGCAGTTGTTCACATCAAACTTACATTATTCATGCTGGGATTTACTCGAGCTGTGACCTTAAATTACTCAAAAATCCTGTGAAGCATCTTAACCTGGAGACATGTCTGCAGCTGGAGAGTTTATAGTAATCATAGCGATCTACTCCCAGCCTGCACCATTTTATATCAGACTTACATCAGCAGTCATTTATATGTGAACCTGCCCCACATCTGTGTCATGGAGTATGTATGAACCACCGTGTTTTTACCAGTGAAATGTTGGTAGTTATGTTGATGATGGTTCTTTTTTCTGCTCGTTTCAGGGAGCACGGCGTAAAACACTGACCAGGAAAAGGAGGAGATTTATGTCCCAATGATCCCTGTGCAGAAACAACCAGCAGCTGCCTGAAGGAAATTATGTAAAGTAAAAAACAGGATTTGTAGTTTAATGTGACTGAGTCAGACAAAAACACCGGATTGGTTCTTTAATAAATCCAAAGGCAGTAACTCTTACAGCTGAAGTCCTGAGGCACATGTGCATTTTATAATAGAAAAACAAAATAAATCTATACAAGCGTTTAACCTGGAGAGGAACACGTGGCCAAAAGTCAGTGGACATTAAGCTGCTGCACTCTTCTGCGTGTTTCCACATTAATCATTTGTTGATAAAGTAATAACTAATTTTAACGGAAAATATCTGGTCGTCAGCTGTAAAGATATTTTGGGTTTTCTACAATATTAAACTGTCTCCGTTTCTCATGTTGTGTTTTGTTCGAACATAATTATCTCAACAGTCTGAAAATATTCAGGCTAGTGTCATAAAAGAAAACTAGAAAAAATTCACATTTCTGCAGCTTTTTGTCCCGTGATGCCTTAAAAACAAAACATCTACTGGTTCAAATCCTTTCACAAGAAAAAGAAGAAGCTGCAGAGAAATAAAAACAGCAGTATAATGTTGTGTAACAGAACTACTGTGGATATATTTCTGTGTCTAATAATGTGGTTACTCGTTCACTAACAAATGGTTTCAGCTCCAAACCAACAAAAACGACACTGAAGTCAGTGAATGGTGCGTCCACATACTTTTGGTCACACAGCGTGTTGCAGTTCTTAGCTTAGATATATGTGGGTTGATATGTGAATAAAGCAGCTGAAGGATTCATCAGGAAGCAGCACAGCAGTGATTCAACCCGTTTTAAAGCTGTCGCTGAGAAGTCTCTTTGGTTTAACATTATGAAGAGGAGAAGACATCAACACAACAAGGAAACTGAAACACGGAGAGAGAGAGTTTCTGCCTTTTCATCCACACTGCTGCAAACGCTGGACTCTGAACGGCGTTTAAGACGTCCTGCAGACAGACAGGTGACGGACGCACAGGTAACAGACAGACAGGTGACGGACAGACAGGTAACTGACAGACAGGTGATAGACGCACAGGTGACATGGAGGTGGACGGATGAATCTATGTGAAGGTGAGGCCGGCCTCGCTGTAAACCTTGAAGACCTTCTCGATGGCGTTGACGTACGCTGCCGTCCGCAAGTCCAGACCCAGGTTGTACTTGTTCGCTGTTCGCATGATTTGCTGCATGAGGAGGAAGAAGGATGTAGAGAAGGAGGCAGGACAGAAGGAACAAGGGGGCAGAAGAGGAAGCAAAGAGACACATTAATATTAACCACTGTACAGTGAATAACCTGCTCCTACAGCAGAAGGGGATGTGTGCTGTGTGTTGGTTACCCTGGCAGAGCGCTCCATGGTGTAGGCCAGACCTGAGTGAACAATGTCCTTCTCAGACGCTCCCTGCAACCAAAACACACTGTTACAACACCACAGAAGAAGAGACACAACAAGGAGCAGCAGGAGAAGGAGAAGGCACAGGTAAGAGGAAGAAGGTGGTAGCAGTAGTAGCAGCAGTAGTAGAAATAGCAGCAATAGTATTAGAAGTAGCAGTAGTAGCAGTAGTAGTAGCAGTAGCAGCAATAGTATTAGAAGTAGCAGTAGTAGCAGTAGCAGTAGAAGTAGTAGTATGTGTGTACTCACAGCGATCCTGGCCTGGAACTCAGAGGTGGGGACGACAGGAATGGAGCCTCCATGCTTCCCAAACTTTCGCTCCAAACTCTCCTGAACTGACACTGGAGAGAAAAGTAAGAGGAGAAAAGAAAATATTTAAGAGGTGATGGATGAAGGAGGAGTGAGGAGGAACTGTGGAGCAGGAAGTGAAACCAGAGCCGCTGCATGAACTGAGAAAGGAACCAGAACGAAATGAAAGTATTCACACAGGTAAAACCTACTGAGCAGGTGGTGGTTGGAGTCTCGCTCATACTTAAAGGTGAGTCGACCGTAACTGACGTGATTCAGATTCTTCAACCACTCAAAGTATGAAACTGTCACACCACCGGCGTTCAGATACATGTCCTGACAGAGAAGACGAGGACAGAGGAGACAAGGAGAGGAGACTTTAATTATTTATCTGCTTTTAAAAACACGAAAAATACAAAAGTCCCTTTGACATTTGGGCGTTTTTGTGTTTTTGTGTGTATATCACCGACCGGGATCACCATGATGTTTCTCTCCAGGAAGATGCGATCGGCCTCGGCTGTGGTCGGACCGTTGGCTCCTTCTGCTACGATCTGAAACAGAGTCCAGGTCACCAGGGTGTCTATTCGTCAAACTCAAGACTTTCTAGGAGCCGTTTTCTGACAGATTAAAGAGTCAGAGTTTGTTTTACTACTTTATTTTATGTATTTAAACTTAAGTTGATTCAATTTGTTATTTTTACAAACATCCTCCAACAGCTGTTTCTGAAGCAGTTTAATAACCTGGAGCCAACTGATGGAAGCACAACAAGCAGTTTATGTCTGTTTGCTCTCTAAACACAGAGATCTGATTATGATCAGATCTAATTATTCACGTGTGTGTGTTACCTTGGCTTTGACTTTGTGTGCGTTGTTCTTGGTCAGCTGCTTCTCGCTGGCAGCTGGGATCAGGATGTCACACTCAGCCTCCAGGATGCTTCCCTCATATGGTGTTGCATCTGGGAAACCCACGATTGTCCCATTAGCCTAAGAGGAAAAACAGTAAGTGTGTGTTATATTACCAGATTGATGGACTGAGTTATTTACACCAGTACAACTGGTTAGTTGTGTATGAAAACCCCAGGTTTCCTTTCAGCAGTGTAGCCAGGCTGACAAAGAGTCATAGCTCTGTTGAACCTACGATTCCCCTATCTCTCAGCAGCGCTTGACTCACTTGTCCAACAGTTATAGATCTGTTTATAAGACCTCAGTCTTACTTAGACTGCTTCTTTCCTGTGGATCATATGGAGTTAATATCAATAATTAACTCATCTAAATCTTCTACGTGTCTCTTAGACCCCATCCCCACTAGACTGCTCAAAGATGTTTTACCTTTGATCAGTATGTCCATATTACAGCAGATAAATTCATTTCTATTAACAAGTTATGTTATGTGCTTTTAAGGTAGCTGTGGTAAAAACCTCTACTTAAAAAGTCTACTCTTGATCCAGGGGCCAATTTTAGACCGATATCCAATCTGCCCTTTATCTCAAAAATCCTTGAAAAGGAAGTTTCGAAGCAGCTCTGTGACCACCTGCAAATGAACAATCTGTATTAAGATTTTCGGTCAGGATTTAGAGTAAATCATACAGTACAGTACAGAAACAGCACTCGTTAAAGTCACCAATGATCTTCTCTTAGCTTTAGACCAAGGGCTTCTCTCTGTACTGGTTCTGTTAGATCTTAGTGCTGCATTCGACACTATAGATCATAACATTCTGTTACACAGACGGTCAATGGTGATAAGTCCTCCACACACAAAAGTAAGTTATGACCAGTTAGTCGTCCAGTTTGTTCGTCTATTACCAGTACTAACCAGTTTGAATTCTTCCAGCTCTTTGGGATCGATGCCGTTGGGGTTCCAGATGCTTCCGTCAAATTCTCCGACTCCAACACACTTTGCACCAAAGCGATGAAGGTAACGCATGGAGTGAAGACCAACGTTACCAAAACCCTGCAGACAGAGGCGAGGGCACATTAAACCCAGTCAACATCTTCAGGTGAACATCACAGTGACTTTACTCCTCAAATCATCACATTTACAGATTGTGTGGTGAAATCTTCGATTTATGTAAACGATCCAAATATTCTCACACACAGAAACACTGTGGAGAACTTTTATCTCACACGAGTCCTTAAACCATTTCTTTCATTATAACAATAACTGATTAAATGTTGCAGCTCTGTTTATACAAAACTAATGCTATTCCACTTAATCCAAGAAATTATTTTCCAGGACATTTTGAAACTGAAGCCTGCTGCCAGTCTGCACTCAGCATGTCTCTCAACATCTGAAAGGTTTCTCCTTGTTGGTGACCGGTTCACTACTCTGAGGAAATTCAAACCCAGCAACTTCCATTTCTGTCTCCCCCCACAGCACAGAATAATTACTATCCAGAGTATTTATAGTCCTCCTCTACAGTCATGCCACTCTCGTGTTGAAGCCAGTTTCTCAGGACTTGTCAAGGACCTAAGAGCTGTTAGTAGGACCGTAGACTCTTGGACTCTTTATTTAAAACACCCTGGCTACTTAAACACGTCTGCTTACAGTGTTTTTCTTTCTCATCTGAGGGTTTCTGAAGTCCACAGCAGCTCCTCAGCATCACATCGACCCTTATGTCCACCAGAAAATGAATTAAAAGTTTGAATGTTTTGTAATGAAATCCTGAAGTTTCTGTAAGTTATCTCCTGGGACTGGAGGAAAACCTGCGGCTTTAGATGAGTCACTGCTAAGAATTTTAAAGATGAAGGAATCGATGAGGAGAGAGGATGGACAGAGTGATGGGAGGAGGAGGAGTTTGTGTGTAGACGCCTAACAGACATCTCACCAGCAGGCTCACTGTACTGTACAGACCTCACTTCAGTTATCGTACAAATGCTTAGGACACAATACAGACAACAATCAAACAAAGTAATCTCTGGAGAGGAAGTCGAGGATAGTTTATTCATGGTTTCTCTACACTTGATGTTGTTTCTTTTCTTCTTTCTGAACTTTTTATATCATTAAAATCAATTTGTGAAACTAACTAACTTGAAACTAATGATTATTTGCTGATGAACAGGACAAAGTTTATGAATCTGTCCTCCGGGTGATGAGGACGAATCATACCTGGATGACAAAGGTCTTGCCCCGGAAGCCGGGACTCATTCCCAGCTGGCTCATGTACGACGCCTCGTTGATGAAGTTTTCGATGCCGTGGAAAACACCTCGGCCGGTGGCGGAGATCCGACCGTGAATTCCTCCCTGGCTGATGGGCTTCCCGGTGACACAGGCGTGAGCGTTGATGTCCTAAATATGGAAAAAGAGAAACAAAAGAGAGGAACATGATTTAAATATGTTTAAAACACTGAACTTCTGGCTTCAGCTGATTCAGAGTCTGAATCTTAAGATAGAAAACGTCAGATTGTGTCTTCTTGTATTGACTTTGTCACATCACTGGTATAATCTACATTCAGACTCACATAGTGTCCCATGGTGGTGGCGAAGGTGTCTGCAATCCAGGACATCTCCCTCTCACCGGTGCTCATGTCTGGAGCAGGAACATCGATACCAGGCCCTGCAGAACCACAGAAACATGAGGAACACAACTAGGAAGTGTGATACAAGTGTGACAGGTCTAAGGAGTCTCGTAGTAGTTCAATTGTTGTGCTTCTGCTGTTTCCTGCACAGAATGTTGTGGCTGATTGAACCTGTGCTGAGTCTCTGAAGTGAACTGGAGGAAGGAGCCTCAGACTCTGAGCACATCCACTCACCGATGAAGCCTTTCTTGGCAAGTTCAATAGTAAACCTCCTGGTGATCTTCTCCAGCTCTGTGTCCTAAAAACATACAAAACAAAGTTCTTGTCAGACCAAACAAAGATTTGTCTTTGCGTGTAGAGCTGCTGGTAGAAGTTAGAGCCAGAGCAGCTGCTTCCTCAAGGTGGAGAAAATGAAGTCAGTTTATTAAGAAATGAAAGTCTGAGTGAAACGTCTGCAACACAACAACCAAAATAACACACAGAATGAACACAAAGGTGATGATGCACACAAAAAACAGACAAAACAAACAAGACAGAGACCAAAAGAGGAAAAATGACTGAAACAAGACGGAGAACTAAATGACTGGACACATGTCAGAAGGTCAGAGGTCAGCAGGCATCACAGAGCTGCACGTGTGCTTCGCTGCAGAGAAACAATAACTGAGAGAGAAAGCTGTTGACTCATCGTTTTACGGACTGAATCCCGGTCTCTCTGTTCCAGTTGATGGCTCAGCGCTTCCTGCAGGTCTGAACCACTGAGCAGCAGGGTGTGTGTGTGTGTGTGTGTTTGTGTGTGTGTGGTGGGGTTCAGTCAGGTCGAGACAGCAGAGTTAGAGAACATACTACTCTTACTAACAACACACGATTAAACTGCTCTGACCCCCTCCTCTCTTCTGACAGGACAGAGCTCCATGTCTCTTTATCAGTAACTGCTGATGAGGTGCTGCAGCACATGAGAACCTGCAGGAGATCAGAGACCTGAATCAGTCAGGAAGGTTGTGTCTGAACTTACAGAATAATTCTTCGGGTTGATCTTCACTCCGGCTTTGGCTCCACCAAACGGCACATCTGGAACACATCGACTTTATTTGAATATCACAGTCAGCAGCAGCTTCACGACACAGCAAACAGCAGAGAGTGAATTTATACGTATACTCACCAACGACAGCACACTTGTACGTCATCAGAGAAGCCAGAGCTTTCACCTCGTCTACAGACACATCTGTACTGTAACGGATACCTGGAAGACACAAACAAGTCCATTGATAGAACTGAGAAAGAGTCTTCCTCTCGTTTGAGGCTGCGCAGTGATTAGTTCTGCTGTAAAACATCTGGAAGTGTTGGTTTGTTCCCTCTGCTGCTGGAACGAGCTGCCTGCATTTATCTGCATGGAAAATAAAAACCCTCAGAATGTGGAGGTAGTTCAGTCTGAAGCTGCAAATGAGTCTGGAAGCGGGCCAACATGTGCAGGCTCCTGCAAACACGGCCTATTGCAGGGAAAATGGCTGCAGCTCCCAGACATGAAAAAAGACATATGAGAGAAAAGTAAAGAAAGTTTAATTAATCTGAGCAAAGAAGGTTACATTTATTTGAACTATTTCTTTACTGAGAAGAGCAGCAGAGGGAAGGTGGAAGCAGAAAGACGTGGCCACAGTGAGTCAGTGTGGGTGTGCGTCCTTCAAAGAAACAAAACAGTCACAATTTGTCTTCAGTAAAACTGTAACAACCCCACCTTCCACCTGCTCGTCTGGTTCCTACGTTCACATTTATATCCACAGCACGAGAGCCGATCTTATTCAGCCTCACACAAAACCCCAAAAACTAAGCTGATGCTTCACAGCGAATGTGTAAACAGACACAGAAGAGTTTTCAAACTGCAAATCTGTCACTTAAATCTTTTCTGCTGTATTTTTCTGACTGCTGTATGATCCATGTGGATCAGATCAGCAAACACAAAAAGAATCACTGAACTCATTCTTCCTCAAGATGAAGCCGATTTCTGTTTGGATTCACATATTAATCCAATGGGCTGTGATTAATTAAACCTAATTAAATACTTAAAAAAATACCATTTTTGCAGATGAGTGAATCATTAAATGAGTATTCCTACAATTAAACAAGTCACAAGGAAGACGAGTGCTCTCCCCACTGAGCTCTCACGCTGCTTAATGGTCACAGTGAACTTTCTTTTATTGAGAGACAGATGAACACGTTGTTGGTTTAGTTCTGATAAAAATATACTGAAAAGTCTTTCGAAGCTCCAACACAACAGCTGCAGGGATCAGTCACCTGAGGGACGGTAACCTCCAGAGCTGAAAATACTGACAGGACAAACCTAGTTAGTCATTAGTGCAGATTTAAATCGTCCTCAGATAACGTTCACAGGCCAACGCTGCAACTTCACTGAGAAAACCAACAAAGCTGTGCAGGCTGCTTCACTGCAGTTAGTGTGAACCACAGTACCAGCAGAATGCAGTCCGGCATCCACCCTCATCCTCAACAGGACTGAAACTAACCGTTCCACTGGTTTATTTTCATGATTAATCAATGAAACCGTCTCATTTAGAGCGGTTCATCTCCACGTTCTGATACTTTAACCAAAAATATGTCCCACTTCTGAGATTTGAGGAAACCTTTACATTATATAATCTTTTTCTCCTGATTATCTGTGTATGTAGATTCAGAACTGATACACACGTACGGCTGCTCGTGTTTCAGTTACACTGAAATTCATTTGATTCATTAACAGGAGTTTCTTTGTCTCCATGAAGTCTTGTCTGAACATGACTCAGCTCAGTTTGTAGTTGTTTCCTCGGCTGCAGTGACGGGATGTTTCCAGGAAGCTTCAAAATGCCGCTCGGGGCTCGAGATCACAGCGATTTGTCAGCAGGAACATGAGACGGGTTAATCTCGTCGGACTGTGACGTTCTCTGCAGGAAAAGGCTCATTTTAGGAAGAAATCTGGCTCCAGTTCCAACACAGGCGCTGGTAGCTGTAACTGATCTGTGCTGAGAGGGAAAACGTCACAGCAGGTGACTCAGAGCCGCTGGAGTACCTGTAGTGGCTGTAATGGTAGTAGTAGGTGGAGAGGTACTGGTAACTTGAAGCACGTACTTAAAGGATAGAGAATTTGCAGAGTCTGAGAAAGTGACTGTTATCAGTCTGTGTACAGACACAACA
This sequence comes from Ctenopoma multispine, assembly GCA_034779795.1. Lineage (NCBI taxonomy): Eukaryota > Metazoa > Chordata > Actinopteri > Anabantiformes > Anabantidae > Ctenopoma > Ctenopoma multispine. The sequence goes on from JAUYWH010000007.1 coordinate 20,821,155, forward strand.
GACACGTGAAGGTTCACGAGCTGGCAGAGTTAATTCAGTAACACAGCGTGTGCATGATTATTGTGCGTCGCTGAGCAGACACCGTATCATCGCAGATGTGTCTTATCAAGAAAAGTGAGTATCTGACTGCTACAGACCACAAACTGGAAGTAGTTTACAGAGTCTGCTCAATGTGCCCATGTCGTCAGGTCCATCTTCTGAAGACAGCAGAAGGATGCTGTTCTGAAAATGATGGGTCCTGGAAGTTTGATCCTTTTCTTTTCAACTCTCTCGACATTCATTTGACAAATCGTTTGATTGACTTAACAGTTTCCAAAAGTGTTACGTCCTTCTGGGAGACGTGTCTGTTTTTATCTCCAGTGTCTGTCAGGTCTCTTTGTCTACCACAGGTCCCACGCAGTGAGGACATCATGTTACAGACTATGGCACAGGAGGCAGAGCTAATAAAGCTCTTATTGTGGAGAGATTAGAGGTGAATATACAGTAACCAACAAGACAAGTAGTGTCAGCACACGTCAGTACAGAGTGAATGATTCAGGATAAACTGAACAAACACAGTCTGCAGGAACAACCTCCTGAACGTCAGCAATCCTGTCAGGGGAGGAAAACTAAACCCGCAGACACCATTTTCAGCACATGCAGCACATGATGAAACCCTGTACACTATTACTGCACCGACGGACTGAGGGCAGTTATCCTACCTCCTAGAAGAGTCTCATTTGCTTTCCTTAACCTTAAAATGTGTTTGGGGAAACCCTGAAGAAATAAAACTAATCCATTTTGCATTTCAAGGCCGTGATAAACCGAGCCAGCAGCAAACAACCAGAGGCAACGACACAGTGGCACCAGGACATGAGCGTGTGCACCAGCAGCATCACATCACAGGTGGTTTATAGCAGGTTCTGATCCAGAATATGTCTCATTAAACGTCTCCGGGGTCCATTCCTGTTCCCGTGCAATGATTCGCTGAGCTGAACAGCCAATCAGAGCGACGTCTCTCACTGATACCTCATTAAATTTTTCTGCCAGCGATTGTTCATCACAAAATGAGCATCAGATTGGTCTGCAGCACAAAAACCAGCACAAACGTCCAGTCAGAGTCAAAAAGATCTATCTTCACCCCCAGACCTTCAGGAACCCACAGACCTTCAGGCCCCCACAGACCTTCAGGCCCCCACAGAGACCTGGTCTCTACAGCATGGAGTCAGTCTGGGATCACATGAGCAAATCTTTACATCTGATACTAAATAAAACATAACGTCATCCACTGTCATTAAATGAGGAGCTGTTGTTAAAGCAGAGCAGCGATCAAACATCCAGATAAATGTAGAAAACCTCTCAGGAACCTGACATTTCGTTTGAGGATCAGTCACACAGATGTTTTATCTGCCGCGTTCGTTACTGGAGAAACTTTCCAGAAAAGTTTTTAATTTCCACTTTATGTTGATGTGCAAACTGAAAGTGTGAATAATGAGAAATAAACACCAAACTCAGCACTGGTGAAACTTTCAAATGTTTTCCATGTGATTTCTACCATTCATCGATACAGAGGAGGCTTCAGATCGGGCCCCAACAGACGGTGTGGACCCACAGAGACCCGAGTCAGTCTGGGATCACGTGAATCCACAGAACAACAGTGGTAACGTCTCCAAGAAGCTGAAGAACTGTGCAGAACTGCACCAAGCACTGATACTGATCTCCTTTTGTATGGCGTCAGAGTCTGTGGTATCACTGATTTGTCTGTCTTCACTCTGGTCTCCAGTCCCGTTAAAGTACAAATACTCCACCACAAGTAGAAGAACCACATCAAAGTCTTTACTGAAGATGAAGTACTAAACACAGTAAAATGTACTTCGAGTTCAAAATTAATGAACCTGATGTAACATGAATGTTTGTTCCTGTGTGTGTCAGAAATAAATAAGTGTTCAGATTAATTCATGATTCAAGGAGAGAGAAGTTTCTGAACCTAACTGAACCGTTAGTAGAAATAAAAAGTAAATGTTACACAGAGAAAAGAGACTTTTTACCAGGAGAAAATATTAGTTATGACCATCAGTTTTTCTTACCTCCCTTGCAGGGCGTCCTGTGCTGGCTGTGCTGAGCCCGGTACCCCTCTATCACCTCCCACTCCCCGCTGTCTCTCTTGATGGGGAAGCTGACGCTCAGGACGTGGTTACACGGCTTGATGATCCGCAGGATCCCGCGGACCTTCTTCCTCTTCTGCTCGGGGCTCTCCCGGGTCCTCAGGTCCTCCACCAGCTTGTCCTCCACGATGGCGGCGCCCCGGTCGAAGAAGCCCTCCACCATGGTGAAGAAGTTGGGGTCGTCGTCCCGGTCCACGGCCTGACTGTAGCCGCGGTACCGGAGCAGGGACGAGTCGGCGGCGGAGCAGCCCGCGGCCCGGAGGCCGCCCGCTCCCCGGGTGAGTAGCTCTCCGAAGTACCGGTACATTTCTGGCTTTAGCTGAGGTTCAGCGTCCCGGGGAGGTGCAGGTGTGTGAGGCGGACTACAGCACCAGAGGGTCCAAGAAACGGGAACGTTGTCCCGCAGCAGCGGCTCCTCCTTCGCGCCACCTCTTCCTGGTTCACCGCAGCGTGCGTGACGCCGTTTGTACTGAACCGGACACTGGACGTTACGGAGCCTTACCGGGCCCGTAAAGCATTAAATCGGCACCGACTGAAACATGGTTAAAAACGAAACTGCGCCTGTGACGTGTTTTCACGTCATGTTAGACACTTTAAGCTAATGTCGAGATCGCTGTAATTGCAACGATGTAGAATCATTAACGGCAGAACTTTGTGAAGAAAAGCTGAAATTACTCAGATATGAGGGTTTGATTAGATTAATAGTTAGGAGATTGGAGGAGAACTGAAGGAAACATGAGCCGTAACCTCATCACAGACACACGTTGTTTTTAATGACCACAACACTGGAAACGTGTTAGCTTAATTGTAGCATTACAAAGCTTCACGTACAAATAACTCGTATAAAAATCATTAGACCAGCGCCGAATTTACTGTTGGATACTTAAAGGGACAACGACGTATGTACTATTACGTCTTTTACATTATTTAACATGTTTTCTGTTGTTTTGTGGAAGTTAACGAAGACCGCAGAGTTTGGACGAGAGACTTCCGGATACAGCTTTCAAAATAAAAGCTTCTAATCAAATGTAAATAACTTTGTTTCAGTTTTTTTAAACAAAAATACCTAATTTTTTCAGGCTCTGTAATGTGTCTGCTACAAAGAACATCTGCAGACTTCACCTTGGACTGTGGTACATATACACTTTCTGACTTTAAGTTTTCCAACTATCCCATTCTCTACCTACTGCTGATCACCTGGATCAGGTGTGTTTAGCCCTTCAGAAGCTCTAAGTGCAGGAATGGTTGGGGAATAAGCAGGGCAGTGGGTTAGCTACATAATAAAAAATCTCCATGTTTATCTGTCTTCTCAGCAGATGATGTGTGACCGCCCAAAGATCCACGTCTTCCTGGGGGCACCTCCCCCCTCCCCTGACCCAGCTTCACTGTCTGATTCTGGGGTGGAAGCCGAGGATCGGCCCTCTGCTGCCTGGAGACACATGGAACTCACCTGGACAGATGGACGTCTGACTCCCACAACAGGTGAGGCGTTCAGGGACCCAGTTGTGAAGACAGAGAAACGGCCTGTTTTACGCTGATGAGTTTACTGTCTTCTCTGTAAAAACAACATATTTAGAGGTGCTGGAAGAAGAACGATGTTGTTCAGATGTTTTATTTAAGTATCAGTACCACGGTGTAAAAATACTGTAATACAAGTAACATATTACCAGCGTTACATTTTCATTTTGTACTTTTACTTAAGTAAACTTTCTCCATCACTCCAATCCAGTGATCTTGTCAACAGAGGTGAAAAGAGTTGTAGGAGCTGATACCAGAACTTCACCAGACCAACATCGACTAACAGCCACTGATCAGGAGGATTGTTGCTCTAAAGCGGATCGAACCTCAGATTCATCACGTGGAGCGAAAGAGCGAGTTGGACCGGGCTGTAACTTTAACACAGAGCGGGAAAATCTGTGCTCAGACGACCACATATCTGCAGAGCGATTAGATCCTGAACACGAAGATCAGTCTTCAGCTTCACTCCACGAGTATCTGAACAACTGTTTCCCCGCAGCTCAGCCAGAACCTGATCCAGAACCTGATCCAGAACACCAGCCGTCACCTGCCGCCCCTCCTCCGTCCACGCACACACAGTACCTCACCACCTGGACTCTGAGCCAGGCCTTAGTCCTGAGAAACAGGAACGCCATCCAGTCAGAAGTCCAGTCCAGCCAAAAATCACCGCCTCCTCAAACTCCACCCAAACTCCAACAAACCCCACCCTCCGTGTCCTCCAGCACGCCAGAGCTCTTCAGCCCCGTATCTCCATCACCCGGAGCCTCCGTCGAGCTCTTCGGCCAAACCTACCTGACCCCGAGGGCGAAGGAAGAGGGCATCATCCTTGAGGCCACTACAGATGGGGTTCTCTGCTCTCAGGAGACCACAACCACCTCCAACCGCTCCCCCACTGGATCTCCCAGTTTCAAGAAAGCTCGACTCTCTGAAGACTCCAGGACTGAAGGGACTGAGTCCAGCCGTATCTTCACAAACGCTGGACTTCAGGGTCCCACCACACTTCTGATCCGGTGTGACAAACTGGGAGTCCAGTACTCAGTTCTGGTGGCAGTGGTCCATCCCTGTTACCTAAAAGAGGTCAAGGTGAGGTGATTTGTTAAGCTGACACTACACTAAATGTTTAAGCCTGGTTTAATTTTAGCAACTTTTAAACTGAAGGTAAAGAGCGGGGCGTCTGCAGGGACCTTTGTTTCACTGGCATCCATCGTGGTGACAGACCAGTCGGGTGTTGAGAAGAAGGTGGTGCTGTGGCGGCAAGCTGCATTCTGGGTGTTGACCGTCAGTCCTGGAGACGTCCTGCTCATCACAGGTAGAGAAGTCCAGCTGTCTCTGTGGCAGCCCACCTGTAGACCACCTGTGTGACACTACGTTAACACAAACACACACATGACGACCACAAAGAGAGACAACAACCAAAAACAGCGTATGACTGTTTAACTATGGCCCCATGAACCAGTAGTCACTACATCACCAGCACCATCACCATACAGTAAGACATCAGATGCTGCTATGTACATCAGAAACCTCCTCGCTCCCTCACATTAAACAACGATACGATTCCTTCTCGTGTCGTCCGTTGTTGTCTCAGCGTGTGTTGGTGTGTTTCTGCCTCTAACCAGGTCTACAGGTGAATGAAGACAGGTGGAGAGGAGAGACGGTGCTGCAGTCGACCTTCAGGAGCAAACTGCTCAACCTGGGTCAGATCACTGCATCCATATCTCCGCCAGGTACAGTTAACGCCCCCGAGCTGTGTCCAATCAGCAACCTCCACGTCATAAGAGCTCAGTTGTTCTTCTGGTTAGTTTTTATTTAGTTTATCAGTGTGAGGTCACACACATCAATATAGAATCATTATTTATCTGAGAATGTGAGAATTTGCTCCTTTCTCTGGTTTCTATGACAGTGAGCTGCATGAGTTTTAGCTCAGTTGGCAGGACCAGGATTGGTGGTTCGTTTGCTGGTTCATCCTGGCCACACGCTGAGGTGTCACTGAAACCCTGGAGGAGCGCTGTCATCTCCACATGGAGATCAGTAAAGTAGTTTAAAATAAGATCAGTCAAAGATTTAGTTTAGGATCCAGACGTCACCTCGGACTGTGGGGAACTGTGACACACTTTATTCAACATTTATCACTGGAAAAAATAAATGACGATGAATTAATAATGTGTTTCAGCATTAATTAAATGATTCATAACGTTGGTAGTTACAGCCTTTGATGACTTTATTCTCTACAATATGTAATAAACTCTGATGCTGAAAAAATTCAAACAAAACAATGAATCATGTAGACGTTCATTCCAGCATGCAAGACTCCTTCTGTCTCTCTCTCTTCAGGTCCTCAGCACTGTAATGCCCGTGCTCTCAGCTCCCTGTGTGGCTTTCTTCGGGAGCGGCGTCCCCTGCTCGTGTCTCTGCCCTGCCGGCGCCATCAGGACCTGAGCCGTCTGCCCTACACCACGCTGAGATCGCTGAGGGTCAACACGCTGGTTCACGCCCTGCTGCGCATCACACACAGTGACATCAGCACAGGTGAAACATGAAACTGTCCTCACTGAATCATCAGAACTCAGACGAAGATTATTTGTGAGGGAAGATGCTCCACTCTGTTGCACCGTTCAGTCCCCTCTGAAAGTGTTGTCTGATGTAGTTATTACAAATATTAAGTTAGTTCACTAATATTTAGTTACTTTGTTTTGTTGACTTTAGATTGAGAGTATTTGTTCCAGGACTTGTGCTCACTCAAAATGTGGATCATCTGATCCAGAAGGTTTATTGAAGGTGAACATAGATTCAAATAAAAGCTGAGATTCTCAACTTTCATCTCATATTGTTTAAGGTCCTCAGAACTTTAATGCCCGAGCTGAAGAAATCCTAAATATTTGTAGAATCATGCTCAGTGCATTTTCAGTACAAACAGCTTTGGGTTAAAACAAATTTAATCAGCGTTTAAACCCACAAGTTGATGCATACATGACGTCTGGTTTAGTATTAAAAGTGTAAAAGACTTAATTTGTATTAGACATAAACAGTGATGACTGATGGTTTTTGGATTGTGTGTCTGTCTTTGTGTGTCAGCGTGGAGAAGTGAAGCGGACTCTCGCTGCAGGTCAGCGGTCCAGCTCAAGGCTGTTCTGACTGTGGAGCAGGCAGGTGGACAGCAGGGGGCGCTGGTGCTGTGGGGAGCAGCTGTGGACTGGCTGCATCGTTTCAACAGAGACAGAGGTAGACACACACACCTTTACAGACATTTAGGTCATGTCTCATGTATTTAGAGAGCACAATGGAAAAAAGAAGATTAGAACAGTGCTGAAGAAGCTTTGGAGCTACATCTCCCTGTCCTCGATCGTGGAGCAGGTAAAAGGTGAATGTGAAAAGTTCCGAAATGTTCTGAGGTTTGAGGCTTTAAATATGAAGAACCTGAAACTCGGGCCTAAGAGAACATGAAGGACTCAGTTCATCCCGTTTCCCCTCTGTTCACTGTCTCTTCTTCAGCGGCTGTCTGGGACTTCCGTGTCCTCCTGGTGAGGGAGGGTTTGACCTCTGACCTCCTGGAGCTGCACTCCACCCCCTGGAGCTCCGTTCAGCTTCTGGACCCCACAGACCGCCGGGCGCGGAACCTCCACCCACCACGACGCGTCCAAACAGGAACCAGTAGTTTGGAGCTGGACCTGGACACCCTGCTGTCCCAGAAGTACAGCGGTGAGTCTGAGAACGTGTGAGCACAGTGTTTCAGAGCGCTGTGATGTTTGGGACAAACAGCATCCCGTACAAGAATGAGAGTCATCACTAGCTGCTGGCTCTGAATTGAGGAGCGTTATGGTGACTGATTATTCTTGCTCCACCAGGTGATGTGGAGCTCAGAGTCCAGGTCACTGCTTTCCACTTCCAGGATGCTCTGCCTTCCCAGAATGCACCTCGGCCGGTCCTGGACAGCTCCACTCCTCTGGCTGGTATCCTGGAGGCACTGAGCGGGGACATCACCTACACCGGTTGCGGTCGCTGCTGCACCGAGCTCGACACCGACGCCAACGGCATCTACAGCCCCTGTTACCCCTGCCTGCCCCACACCGCCGTACGCCGCTACTACAGGTCCCTTCTTCTGAAGATACAAATGATATTTTAGTTTTTTGAAGATTTGGGAATTTGATGCTTAAATTATATTAAATAAATGAAAGTAGATAACTGATGGTTATTTAGATTTCTCTGTGTAAGAAAATCTTCTTTCAGTACAGTGAAACATAAAAACTCTGCTTTGCTGTGTGTTTTCAGGCCAGGTGTGCTGACAGTGAGTGGGCGGGGCAGCGGTCAGGTATGTGTTCAGGTTCCTCCTGTTCCTCTGCAGAAAATCTTTGACGCTCCACCTGATAAACTCCACAGGAGCTCAGGTGATTTTTATTTTCCACAGAATCCTCCACGGTGCCACAGGATACCTGATGTGTTTAAAGGTTCTTTTGTGTCTCAGCTCCAGGTTCGGAGGTGAAGTACATCCAGTTAGCAGCAGAGAGGATCCAGACCCTCCTCTTCCTTCCAAGAAAAACGTTCGTCATCACCATCCGGAGCCACTTTCTGTGCGATGAGAACAGCATCCCCATCAGTCAGGACTTCACGCTGCTGGACCTTCAGTTCCCAGACTGACGGACTCTGTTTGTTCAGACATTCAGCTGCTGTGGTGGGAGATACTCGAACTTTAAAGAGTTTGGAGGGTGTTAAAGTGTGTTTACCTGCTAATGAGAGCTGCTAGTGTTAGCATGTCCAGCTAACCAGCTTTACTATCTGTCGTAGTAACCTCCAAGGTCAAGGAGTGTTTCACTCAGTAACTACGTTAGTTAGAGATCCATGGACCTGACACCAGCTTAATTAATTAATCTAACTAATTAGTGAACTAGCAGAGGTTTCACGTATCCTGCAACGTTCACGTTTCTCCAAATGTCTTTTGTCCTTCTCCACACAGACACAGACTTGTTTCTCATTGGAGCTCATTTGGATTACAGATATGATGACATGGTCAGTGTGTATATTATGAATCAACTGATCCAATCCAGTCATCAGTATTTGATCAGTAACAAATCATCAAACTGCATTTTACCATAAACTCTTTATTATACAGAATCTTATCCATTCACTGAATCGCAACAGTTAAAAACATAGTTGATGACCTTTGACCCCTCCCCGTCTTGATTTACCTCGTAGTGAGATTCAGTAAAACCTGATAAAATACTAAAGCATCATCGTGAAACTTTACCTGTTGTGTTTAAATTAAGCAAAGTTAACCTGAAATTTCTACAGAAAAGTAGTAAAATGTTCATAATCACACGCTGACGATAAAATGAGCCTGAAAAACCTGCAGAAATCCAGTGATCAGTGTAGCTGAGCGGCTAACGCTGACTAGCATGTGCAAGTGTTAGCTAGTGTAGCGCTAACTCCAGATTAAATACTGCAACAAATGTTGAAAATAAGCTGAGAAACACTAAATTATCTTTATTTCTGGGGTTGAAGAATTGATATAAATTTGTTTAAGGTAGTTTATATGAAGCGTCAAACCACCAACTCTGGGGCTGATTACAGTTTCCTTCTTCACCTGGATGCAGCTTGCAACTTGTTGAAGGAGGTTCAAGCTGAAACAGTTATATTTTCAGTCTGGAAAAGTTCTGAGGTCCAGTTCCAGACCAGGACCGGGTTCTGTTGTCTTACTGTCTTGTAGAGATTTCTGTAGCCACGCTGAGCAGATCATCATACAAGTCTGAGACAAACAGAAACACAACATTCGAGTGTTAGGAGTAAACTGAGAGTAAATCTGGGAAATCAGAAAGGATGAGATGTGTTTGACGCCGGCTCAGTCTCACCGACATAAACAGGTGGAGAAAGTATATAATAAATATAAATAATACAGGTGTAAAAATGCATTATTCGAGTTTCAGCACAGAGCAGGCAGATGTGATGTGACACAGGTTTGTCTCACAGACAGACTTTGTGGGGTTCTCACAGGTACAGACGTAAAAACCACTTCTTCATACATACCTCCACCTGTTCCTCCACTCTGTCCTTCATTTTTTTCACTAGGATTATATTCACATACTCCTCCGTCGCTCTCTCCGGCAGCGCCTGCTCCCCCTGGTTCAGAGAAGAGGCCTGTGAATCCTGACGCCTTCCCTTCGCCTTTATTATCGTCACCTTTCTTCAACAGATTGGAGAAGAATCCTCCCTTTCCCTCGTCTTTTTTTCCCTGGTCTTTGTTCTTGTTGCCTCCGAACAACGACAGGCCTCCTCCTACTCCTCCTTTCTTGTTAGTGTCCTTGTCCTTAATACCCAGAGTGTGTTTAATTGCCCCTTCCACAGCGTCTCCTGCACAACAAACAGCAACACAGTGTGAACACTTTCTGATGAGAACCACGCTGGTTTGATTTCACCTGCCTGCAGCTCCAGACCTCAGTGAAGCTTCCAACTTCACTTTACTAGTTTACAGGCTGGTGCAATATGGAAGTTAGGGGTGCAGCGTCTGGGTATATTATGGTTCTAGCTGGGCGTAGTTTGGACCACAGGTAGACTTCCACAAGCTGGCCAATCAGAACAGAGTGGGATGGGGGAACGAGGGCCTTAAAGACGCAGGAGCTCATAGAAGCTTTTTTATAAACCGGAAAATCATAAAATCCTGTATCAGTGGAGCCCAGAACCTGAATTAATCATTAAATGGACACTTTAACTTTTCCTCCACCACGTGTCTGTGGCAGCTTCAGTTGATGATGCAGATTGTTAAAAACTATTAGACATATAAATGCTGGTTTTACAGGAGTATTATGGACGAGTGAGACCTCTGGTCATAAATAAAGTTCCTACAGAAATCAAGCATGTTCAGAAGTTAAACTAAACAGATTTCTGAATGATCATCGTTCACAAACTGAACCTTTAGCAGAGAAATGAGAGATTTTAACAGGAGAAACTGTTTATTCTGAGCTCATTTCACATTAATTCTAATCTAACTGTCAAAGGTGAAAAAAAAACAAAAAACATTAGAACAACACAGAACATAAACGAGCTCAGGCTCCTCATCAGTACCTCGTCTGAGCATATTCTCCTCAAATAACAGATATTTTAGGGATAAACAGTGAAATTAATTCACAAACAGACAAATCACATCCTCCTGACGTTCTTAATTTACTGATCTGTACTCACCCACTTTCCCCCCGACGATGTGTGCGATTTTGTCCATCTTTGTTGGTCTGCTGGTGTTTGTGTCAGAGTGTGGGCAGGTGGAGGTGAGACTGAGGTGGAGGTGAGTGGATGTATCGCAGGTGTCTCCCTGTTGGGTGTGAAGGAATCCGGTGTGTCAGCAGACAGGACCGACCTGTTCCAGCTCAGGGCCGGTCTGTTGTGTCACAGTGAAACAATAAGAAGAATGTCACCTGTGCGATGACTCTCCCACCTGTGTGACACGTCAGGTAAAAGTCACATGACCACATGTTTATAAATACAGCACGTACACGTTACAGCTAAATCAAAACAGTTATGAAGACCTGACTTTTGTAATGAAAATCTAATTAAAGGACATTGTTGTTACAAAGAGTCCAGATAACTAAAAATATGTTGTGATTATAGGAAGAAGTCGTCTAGAGGATGAGCGGTTTGATTCTCATCAGGCTACAGGTGGAGGTGTCCTGGGACCAGACACAGAAACCCTGTAGTAGTAAATGTACTGTCTGACTGCTGTCCAACAACAGTCACACTTCGATAAATAACTCACAATTACAAATAAATACTGTGCCATAAAACCCAACGATAACCCAAAACAATTTTTTTACATATTATCAGACACTTATCTCAATATTACAAATAAGATGTTTCAGGATTATTTTCTCTGTGAATTGTCCTTTAGTCAGTTTTATTTTTGTCACCTTTACTAAACTTTTATAAATATGATGCTGATTCATCAGGTGGATTTCATCGCCTCCCAGATGTACGGAAGAAAATTAGTGCCACCACAAAAAAAACAAAACATTATTTATTCTGACTTTAATCTCAGAAGTTTAAACTTTGAATTCTGAGATTAAAGTCAGAACTCAATGTTTTTATGCTGGCCCTAATCCTCCTGCTGATTTAGAGTCCTTCTGCCCCCTGGTGCTCAAAATTCCCTCACTGCGTCATGACAACCGAGCAGCTGGGACGCATTAATACACAAACAAGAAACCTGATCCACCACATGTGAACTGGTACAGGAAGAATCGTCATGTGCACATCTCACACACGTCAGACCATCAACACACACACAGTTCTTTTTTATTTTATTCATGAATATAAAAATGTCTCACTGAAGACAATAAACATGTTCAGTCACCAACATGTCTTAGATGATAGAGACGTTTATTCATTTTCAGTTTCTCACATAAGAACATTAGCAGATGAAATAGAACAAATTTATTACACAATTTATTAAATGGAAAAAAAATATAAGTAATAAGTACCGTTAGTCCCAGTTTAGTCACATATTAAGATTTTAATACATTTTAATTTGTGTTGTAAAAATCTGACAATTTGAAAAAAAACTTTTAAGAGAAGCAAGTTTTCCACTGAGCTCTGGATGTGGTCTGCAGGTTTTCTATTTAAAGAGAAAAACACAGGAGTTTATCAACAATATGCACATAGCTACAAAACAGACCTACACGGTCACACTAGACAGTTTCTCCCTGCGTTTGTCTCTGTAACTTGTAACGTGAGCTAACGCTAACTTTGTTTATCTTCCTCATTCAAAGTCAAATTTTATCCTGGTGTGAAATGAATCGGCATGTGTGAGATATCTGATGTAGATGTTTGCTGATGCTGTAAGCTTCATTGGAAAGTAGAAATAACTAGTAGAAAAAGACAGTTTATCAGTTGTTTGCATTTGGATTTAAAAGTTCAGTACTGAACAGTCTAAAATAATCATCATCATCATTATTTCAGCCTCGGTTTATACTCCATGAATAGTTCAACACAACTTCCTCTGTTTGGACTACATGTCTTTTTATACTTCACTTTGGGACCTTGTGTGTTTAAACCGTCGGGTCTGAGTTAATTTAAAGGTGGAGACCTTCTCTCCATCCTAACTGACCTTGTCTCTTTCTTTTCACTCACAAGTCAAATGGCGTCTCCTATATCGAAGCCTCCTTTGTTTGTCTCGTCTTTCTTCTCACTGCCAGGTGGGTGGGAGTCTCCTATATTTACACCTGCTCCTGCGGCTCCTCCGGCTCCTCCTTTATTTTCGTCTTTCTTCCCGCTGAAGAGGGACAGGGCATCCCCTACTCCAAATCCTCCTCCACCTCCCTTATTCCCATCTTTTTTCCCACTGACGAGCGAGAGGGCGTCTCCTACTCCGAGTCCCCCTACTCCTCCGCCTCCTGCTCCTCCTGCTCCCTTATTCTCAGGTTTCTTTCCGTCTTTCTTTCCTCCACCCAAGGCGTTCTTCACTGTTTCTTCCACCACAGTTCCTGTAAAGTCACCAGATAAAGGTCATCGACACCTGCTGAGGTCACAGCGACGAAGCTCAGACGTTTTGTTTTGACATTAATCTGCTTCCATAGATTTTAACAACACCTGCTCCGGTCGACCACTTAGACTCAGCAGGATCTAATCTTTATTTAATTGTCCTCATTAAAAATAATGGTAACTTTTTCTTTTTTCTCTGATTAATGGTCACTGAGATAATAATATCTGCAGGAGGCGGGACTCATTTTACTATTCATATGAATGTGTTTTATGTGTTTCTGACAAACTCACTGCTTCATGTTTCCTCATGTTTAACATGAAAATGAAAAATAACATTTAATTTTTACCAACTCTAAGCCAGTTTAAATAATAATCATAATTAACTAATAATTAATAATTATTTCACAGTTTTATGCAGATTAACGTGGAGATTTCTGTTTCTTTAAACATTCATTTTAAGATATGAATACGCTTCTGTCTGCTGTCTGCTTCCAATAAAAACATTTGCATTTGATTTACCTCCGTGGATCCAGGCGGACTGGAAACAAGATCACACAGTATTTGAATCTAATTGAACTAAGTACATTTTGTATGATTTCACCTGAGGCTCAACCTGTCCGCGCCTCCTCCTCCTTCAGAGATAAAGTACAAATACTGAAAGTGACTGCTGCAGAAACCTGGTGCCTGTGAGAACTGTGTGATACTGACGTGTGGACTGTGTCTTTAAAGCAGGAAAAACAAAATGTAAATTCACCATAAAAACGGCCTCCCAACAATAGCAGCTCACATTATTAAATCCAGTCATAATAATATTCCATAAATACAATGTGATTCTGACACTGAGAGAAATGTTCAGACCCAGCGCAGCAAACAGAAACATCCTCGTGTCATTTCAACCAAATACTATGGAACCTGTAACAGAAACAGAAACAGGTCTGAAAACATCTTATCTGTGACCTTGATCATATTATTCTCACCTGCTTTTTGTCCTGCCAGTCTTGCGATGTCACCACCACCACCGCCCAACGCATTGCTCAGAAAGCCTGACATGGCTGCTGGTGTGTTCGGACTGAGTTTGGAGTGTGTTCACGGACATGGGGGAGGCGTGCTTAAATAGAGGTTTTGGTGTGTGCAGGTGCCGCCTCTCTGGTCTCGCCCTGCAGAGGAATCAGGTCTAGCTGCAGGGAGTTGTGCAGATCTAACCTGTCACACAGGTATGAAACAGACAGTATCAGTATGTGCACAGCACAGGTGAGACTTCCACAGACACCGAGGCCCTGAGCAGTGACCACAGGACTCCTCCTCCCTGTGAAAGAATTTGAAAAAGGCTCCATGACTGACTTTTATTTCTGTTCTGACTGGGGGATTGTTTGTGGTTCACTGTAAAAAGCGGAGCTGCCCTCATGTCCTGTATGTTCGTGTCTTTCCTCTTTCAGGTTTGATCTGAGCTGCTGGAGCCTGTTTTACTCTAAACAGAAAAGTGTCTGATCTCTGCCGTCACCACAGGTGTTTATGTCCTGACTGTTGATAGAGGTGCTGAGGACAGGTGTCTGTGCTGCTCACTGATTGGACGTAGAGTGCAGGTGTAGCTGCAGGGGGAGGTGTGAAAAAGTACAGTGCTTGATGGGTTTGACAGGTTCCACCCAGCAGGAGGCCATCGTGTCTCCTGAAGTGATGTGGGACTAAATTAGCTTGATTCTCTGAAAAGGGTTTGACCACGAGAGCAGGAATCAGGTATTTTTCCACAACAACTTGCAGCTCAGCTCGTTCCCCTGACACAAACTCAGAGGGTTTTGTAGAAAAGACGCTCTGTGACACACGTTTATTTATTTATCTTGTTAGACGTGACATAAATCCAAATGACCACTGAAAATCTAAATCGTAGTTTGATTTGTCTCTTTGTGGCGGATGTGAGTTAGGATAGTTTCAGGTGTGCGAGTAAAACCACAGTGCTGAAATGATAACTCCCACCTACAACACTCTACACAGGTGAGTGGACAAACTGCTGGTTTCCATGGTTACCTCCGCCCCCGTGAGGCGTACAGATGTTGGGAAGAAGCTGAAGTTAAAATTCTTTACAAACTGAACGCTAACTAACGTTAATCAGCTGCAGAGTCCTGATGATGTGTAAAGTGTGAAACACGTGTTCAAATACACGTGAGAACAAACACTGACAATGACACCAAACCGCTTCAAAGAAAGTTTTTTCCATGATTGTTTGTCAGCATTAAAAAAGGTGAAGATCTGCTGCAGCTTTGTCTCTTTGAGTCTGAGGGTCTGAGGCTGTGGGACTTTCTGTTCATAACCAGCCCTTAATTAGAATCTGTGATTAATATCTGTATGAATATGATCTGACTTCAGTCTGTATAAGCTGGAGAATTAGCATGTAGAGGCGTTGTGCCATTCAGAGCCGTGTAAACACCAGTTCAGTAAAGACAGATCAGAAACTGGTTTTTGTTCTTGTTCTGTTTCAGGTGCAGAAACGGATACTGCATCTGAAAATACTCGTCTGTCGACTGCACACGTCAAACGTGCTCATTTGTTCAGACAGGTAGAAAAGAGGTTCATGTACTAGTCGAGGCTGAAGTACTTAAAGTACAGAGCTACTTTCAACTGAATCTAATGAACTGTACTACACACTGGTGAAGCAGCTGTCAGGAATCAGCTCCACCTTCACCTGCTGCTGTTTCTCTTTAAGCAGTACTGATACGTGGAGAAGATAAAGAGTGAATCCTGCTGAGCTTCAGTAACAGCATCAACGTCCTCAGGCTGCTTCTCTTTTAATTACAGGAGACTGAACCTGTTCAGTAAAAGACGTCCTAAAATAATCCACACAGGTGTGTCTGCTCAGGTTTACACTCAAACAGCAGCACAGCAATTTCCTCTGTAAAGGACCAGTCCGCTGAATTTACGCAGCATCTTTACTTTATCTGCTGCTCGTGTCCATTTAATGAGATGGACTTCCTCTCACCACGACTACCTGAACGGGAGATTGTGGGTTCAAATCCCAGCAGTGCCTCAGACGTGTAATGTTTACATGTCATTTATCCTGGAGCTTTAATCTACAGATAAAACTGTGATTCACAAAGTGTCCTTTCTAAGGAGAATAAAAAATAACTAAATGAATAAATACATAAAATAATAAACAATCATAACTAATACACAAAGATTTGTAATCAATAAATACTGTGTATTTATTGTTGGATTTAATTATTTCTAACATAAATAAGCACATTTTAAAATGTCTAAATTACTAAAGAAGAAGCGTTGGTGCGTGTGACAGTCACCTGCTGATTAACAGCTTCGTGTGCAGCAGGTGTGTAAGAGGCTGCAGCTAAAACCAACCTGTGAGCTTTCACTTTCACCCCCACAACAGGCAGAGCTCTGACTCCTGGGTTAAGACTTCTGTCTGTGGTGTTAGGTCAGGATGTCTTCACCTGTGCTGTGCAGATTTGGACTGTTCTGGTCCATTAGTCACTTTAAATCTAGCAGGAACATTTCTTACAGACAGAACGAGAACCTGCTGCATGATTTGGTTTTAAGGAAATGTCAGAGACTCACCTTGTTCAGTGTCACTGACTGATGGAAACCAACAGTCCACATGATGGCAGCACAGAACCAGAACCCAGAGACAATGGTACGTTTAGGACCAGATCTTTTCTATGGACAGGACAAAGAAGACTCCTCAGTGTGGATCTGCCCTTTAATTTTTTACACTCTTGTTTTCATCGGAGAACAGAAATGTGTGGTAAAGGACGGGATCAGAGCAGCGGAGCGAGACGATGGTGTAAATCACACTGTGATCACACTGACACAGTTTGTGTCATGACAGAAAAACATCCATCGTGAATTAATGTGCATCTGTTCTGCAGATGTTTCTGCTATAAATAATATATTTACATGTGTCACACACTTTTCTGCAGTAGTGAGATGATGAAAAAGTACATAAAACACAGTAAAGAAAAATTCTCTTTGTGCCTCTTTATTATATTTAAAGAGTTTTTCATGAACATGGTGGAAAACAATAAATCAAAGTTCATTAATAAAGCAGTTGATGTGTGAATGGTTGGTTTTTTAGTGACTGATCTTATCTAACGGTGAAGAAACAAACAGCACAGGTGGATTTGAAACTTGTCTTTATTTCACTTGTATTGTTTTATAAAAGAAGAAATCAGCTCTAAGCTCAGTTAACATCAGCAGCACAGACTCTGAGTGGTTCACTGTTTTCTACCAGTGTCAGCACAGCAACATGCATTTAAAAGTCTTCCTGATACCTGTCTGACAGGGGGCGGGGTTATCCTGGTGACTGACAGGATGGGGGGACATGTAGGACACACCTGACCTGGGTGGGATCATCCCACACCAACCAGTCAGCTGAGGCAGTGTAACCATGGGAACAGGGAAGACGAGGGTTTCTATTGGTTAAGAGGTTAAGTCACACACATTAGATAAATGATGTTTAGTTAGGCGGGGTCAGAGGTCAGGGGTCAGAGCGACGACTACAATAGAAAGTTTCCTCTTTTCTCCACCAGTGGTTCTGAAGAACGTCTGAGAGAAAAGAAAAGAGAGAGTGAGGGAGACAACACATTTCCAAACAGAGTGAAACTATTCACGTCTTAATGAGCTTTAATCCAACAACTCGTGTTTTACTTTTACAGCATGACTTCTGTGTATCGATGGACTTCTGTGAGTAAAGAACAGCTGCGCGTGTTCTCTCTGTCTGTGTCTTTAACACATGGTGATATTAACCACACGATTATTCACACGAGCTTCACTAACTGACATTAAGTCTGTTGTGGTGGATCCAGTGGGTGATAGGGTGGACAGCTTTACGAAATGAGGAGGTGGGGGCCCCATGTGGCCCCCTGTAGATCAGCCCCTGATCCTGTGATATTTGTCAGTGTGACTGAACATTTTTTAAATTTGCACAAATTTTACTGATTCATGAGAAACTACAGGTTTTATCTTCTGTGGTCTCCTCGCAGCTGGGACACGATTCAGAACCCGTGACCCTACAAGGACTCGGATGGATGGTTTCTCACCTACTGTGCAGCCTGTTCAGTCTGATCTTCTCCTTCCTGTGCTTTTGCGGGGACGTCGGCCTGCAGGAGAGACGGAGCACAGGTCACACACGTAAACTCCTGCAGACAGACATGAAGCCACATTCCTGTTACACACTGGTGTGTCTGTGTTTGCTGAAGCCATTTAACAGTTTTAACAGCGTGCACCAGTTGATGTGAGAGAAGTGCGGCTTCATATCTGTGCAGTGGTTCTACAGCAGAACCAGGACCACGTGTGGATAAAACCACAGGAGGATTGTGTAGGTTAGGAAGCTGCAGGAAACGTGTTAGTTAGTGCTGCAAAGGACCGGACAGAGGATCTCTGTCTGTAGCTGCCAGCATGCAGCAGAAATGTCAGATATGATTCATGAAGCAGCTAATCCTGAAAATCTAATCAGGCAACGAGCAGCACGTCATGCAGTCAGTCACTCAACCCCCCCGACCAATCAGGCACCTCCTCAGTAGCTGGTCCCGCCTTCTCCTGTTCCCAAAGGTTTGTGAATAAAAAAACAGGCAGAATGAAAGTTATCAACATAAGATGATAGATTATTATAGGATTTGACCACAGAAAATTTAAAGATATAACTCACTGAGAGTTAATATGAATATAATCATACACACAGTTCACATTAAATCACATAAAGGAAAACAGCTGCTTCTGTATTATAAAAAACTTTATATATAGAATAAAATGATTCATGTACAAGAATGTGTATGTTCTAAATCCATGTTAACATACAACAAAACTAAGACCCACATGACGCCACTCACCGTTTTAACCAAGCCGCTCGCCAACGCCGCGTTCTCCACCCCCTCCACTGTTGCCTGGGCAACCTCGTTGGCCTCAGCAACCGCGGTGTCTGCGGCGATGTTGGCCTGTTCGGTCGTCTTCTGGGCAACTGACGAGGAAACAGCGCATACACACGTTTACTAAAGTTCACTCTGCCTCCAGCTGAGAAACTCCTCCAGATGACATCATCAGCTCAGAGTGTGACCTCACACAAAAGGTTCAAATGCAACTATGACAAATGGAGGTTTGTTCACCTGTGTTCACACCTGTCACCACCCCCTCCATCGTCTTGCTGCCTGAAAAAAGAGGAAAAAACACGAGAAGGTTGTTGTGAAGTATTTAACAGAGACGCAGACTTGGAACCAAACCAAGGTTTAATAAAACTGCTGCTGAAGCCCCCCCTCCCCCCACGCTGAGACCTGCAGCTTCAACAAACCAGTGAGAATCTGGATCTGACCTGGTTTCCTGTGAGTTCAGCTGCTCTCTGATTTATTTATTCATGTCACCCAGACGCCTGCATGAAGCCCAGGCTGCACTTTAATGCTTCATTTTATTCCTACTGTTCACTTTATTTACTTCACTTTCCATATTTGGGTCAGTTCAACCGGCAGAAACTTGTTTTTAGATCCTTTACTAGAGTAAAAGTATAAATGCAACAGTAGAACAATAAGAAATAGTCTGTTCACTGTATGAGCATCGTCATCATCATCATCATCACCATCACCAAAATGTCAGTAATATTCAGTGTTAGAATCATTGTTAGAGACAAAAACACTTGTTGTAGTTTACTTCATGTCCTACTTGGTGGAACGTTTGTGGTAAAGTGGATCATATGTGCTGTATGTGTTGGAGTGAAAACACCGAGTAGAACTGAATGAAGTCTGATGGAGTTTTGTGGAGCAGCATTAATAATCAGCAGCATCTTAATGATAGGAAACATCTGAATCATTCTGGTTTAGTGTGTTCCTATTGTGTGTGTGAGCGTTGAACATTTTATAATAATCTGAAAACTAAAACACTGTTTCTGGAGCAGGAGCTGCAGCAGCCTCGTTCTTCTTGTCCTTTGGTCCAGATTCAGATCGACAGTGATATTTCACCCAGTGGGCGTCACGTGAAGGATCAGACTGAACAGAGTCTTTGTCTGAGTGAAAACAGTCTGTTGCTCCCACAACAAACATACTTGAACAGAGAGACACAGCAGCTGCAGACAAACAGATACTGAAGAAGCTGGATCTGCAGCGCGGCTCAGAACCACATATGATGCATATTGAATGAAGCTGCAGCTCGATCTCCTCTAATGCACTTTTTGTTTTTCCTCCACTGCACTTACAATAAATTAATAATTATGACCTAATGGTATCAGAAAGATTTGATTTACTTCTGTTAAAAAGGGACAAACACAGAGTGAAGTCGTGTTGATGTGCAAACCTCCTGGTTCAGGTTAAAGGTCGTCGATCACTGAGGAATAAGATGAAGAAATGGATGGAGGGAGTTTCCGTGTTCTGTTAATTTGCCATGTAGGACATTAAATATGAACCCAGACTGTGGACTGAGCCACAAACACGCCTGTCTCTGCTGATCAGCTCTCAGTATGTTACAGTACATCTAACGTATCTGTGTGCACAGTTCTGACGTCTCTAAATCCTGAACCTGCCCGGAACAGACTTCTACATGTGTAACAACCAAACTCCAGCTCCAGGCCTGAACATCACGGCTGCAGAGGTCACAGGTCAAACATTCACGTAACACTTTACAGTCACAGAGGGAACGTTGGTGCTTCATCATCAGAACCAGTGGTGTAGTGTTGTGATGCTGAGAAATTAGTTCATGCATTTGTTACTTCTAGACTGGACTACTGTAATTCATTACTGATAGGATGTCCC
>JAUYWH010000007.1:20845423-20875784 GCA_034779795.1 Ctenopoma multispine
CAGTGGCTGTATGTGAAAATTACTGGTGGTACAGAGGCACATTTCATTAATAGTAGATACATTTAACATGAAGCCAATGTAGACTGTCACAGTGTGTGGACTGAGAAGCGCCGTATAACCGCGTATACCCGTAATAGGGGCATTTAGAAGTGGGAATACGCCGTATACATGCGTGTACCCCGGACTACACTACTGCTCAGAACCTTCAGGGTGGTTGTAAAATCTCTCACCGTGTGGGAGATAAAACTCTGAAACCTCACACACTTCCTGATCCTCCACCTGCCACCTCCCTTCATCCGCCCTTCACCACAAACCAGCAAAGCTTTAATCCCTTGATGTCAAATCTACATTTATTCTGACGTTTCCTTCTTGTTCTTCTCTCCATCAAACACTGGGACCACCTCCCTTCCTGTGTCCCAGGTTGTAGCTGAACTTATCCCTTCTCCACCCGTCCGTCTCTCCATCCATCCACTCCTTTTTAACTCTCTCTGTCTTTCTGAATTGAATATGTCTTGTTCTCCGCCTATTATTCTCTCCACACTTCTCTCCATCCCAGGTTGTTGTTGAATCACTCATCCTCCAACCTCCATCCTTCCTTCACACATCTGAATATTTAATGTGAATTCACTTTTCTACCACTCCCTCCATCTCTCCATCCATACCATCGTTCAGCTTCTTCTCCTCCACCCATCACTCCCTCCATCTCTCCATCCATACCATCGTTCAGCTTCTTCTCCTCCACCCATCACTCCCTCCATCTCTCCATCCATACCATCGTTCAGCTTCTTCTCCTCCACTCTGTTCTTTCCTTTCCTCCATCCCTCGTTCCCTTCTTTCTCTTCTGTCTTTTTTATTTTAGGATTCAGCTTCTTCTCCTCCACCTGTCACTCCCTCCATCTTTCTATCCTTCTCCGTCCGTCACAGTTTGGAGTCAGAGTTATTTCATGTCAAACTGAATCTTTTATTTTATTTTTATTCCTCCATCCTCCTTTCTTCAACCTCACAATGTTAGTTTTCTTTCTCTTTTCTTTTTTTCTCCACCAGCTTTTACTTTTTCATCGGTTCATTTCACTTCCCAACCCGTCCCCCAGCCTCTCACCGACATAGATGACCCCCTCCTTGGTCTTGGTGGCAGCCTCCTCCACACCGGCTTTCGTCTTCTCAGCAGCAGCCACCACTCCGCCCTTGGCCATGGAGAATCCCTTCTTCAGAACGTCCATGATGCTTCGCTTCTTCTTTTTCACTTGTTTCCTCTCTGCTCTTCTTCTGCTCCGTCTGCCTCGACCGTCTCGTCTCTTCTCGTCTGCCAGTGATCTGTTCTTCCTGATAATGGATGAAAGAGAGAGAAAGGGTGGAGAGAGAGAGAGAGAGAGAGAGAGAGAGAGAGAGAGAGAGAGAGAGCTCTTACGAGAAAGGGGGGGAGAGTGTGAAAGAGAGGGAGGGGGTAACGTATAAATGCAGCTTGTTGTGCACCGGAGCAAAAAACAGAAAGAGAGAGAGACATGGTGCCAGAGGAAGAACAGAGAGAAACTAAAGGATCAAAGGAGAAAAGAGAAAATAAAAAACTGTAAAATTCATGAATTAAAGGTCAAACACTCACTAATTTAAACTTGAAGTTTAAATGAAGGTAAGAACATCATCTTCCTCTCCACAGAGTATGCTCAGTACAGTCCAGGTTAACGTGATGGTTCAGACCCCGACCAGAACAAACCTGGTCCTACTGTGCTGATCAGCTGTCATAAATCTCACAGAGCGCAGTGGGACGTCTGCTGAATCCTGACAGTGTCCATGTATCTGTCCTCCATCCTGTACGTGGACAAACCTGCTGAGCAGGAAACAGGAGCAGAAACACCAGGACCAGAATCTGCTGCGTAACTTCATCTGGACTCACTGAGGACAGAGAAGACAGGTGGTGTGAGAGGAGGGCAAGAAAGGTCTTAAACACAATCATGGTGCCATCCCCAGACAAACCAAGACCACTTCACACATCCACCAGGAAGGACAGTTAACCACCCACTCTGGGTGTAGGAGAGGTTTGAATAATACATGACTCCCCCCTTTAATCTGTTCTCCTAACGAGCCTGTTTGGGGTAGAAGTGAAACCATCCTGCAGGACAGAGTTGTGTCTCCAGCCACCTTCCCTCAGACTCAAGAAGCTGGATGACTGAGCACCTTCACCTACCCCTAACCCACCACACGACTCGCTGCCTGCAGCAGTTCAGGAACAGTGAGGAAACCATCAGTGTACATGTCTACAAACAGCCTGCCGATGTTTGATGGGGTGTTTTATCACTGACGGGGGAAAAGAGAAGGATCACGACGCCGTCGGCCTCTGACAGTGGACGCTCGGCCTGTGGAGGAAATGAGGGAAGAGGAGGAGTGGAGTCACCCTCTTCCTCTTGTCCTGACAGGAACCTGAATGTGACTCAGCAACAACACACACACGCCCTCAGCTGCCTCACCCCTGCTCTGATTGGCTGACGGCCGGCGCCGGTCTATTTATAGACCTGTTTTATTTCATTTTTTCCAGGATCAGAGGCAACATTATGGGCTGCTGTGGTCTGTGTCGGTGCAGGCCATCATCAAACACAGTAATGTGATACGTTATTGATTCTCTAATAGCACAAACCCTCCTGCTGCTGATCTGCGTCATTGATCCTTTAGAGGAAACATAATCACTAACTCACTGACTGAAAAGCATTGTTTCTGTCATTCATAGTAACATGGTCGTCTGCAGCGGGATGACAATAACCTAAACAAATCTTAATGTCCTCTTCAAAGATATTATCAGACGCTAAATAACTGCTTGGACTGATGCATCAGTACTGCATGTACCGTACCCTCTACTGCAGCAGGTTCATGAGGAGTTAGACTTATTAATAATATTATTAATGTGATAATAATTTGATGTTAATGTAGTGATTTAAATCAAGTGAGTTATTATGTATTTTTGGTGACTTTATGTTTTCTCACAGTAAACAGGATGATGTTCAGCATGTGTGTGTCTGCAAGGACACAAACGTCTTCCTCACCACAGAGCATGCTCAGTACAATCCTTCTCTAGCTGAGCAGGTTAACGTCATGGTTCAGACCCGGACCAGAACAAACCCGGTCCTACTGTGCTGATCAGTTTACCGCTGGACACCAGATCATGTCAGTGTAACAACATCATCAGATCAATATTTTCTATGACCTGATATTTTATACATAAGTAAAGCTACGAATAAAATACTTTAATGGTTTAAAGCAGGTTTCTGTTCATCTGCAGTATTCAGGCCGGATCCCGTTTTCTGGATCTGTTCTAAGCAACCTGATTAATCCGACACTTTTATTCATCTTTGTTTTGCTGGTTAACGTGATACTAAGTGTGTCACAGCTCTGTGTGTGTGTGTGTCAGTGTGTGTTTGTGTGTGTGTCAGTGTGTCTGTGTGTCAGTGTGTGTGTGTGTCAGTGTGTGTGTGTGTCTGTGTGTCAGTGTGTGTGTGTGTGTCTGTGTGTGTGTGTGTCAGTGTGTGTGTGTCAGTGTGTGTCTGTGTGTGTGTCTCTGTGTCAGTGTGTGTGTGTGTGTCTGTGTGTGTCAGTGTGTGTCTGTGTGTGTCTGTGTGTGTCAGTGTGTGTCTGTGTGTGTCTGTGTGTGTGTGTGTGTCTGTGTCAGTGTGTGTCAGTGTGTGCGTTTGTGTCAGTGTGTGTGTGTCTGTGTGTGTGTGGCTGTTATCCAACCACATCTGACTCACAGTGGTGATCAGTTTTTAGTCACATGTTAAAACTTGGCACTGGATCTGAAAACATGTGAGAGTGAAACTACTGAAACACATAAAGCTGGTGAGAGGAACAGTCTCAGATAGCTGTCAGTGTTTCTGTGTGTTTGTCTGAGCAGCATCAGGCTCTCACGTCTGCACAACATGCTCCAAGTCACCTGTGTGAGGCATCCAGCACCTGTCTGCTAATTGATAGTAGCACTGCTCTAATGAGGTGTGTGAGTGTGCGTGTGTGTCTGAGCAATAATTTTGTTTTCACAACAGTAGTGACACAAATGTTTCTGCAAACTCAGCAACGACTGCACCAACCTTCAGGTCGACCTCCATCACAGCTACGGCGGTTTGTAGCTGAGTCGACAAGTGTGTGTGTTTGTGTTACAGTGTGTGCACATAGTGTTTACAAAGAGCTGGACAGTGTGTGGCTGCTCATACATCTGTAAACATGAAGTTTACATCTTCAGCTGCCGTCACATTTTATTTTCTGTTGTATGTTGGACTGAGAAAAATGGTGGGTAGGGTTGGAATGAGTAAAGCACACTTTCTGCCAAACAGGTGACACACTCACAGGTGTGTCCAGGTGATGAAGATGCTGAAAGAATCAGGAAGCAAGTCCAAAGAGGAGCAGGTAAAGGATTACTGAGGTGGAGTCAGGTACAGGTGGAATGAGCAGGGTCAGGTAAGTCTGGCAGGAAAGGTGATGGAGACATCTGGTGGTCAAAGGGAAAACTGCAGGAAGAAGAAAATAAATTTTCTGTGCACCTGTAACTTTCAGACAGTCTATAAACCATCTTCAGACACAGCTACAGACATCTCATATCTCATAAGATTACTCTCACTTCAGTAAATATTAACTATGGGCCATCCCAGAGACTGGTGACGGACATGTTCTGTGGGCCCCAAAACACAGAGGCATCATCTGGGTCATTTTTGTGGTTGCAGTCTAGAAGAATGAAGATTTTGGACTGTACGCCATGAGCTTTAACAGGAGTGACTGTCAAAGCCACCTCTCGCCCACCTCTCGCCCGGTGTCAGCTGGGATTGGCTCAGGATGGTGCTGCAGGTTACTCTGGGTGAGTCGCTTCCTCAGTTTGTGTGTCTGGATGCAGTTTGTGTTTATTTCCAGCAGGCAGCAGCATCTCTCACTTTGACACCAACTCTCCTGCTGGAAACATCTAGAAACCTTCATGTAGGGACCAGAGAGGGAAGTATGGTCCATAACAAACCTCTGAAGGATTCAGCATCATGTGTGTTGAGTCTTATACAAATATATATTATTCAGAATCACATTTCTTCACCAAGTATCAATCACAAGGAGCAATACACAACGAACACAAAGTAAATGATAAGAAAATCCGTTTATGTATGTAATGTATACAGAAATGTCCCCCAACGTTAAAGCTGACAGTGCAAACATCAGATAAACACATCTGATAGTGTTCAGAGCTAAAATGATGAAGACTGATGAACATACAGACACAGGAAAAGGAAACTAAACAAATACACAAATACAACAAAACTAAATGGACATGAGGCAAAGTGAATAACACACTCTGACCTCTGACCTTTAATCAGCTCCTCACATTTCCTGTGTGGCTGTAACAGGTGAGTGCTCAGGTGTGCTGTGGACGTAGACTAATCCAGGTGTTTTTCGGCAAACAGCTAGTTACAATGCTAATTTATCAAACGTAACGGCCCTTTCATTTATGCTAAAAGTGTTAGCAATGGCAACAGCCGCTAGCTACAATGCTAAGAGGCGATAAGTAAAAACCTGTTAGCTTATGCTAAATGTTGTAGCAAGCTAAATTTCTAAATGTTGCTGTGTAAGTCTCACTAACTAATGTTAAACGTTTTACCAGTTAAAATGAAAGTTTGTCCAAAGTAAAAGCACATTCACATTTGCTAAACGTGCTAGAGTCAAAACATCTGCTAGCTACAAAGCTAAGAGGGGCTGTTAAAATCCCATTAATGATGCTAACAGTCTCTTGATGTAAAACCTGCCCAAACACTGCAGAACAACAGATCAGCTCTTCTGTCTGTCACGGTATGTTTCAGTACATACAGGGGAACCAGTGCTCCCACCATAACACCACCTCCACCTGACATCAGGACTATGAAACCAGGACTGGTTTCAAGGTTTCAGGACTGCTCTAAAACTGGGGGTGTTTCTCATTCCTACAAGGTTCATTCAGTGTTTGACTGTTTAATGTCTGACCTGTTGGGGAGACATACAGGAACTAAGACACTTCTATATAGTTATCATGTGTTTGTTAGGATGAGATGAAGATCAGAGACCATGTGAGGACGGCAGAAAACCGGGTTCCTCCTCAGGGGTCACATAGTCTTTCCTGCCACTGTTTTCCAGACACTGTGTGTGAACAGAGCCTCCTGTAAAGACCCCAGCCCCCCATCACTGCTGTCTCATGGTGAACAGCACTGTACTGTACAAACCAGAATTACTGGATTCTGCAGGAGCTTCTTCTCCGAGCTCATCAGATTCTTAAGGTGCCTCTCAGACACACTGTCAGGATGTGTGTCTTTCTTGGTTTGTGGGGCTCATATATCCCTCTTTGTCAGATTTTCCCTCTTCGCTCACGAAGTTTTAGCCTCTTCTTCTTTATCGTTGCTGCATGAATCTTTAAAAAGTTTTGAGCTGCAGCATATCAGGAAGGTGACAGCAGAGAACTGGTTCATGTTTGAGAGGGGTCTGAACTGAGCAGGTCTGGTGGTTTAAAGAAGGGTCGGGGCAACAGACAGGGGAAGGACCCTTCCAGGCCTCTGTACTGTTGGTTTGTATTAGATTTTTTACCATGTTTGGGCCGTTTTGTGATTGTGTCTCCATCTGGCAGTTAACATTTAGCTGAACTCTGTCAAACAGAGGCTCCAGCGGCCTGGTAGCTCAATGGGATTATCATCAGACCGGGATGCAAAAGGTGTGACTGATATAAAACTGAATGTAATCTTTAGATCTGAATCTTTGATATAATCAGTGACGAGCAGTAAGAAACCTGCAGAGTAAATAAAGTATCATCACACAGAACGTGTACTTTTACTTCAGTACAGAGTTTCAGTACCCCTCCCCCATCTCTCATGTTAATGAGGCTGAATTATTGTAACCCCCCCATCTGTTCCTGTCAGTGTCTCCTGAACCGTTGTTTCTATTGTGTGAAGAGAAACTGGTCCTGGTTCAGGATGAGACTGATCCTGGTTCTGTAGATCAGTAGTTCCTGAAACAAGAAGCAGGTCCAATGAGAAAAACTAGCACTAGAACAAAATGATTAAAGTAATAACGAGAAGTAGTTTCACTTGGGCATCATCTCTTGTTTATGTTCACATAAACCCGTGTTCAGCTACTACTGCTTCAAATGTAACGAGTAGATAAATGTACAGAGGATGCACACTCCGTCACTTTATCGTGTCGTAGATTTAATTTGAAATGAATAAAATAAGAAGTTTGCTTTTTACAGTTGTGTTCAGAGCCTCCAGGCTGTGAATAAAAGTGTTTCCTCTCCCACTATCTGTCAGATAAACGCCGTACAATGTGTCTGAGCGAATGAAACCGGCGCAGACAGGGTCTGTTATCATTTGGGTTATGATCATAGCATCAGAACATGGGAATATCTGCTGTGTTTATGAGATGTTTTATACTCGTACCGGCCTGTGTTGTGTTAAAGGAGAGATCTACATGTAGGTCGTTAATGACTCTAAATGATTTTATCATGAAGATCATTTCATCAACAGTAAACAAAAAGTCTAAATTACAGATAAAAACACTGAAGTTAAGATTAAACAGCTTGTTCTTACTATGACCAGCTGTAACCAGTCTTCCATATTCATGAGGAAACATGAGACGTGTGTAAACGTCCAACAGGTGAGTCACCGAGGCTCCGCCCCCTGCTAATAGGCTTTAATTTGGACGGAAACAGGTGTGAGGACAGACCCTGGAGGAGCCTCAGACCAGCTTGTTGGTCTTTGACTTTATGTCTCGTCAGGTTTAGCAGGAACCCGTTTAAGAAGAAACATGCTGGATGTGAATGAGACGGTTTTCGACGTCCCGCTGTCCGAGTACAGCTTCGAGCGGCGCTTTGATGAGAGAGGAGCCATACAGTGGATGCAGGCTAACTGGTGAGCTAATATTCTCCTTTACACCCTAATAAACCTTTTTTTCCCACTCACAGACTAACACTTTAAATTCTTGAAAGCGTTAAATTCCGCCCAGAAACAGCAGGAGTCGTTTAAACATATCGAGGACCATTAATGTAGACACAACTTCCTGACTTCTATTAAAACATGTCTATTTTTTAAATTACCGTCTTATTATAAAATGTGTGCATTGTTTAAAATATGCAGGAATATGGTTTCGGGATTCGTGTGGTCCAGTCCTCGATTCGGCACATACCCAGTACATCAAACTACTCCCTTTTCAAAGTACTGTGGCTTTAACTGGATTGTTTGATACTACAGAAGCGCGTACAATCAGGCGGCCGGTACGGTTTAATATACCAGAAACATTTGTGAATTAGCAGAACTAAAGTGTTTTCTTGTGCCGAACTGGGTAACTGGTATTAGATTTTCAGAATGTAAACAATTTCTCTTGTCCGCGGTATAATTAATACAAAATGTGGAAAAAGTGAAATGTGTCGCATTCGTAGGGGGGATTTGAATGACTTTCTCGACGTGCACAGGAGCGTCACAGATCTGGGACAAACTGCACGTTCACGTTACGTGTTGTCTGGATTAGAGAAGCTAAAAGTGTTCTGAGTTAGAGCCAGAGAGCTCAGTCAGAGGAGGCTGCAGGTGTGGTACAGGTGTGTCGTCGGAGCCTGATGTCACACCTGCGAATGTGCGGTATGCACTTAATTCAGAAAACACGACATACTTCACCTGCTGAGAAACAGGAAAATCAGTTCTGATTCTAAACCTCCGTTTGTGTGACGTGAAGAAACGTCAGATTAATCATTAAACAGGATCTGAGATGTTACATAAAGGAGTGTGAAGCTGAGATTTGGCAGCTGGAGGTGACTCACTGTTGGTACAGGAAGGAAAGTTGGAGCAGTCACGCCTCAGGTATCCACTGACTGTCAGGTGCAGTACACTTGTGCTGGATGTAAGAATGCAGTTCTAGTTTGAAATGTTGTCACTGGTTTTAGGAAGCACAAGGTCCAGTCTTTATTTCACTGAACAGTTTATTCAGTACAAAAAGTGCTGACTGAAGTTTGAGCAGCAGACACCACGTGGAGCCAGTCAAAGCTGAACAGAGGTGATGTTCCTGAAAAATATAAAAATATACTGAAATGAAAAACTGGTGCTTTGAGACTTTGTCTCCACGTCTGTTCTGTGTCTTTCGTAGAAGTTGACCTGCAGGAATGTTTGTCACTCATGATGTTTCACCTTATTTCCCTGCAGGAGTAAGTCGTTTGTGTTCAGCGCGCTGTACGCCGCCCTGGTGTTCGGAGGTCAGCTCTACATGAAGCCTCGACCCAAACTGAACCTGCGGCGGCCGCTTGTGCTCTGGTCGCTCAGCCTGGCTGTCTTCAGGTAAGGGTTAGGGTTATATACACGTGCCCTGCTCCTGTGGTGGTGATTTAATCTAAAAGGATCCTTCACCAGGTTCACAAATTAAATGTGGGCTGTGTCTTTAAATCTCACTTTGTTTGGCTTCATGTAAAAGAATCACGTGGTCTGATGTAAACCTGGACTGATGGTCTCTGAAAGCAGGATCATTTGTTACGTTTACTGAGGAGGTTTGATGCACCAACAACAAACTGGTCTGTGGGAACAGCTCGGTACAGCTTAAAACACGCTTTTTACTGTGAATGAGAGCTGGATTTGCATGTCTGCAGATTTTCAGTCATCCAGATCCTGCTGAGCTCAGAATAGTCCAGAACCACCACAGTGGAGAAAAAGGGTTAAATTCATGCAAATGCAGGTGAGGTGGTTTAAATGTTGGAGGAAGTGCTCAGTGCAGCGTACACGCACCAGATACTATCAGTACTCGGTATCGGTACTGGTATCAGTGGGAATCAGATCAGCATTTTTGTCATTGTTAAGTGATGTGTGTGTGTGTGTGTAGCTGTCCTGGCAGTAGTTACAGGAGTTCTTCACTGCCAACAAGAAACAAGTTTCAAACTGCAGCAGCTAAGTGACGATCAGACAAAGACAAACGAGTCGAGTTAACTTTGAGTTTGACGAGTTTTAGTTATTGTACCACAGAGAAAACCATCTGTTCACAGAAGTTCAGACACACAATGATTTTTCTTTCCGTTGGTACAAAGAAGTTAGTCACGAATCACACATAATAAAAGTACATGAATAAATCTACACATAACAGCACAACACCTACAGTTTGCAGCATGAATCACATCCAGACAAGGATTCACCTGCACGAAGTAGAAGGAATAAAAATCTCGTTTCACCTCGTTGGTGGAGATTTGTTCATTTTCCCTAAGGATTTCTCAGTTTCATGAACTATTATTCCAGAACTTCAGATCATTTCAGGATCCATGTCGGATCTGTTATCTCCTCCGTAAACACTGAACTGTGACGTGTGCAGAGGAGCTGGACCAGGTACTAGATCGCCATGTACTCACCTGCTGTTTCCTCCTGTTTGTTTCAGCATCATCGGGGCGGTCCGAACCGGCTCCTACATGCTCCACATCCTGAGCAGCAGTGGCTTCAGACGCTCAATCTGCGATCAGAGCTTCTACAACGGACCCGTCAGCAAGTTCTGGGCCTACGCCTTCGTGCTGAGTAAAGCTCCAGAGCTCGGTGAGTTCATCAAAATAATCAGATTCTTGTCTCAGTGTAAATCTGTCAGTAAATGTCAGTTTATACCATTTATATCTTAAACTGAAATGAATGGGACTGTGTCTCATGGAGGATTTTTACACTGCTTTAATGTTTCCACTACGAGGAGTCGTCCTCCTCAGGAGTCGTCCTCCTCAGGAGTCGTCCTCCTCAGGAGTCGTCCTCCTCAGGAGTCGTCCTCCTCCCATACCTTCTGTAACCAGAGGCAGGTGTTGAGTTGTAGAAAAGACCAGCACATGTTCTCAGCCTGACTCTACAGACGTTTTGTTGGACTCGTGTTCTGATCGGGTTTGAACATGTTTGTTAATGTAAAAGGTCCAATGTCTCAGTGACGTCATCATCAGATCCAACAGAAATCCTCCAGATACCTTCTTTAAACCAGCAGCAGAACCTGTTTCAGGGGGTTTGTCTGTGTGGTGCTGTGTTTAAAACATTCTGTCTGTCTGTGTGGTCCAGGCGACACGGCGTTCATCGTTCTCAGGAAACAGAAGCTGCTCTTCCTGCACTGGTACCACCACATCACCGTGCTGCTCTACTCCTGGTACTCCTACAAAGACATGGTGGCCGGAGGCGGCTGGTTCATGACCATGAACTATGCCGTGCACGCTCTCATGTACAGCTACTACGCCGCGCGCGCTGCCGGCCTGCGCGTGCCTCGACCGTTCGCTGTGCTCATCACCAGCGCTCAGATCGCTCAGATGGCCATGGGGCTGATGGTGACGGGCCTGGTGTACCGCTGGCTGCAGCAGGGAGACTGCCCCTCCCGCGTCGACAACGTCACCTGGGCTGCACTCATGTACCTCAGCTACCTGCTGCTCTTCTCAAAGTTCTTCTACCAGACGTACCTCCGCCGCTGCCACGCCGACGCCAAGGCCAGCAAGAGCGAGTAGATGAGCTCTGGAGTTTTTCTCCAGGACAAACGGAACATTAATGTTTTTCTCAGCGTCAGGATGGAAAAACTTCTGGATCAGTCGCAGCAGCAAAGACTCTTTGAATCTCTGCCGGTCAGTTTCCTCAGGTGTCCCTGAAAGGCTGCAATTCATCATGTACTCTGTCAGCTTCCTTTGATTCACCCCCCACCCCACCATCACATTCCAGAAGGTTGATGAAACCAGCCGCTCCTAGCCTCCTTTTACTGGTTTAACTGGTTTCACCTCCTCACTGGGACTCTGTTTAAATTATCACGTTTTTCTTTGTCTTAGTGACTGAAACAGTTTCATGAGGACATATTTAACATTTATTTAACCAGGATGAACTAAGACCTGAGCTTTCACATCAGGAAACCTGAGAAAAGAAACATCAGACATATTAAGTTTTTCAGCATGTGTCTTTGACATGAATCGGATTTTAACACTAAAATTTTATGAATAATTGTAGTTTCAGCTTGAATTCAAAACAGAATTATAATTCAAAGTCTTACTATATTAGTGATTTCATAAAGTTTTATTTCTCTGCAGCACAGTTTTATTGCACTGGGTGTTTTTTATGTTCAGTCACTGCAGCATTGTCCTTTCAACACAATTTTCTCTCTGTAATAATTTAAAGTTTCACTCACTGGTTTAGTTCGTGTGCTGCAGAGGAAGCGACGGTGCCATTACTGTGCACACGTGTAAAGGATCTTTATAGCATTAACTAGTTTTTAATAGTTGTTGGATTCACTAAAAGTCCTGTTGACTCATTAAGATCAAACTTTAACGGACTGAACATCCAGAGGTTTCTGTCTGTTTTCTGCTGCGACAGTTTGTGTTTCAGAAGTTTTTCCACCCAGACTTTTTCTCCTGACTGACCAGCTGAGAAACTAAAGGAAACCTGCCGCCTGCTGGGTTGGTATGTCTTTATCAGACATGTGGCAGCTGAACCGTCCCAGACGACTGGTTTTAGCTTGATGTTTTTACTCTTCAGTCACAGATGAATGTTTGTGATTTTAGTTTCACTGAAGCTGCTGTTTGGAAATGTTGTTTAAATTGTATTTTCCTGTGTGTGACGGTTTGTGTCCGACTTCGCTGCAGCAGCCACATCAATGCTGTGACGAGAAATGACGACAGGAGCATTTTCTGTATGAACGCACAGAACTTTAAGTTATTGAAAGAAAAGATCTTCATGTTAAAGATTTTATTTATTGTTTGATATATAAAATAAAGATGCTGTTTCTGAATCTGCATTATTCAGTTTTCATTAATTAAACTAGAGAAATGAAATGGTAAAAAATGTTAAGTTTGCTTCTGAGTTTATTTATAAAATTTTACATGAGTTTAAATCTGACAGTAGAAAGGTAAAACTCAGTGACCACTTTATTAGGAACACCTGTACAATCTGAACTGTGATCTGTACAAAGATGAAGTGATGTTTCTAACATTGTCCACCTGTGTCAGGAATAGTTTTCAGTCTAGTGCAGGACAGACTGAGATCCACTTAATCACAGAGGGGCTGTGTGTGGCCACTTTCACTCACAGAGACCAGTACAACACCAGCAGCACCACCTGCTACGACCTTAAGAATAAGCAGGAAGTAAACGCAGATCAAATCTGAGCTTCATTAACGTAGAATTTATCACCAGCAGCAGTTTCTCTTTTATTCTCACCATAAAACGCCTACTGGTGTCTGGCTATGTTGGTATCAATGACCAGCTTAGTTACCTGTACAGGTGTACCCAATAAAATGACCAGTGAGCTTTGTGGTTTAATATCCAGCAGTATCGTGATATTTAAACCAGACACTCAAACGTTTGTGTGTCTGAGATTAACGATGGTCCTCACAGGTATAGGAAGTGTTTCAGGGCTGTTTCTGCTTCATCTCCCTCCAACTTTTCCACAGCAACAGATCTCGACTCTTCCCCAGGGCAACGAGGAAACGAGGCAACTTCAGCCCGTTGTACTGACCAACGCCGTCGCCTGGGCCCATCGCCAGCAACATGGTGACGTTACCTAGCAACCAAACAGTAACTGAAATACAGGCAACATCAATATGAACTCAGTAACCTGAAACACAGACAGGTGTGTGTACCTGTCTGATAGGACGTCAGCTCCTTCCCACTCAGACTGTTAGCAATGTTGCTAACAGCAACTGTGGCGTGCAGCCCCGCGTGGTACGCCATCTTTGGCTCGTTGACATTGGCACAGTCGCCCACGGCGTAGGTGTTGCTGAAACCGTCAACCTGCAGGTGCTGGTTGACCTTCAGAGCCCCGTTGTCGGCCATGCTGCCGGCTGTCAGGACACAAACGACAGTTTAGTTGCTATAGCAACAGATACCAGATTGCCTCCATTAAACATGATTTCTGGAGAAAGGCTGCTGCTGTTGTAAAGTGTGTTCTGATTGGCCTGTGTTTCCTCTGCTGAACTCACTGGGACCCGGCTTTAGTGTGAATAAGTGAAGCTGACTTAACAGCAAAACTCAGATCAGACGTGTTGCCTGCAGCGGTCTCAGGTGCTGGCGAGTCCAGAACATCACACCGACTAAACGCTGCTCAGGGTCTGACTGATGAAAACAAACATTCTCCTGATCTCAACTTTCCTTCTTCTGATGTTTCACCACAGTCATCAAATAAAAACACACACGTGTGTCGTAAAGTTTCTGCAGGAAAAATATTCATGATTCAAACTTCAACAACCTGATTTCTGAACATTAGTGTGTGTCTGTGTGTGCGCGTGCGTGTGTGTGCGCGTGTGCCGGTACCGAGTCCGGAGTCGTACGCTGCAGTGTTGATTCTGCCTCCAGTGCAGCAGATGATCAGATCCGTGCTCAGCGTTTCTCCTTTATCCGTCGTCACCACCGTGTTCTTCTGTGTGACGTTCAGCTGCAGCTCCGACAGGTTGGACACTTTCTGACCTGAAACAAACAGCAGCCGGTTCAGAACAAAGCCCGACAGAATCTGGTCTGACTGAACCAAACTGGACCTGTGTGCAGGTTAAAGTCTTCGTACCCAGCAGCAGTTCCACCCCTTTCTCCAACAGAACCTCTTTGGCCTGTTGCCGGACGCAGGACAGCAGCTCTGGGTCGGCTAGCCCAATTCTGGAGTGGATCAGAACCACCTGAAAATGAAATATTAAAACACAAAGTTCTGGAGGTCTTACACATCTCTGACTGATTTTGGTGAAGGGGTCATCAGGAGGTTTGGGAGAAATTCTGATGGGTCAGAACTGTTTCAGCTCATTATTATTGTGCTAGACGTCATCCTACACAGAAACCCAAAAATGTCCAAACCAAGTCTACAGACAGACCGCAGAAAAGAAGCGAACCTTTCATTTGTGTTTTCTTGTTTCTGACTGACTGAAGAATCGAACAGGTTCCTGAACGTGTGCAGCTTGAACTGATTTCACTGAGGTTTCCTAGTTAATGAAGAACAGTTCTGATCGTGTGAGTCCTGATTGGTCTGATCAGAGACCGACTGTTCTGAGATAAACAACTCAATGAACCTCAGCACGTCACAGGTCAGAGGTCACCGTGTGACACCGTGTGACACCGTGTGATCACCTTCTTGTCTGGATACTCCGTCTTGATCTCGGCAGCCATCTCCACACCGGTCGACCCCCCTCCAACCACCAACACCGAGTCTGCAGCCTGGACCTGAACACACAAACGCTGGTGTTAGTCCAGCGGTGAGGACACGCCTTCCTCACCTGCACACTAACGTTACTCACAGGTGCCCCTAAGTCTGTGTCGCACCAGGACCATTTACCCCCCTTCAGCTGTGGTGTGTCTCTAAATCTTATCTGCAGCGTGTTCTCTTTCATTTGGACACACGGAGCTGGACGGTAATGAAGTGATTCTTCAGTGTTCATACCTGTTTGATGAAGTCTTCATACACCTGCACAGCAGACTGATACGACGCAACCGTGTTGAACTTCCCGGGGAACGGTCCGTCTGTCCCAGTACACAGGATGAGGTGGGAGTACTGGATTTCCTGCAGCACAAAGGTACAAACTGGACTGTTCACGCTCAGTGTGACGATTCAGTTACAGGCTTTAGGACTCTACTGAAACACTGATTTTTAAACGTATTCTACTCCGTCCTCACCCTCCCTCCCTGCAGGACGACCATCTGTCTGTCGGTGTCGACCCGTTCCACTCGACCCTGAACAAAACTGTCTCCAAACGTCTCAGCGTACGGGATGAAGGTCCTCTTAGCGAAGCCTGCACACAGCACAAAAGAGACAGGAAGAATAAGATTTATGTATAGATAGAATGATATGAGAAGATAAAATGAACCAGAAAAATATTAATCGTGAGATAAAGGTTAACAATGTGGGATGTTACCGGGCTGGACGGAGGCTCGGAGCGCAGCCACGTTGTGGTGAAAAGCATCTCTCATGTCGATCAGAGTGAAGCTGAGTCCTCGAGATTTCAGATCCTGAGCAGCTGCGATGCCTCCGAATCCTCCACCCACCACCACCACATGGACGCCCTCCACCTGAGACACCTGGCCCCCCATCTCCGCGGACACACACCTGGTTTATATTGTCTTACAGGAAGCGTCCTGGATAATGATAAATATACAATGATAACATTATTAAAGACACTTCAATAATTCAATAATAGAAATATTTAAGTTTTCATCTTACTTAGTACATTTTCCTGATAATACTGCGTCAAGTAAAACTTTGTACTTTAGTTGTAATGGAGTATTTTTATAACATAATACTACAAGTAACTATTTGTAAAATGTAAGTTAATGTTACTTAAATAACAATTTAAATGCAGTACTTTTACTAGTAATGGATATTTATAAGGTATAAAACTGCTTAATTGAGTAAAACTTGAAATGATGGGCTGCAGTATTACTACATTGTAAATAAAGTACTTTTCCGCTGGGTTTCATGGCGTGTTGTAGTTTAAGGGGTAGAACATCAGTCACAGTTCTGCTCGGGTTTCTTTAATAATGAAAACAATAAGTTATCTGAAAAAGCTGATGATGCTCTGACGCGTCGTGAGGCGTTCATCTCCAGCCTCAGGAGTCAGGAGTTACCAGTTCTTAACTTATGTTTGGTTGAATTCTGAACAACTATGTCGGATGATTCAATTCAAGTCAACTTTATTTATATAGCGACAATTCACAACATGCGTGTGAGGTTTAAGACTTTCACACATTATACATGTATACAGAGTAAAACCCAACAGTCCCACTGAGCAGCACCAGGAAAAACTCCCTTAAGGGAAGAAACCTCCAGCAGAACCAGGCTCAGGGTGGGCGGCCATCCGGCCATCAGATGTATTAACAGTTATTTGTACTTTCTGAAGTAGAAGTATAATTAGAAGTACTAGCTGACTGTCAGCAAATTACTGTGAAAGTAAGAAAACAGTGTGGACTCAGTGAGGTTCTGAAGCGTCTGCACAATTAACTCTACGTTAAGTCGCAAGTTTTTTCTCTGATCTTTATCAACGTTAACAGGACGTGGACTCACCTGGTGCAGGTAGAAAAGTTGTTGGACTGTCTGACTCCGGATCGTCTTCACTGTTCTCACACTGTCGTGATTCAGCTTTTCTGATTTCCTGTGTGAGGTTTCTTCTGAACGCCTCTTTCACTTCTCCACCAATCACAGCTCGGCTGCGCTGCTGCCTTCAAGTGCTGTGGGAATTTACACATGAAACAAATTTTGGTAAAGTAGTAAAGTAAAGTAGTTAGCGAGTTTAAACTGAAAAGTGAAGAATATTTTTAAATGTCAGCAAGTTGGTGCAGTGCCAACAAATCCTCTGGACGTCTCCAAAAAAGTTTTAACCATAAAACAATAAATGTATAAGTAATCCAGCTGACTTCAGTCTGCTCCTACTTGCTGACTTCAAGTGACTCAGCTTTTTCTCAGGTTATATCAGTGTTGTGTGAGGTAATAGAAGCTCAGAAAGATAAAATGATTTAACATGAGGAATGTTCTTTAAACTTGATGTAATCAGAAAGATTTTATAACTTTTCTTTGTGGACAGGCTGCCCCCTGTGGGGGTGCCGGGGGTCAGGGTATCAGTGTCTTGTCCAGGGACACCTCGACATGTAAACTGGTGGGACTGGGAATCGAGCTCGCTCACCCTCAGGTTTGAAGACGACTGCTCTACCCACTCAGCTCAGCTACCATGCCCGGTAAATAAGAACTATTCCAAGGTTCTTGCACTTTACTGGAGTATTTTAATTTAATTTTCTCCATGTGTCTGAAGCTTTAGTTAGTTTACAGATGCAGGTTGTTAAAACTGAATCACATTTTAACTGATGAGACATTTCCACAGACTCAGAGTTTGTTATTTGATCAGGTTCCCGTATTAAAATCACACAAACCAACAGTCTTATAGAAATCTAGTCTAATCCCTAACGTATGACTGTGTCAGACACTCACTAAACATTCACATTCTCTTTAGTCATGTCTTCGTAACCCCCTCCTCCAATCTACGATGTAAAATGAGTCCTGCTCATCACAGTTCGTTGTATTGCTGCCTCCCACTGGTCCAGAGATGCAGCTGCTTCCTTTCAAATTTGTTTCTCTCAGAACAATAAGGACATGTTTCTCTCTGCACTTTACTTTCTCTGCTGTGTTTTACTTTTACTAAAGGTTCAGTTTGTGTCTCAGTACATGTTCATAAATCAGGTTATTCAACTTTTACTCTTCTTGAATCTGTTCATGAATTAAACTGAACATGTTAGATTTCTGCAGAGACTTAATTTATGAGACACATGAGGAACAAACCTGAAGTCAAACAGTCATGTTATTCTTCAAACCCAAGGGTGACCGGTTCGATTCCCAGACTCAACAAGCTAAAATGCTGAGGTGTCCTTGGACAAGACACCGATACCCCGACCAGAGGCAGCCTGTCCACAAGCAATTTCCCCAAGGGGATCAATAAAGTACCAATTCTATTCTAAAATACTCAGAGAATCATTGTTTTACTGCAGTACTGATACTTTTAGACTTGAAGTTCATTTTACATCATGTACCGAATGAATGAATGAATGTAAAGTGGTACTTTAATTGACGTAGCACTTTTTAATAGCACGTAGTACTTTAGTACTCAGACTGGAGTACTTCTGTCCCCTCCATAACACAGAGAGTAACAGTGATAGTGATAAACAGTGATTTAGTCTTTAAATGTAGTTTTATCTAAATGTAATCTTTTCTTTTACAAACAAACCTCAACACGATGATAACTAAACTCACACAGGTTTTCTATTTAATCTCTAATTATTGCTGACCTTTAACTAGAGAAACAATCTTGACTAAAATGAGAAAATAGTGATTTTACAAACAGCTTTTATTTTGAAGCAGCTGACCGGAAGTGTCTCATGGTATATAAGCGGTAGCGGTGGTGTCGGTTCTGTCGGTGTCGTGCTGCTGCTGCTGCTGCTGCTCCGTTACTGTCGGTTGTTCGTGTCTGTGGGATAACGGGGGACTGTCCGCAGCTCCAGGGACACATTCATGGAGGAAACGTGAAGTTTGACCCCGGAGGATTCGGCGGAGGAGAACTTTTCCCGCGGTAAGATTATAAACCTAACTTTAGCCTACGGTTCCCGTTCCCGTTAACTTCCTTGAGTTACCGGACAGACGGAGGCTTCCGTTAGTACCGGAGCAGCAGAGACCGTTTGAGGATTTAAAACCAGTTTCGTCAGTTTGAGGCTTCTTTGTTCCTGCCGCTCCGTTACCATGGTGAAGCGGCATCAGCTCGCGACACCCGCCGGGACAAACCCGGGAAGTTACCGGTAAAAGTAACGTCAGTAAGACCCGGTACTCGACTAAACGTCAAAAAAAGTTCACGGTAAAGTGATGAAAACGAGAATGTTTGATTTATTCGCATCAACACTCTCAAACTGTTTAGTTTGTAGAAATTTCATCAGATTCAGTTTTAACAACCTGCATCTGTAAAAATAAGTAACTGAGTAAATGTACTGATGTGTAATACTAAAAGACAAAGAGACAGAAAGCGACCGCAAAGAGACAGAAAGCGGCCTCAAAGAGACAGGAAGCGGCCGCAAAGAGCCAAAGCAAGCTCCACCAAACGTTGCAGGACAGGAAACAACACAGTTAGACAGAAAATGACCATAGTCCTGTCCAAATGTCTTAATAAGTGCTTGAAAATTTATGACATTAATTGTCAACAAATAGTTTTGACTGTTTAATTTAGAAAAGAAATGGTAGATTATGTGGTCTGATAGCAGGAACAATGCTGCCTTTTTGTGTTTATGTGGGAAATGTTTGATATACAGAGATTAAACTTAGATAAAGTTTCAGGTATGTTTTAATTAGGTTTACCGGCATCCAACTCTTTCTTTCTCCAGTGTTGAGTTTGTGCAGTGAGAGCTGATGAAGATGATGGTGAAGCTGAAAGCGGAGAGATGAGATAAGCACTGATTATATAACCTGGGGGGTTCAGCTGTCTGTTGGACTTCTGTTAGACACCGGCTTCACTTTCTGTCTCCGTTCAGCACTTTGCTGCTTGTTTCTTCTTCCTGTTGACAACTGTGGTGACTCTGCTCACATATTTTCACATATTTCAAATCTGAAATATTTCAGTGATCTCAGCCTAATTATTGCTCAAGTTTCTGTGTTCAGACTTGATACAGGAGGAGTATGTTTTCCAGATAAACTCTCCTCGTGCCGTCCTGAGCTGGTATTTATCTGTTGATGTTAGTTTAGCTCTGCGCTGTAAGAACATGTACAGAGACAGTAAAACGTGTTCTCTCCTCTCATCCTCTGTGGGTCCTCCATAAAGAATCGCCTTACTAAGCTGTGTATTTCTGTTCTCCAGGTGTTGCTGTCACAGCGTGATGTGTTGGGATGGAGGAGGTGGAGCAAACAAACTACGTCGCCCAGCTGAAGGCTGAGTTCGACAGCTGCGACACTACAGCCACCGGCTTCCTGGACAAAGAGGAGCTGACGGTGCTCTGCCACAAACTGCAGCTGGATGCTCACCTGCCGCTGCTGCTCGACACCCTGCTGGGAGAACAAACCTACGCCAGAGTAGGGGGTGTTTTTATCTAGAATTACTGAAGAATAAATCCCAGGATTGTCTGTGCTGTGTGTATTAAAACGTTGTGGGAGCATAGCTGTGATAGAACTGATTTTGACTTGTATCACGCCGTCATGTATTATAGATGTTCATGGACCTGTTTAAAGCTGCACTGATCAGTATTGGTACAAAGAACTACCTGCTCCCTCAGGAGGTGGTGGAGACCAAAACCAGAGCTAAAACAGGGAATGGTTGAGACAACAGCTCCTCCACATCTAAATGTGAATATAAAAAGCTGTTCATCAATCGTGTTGTGTTTACAGTTTGTTCTGCTTTATCCTGTAGCAGAAACGTCCCTGAAAACAGTTTAAAATAAATGAACTGAACAATCTGACTGTGTTTGGCTGTCAGGTGAACTTCGACGAGTTTAAAGAAGGCTTTGTGGCCGTCCTGTCTCGCTCTCTGGACTTCAGCACATCAGAGGAAGACAGCAGTTACCTGGAACCAGGTAGGAGGGGGGTTGGTGGTTCACATCCTGAACACAGCTGAGTTTCTGTAGTCATGTGATTCTGCACCAATAATCTTATTTTGTTTGTTATTATGAATTGCATATTTTGTACTGTTTGTGCAGCTGTTTGGGCGACTGTGGTTCAGTTGATTAAACAGTTTTCCCTGAATCTCAGGGTCAGTGGCTTAACTCCCAGTCTCCCCTGGCCACATATCAAGCCCACTTGGGTTTGGGCAAATATGAATGTACCGTTTCTCACTATTGTGAGATATGTTCAGTTCTTATAGGTCTTACTCGAATTTTGATCAATTATTATTTTTATACATGAGAGAAACTCTCTGAATGAAGAATGTTCCCTGGAAAGAAAGAAACAAGCCTCAGGAAAAATCCCAGTGTGTCAGTGAAGCTGTGTTGTGAACTCTGTCCTGGTCTCTGCCCGTTTAAAGTCCCAGTTCAGCAGCAGAGGATTCCTGTTTGACAGATTTTGGCTCCAACCTTTAATTTGCTTCTCCACAGTGACTGTGCAGCTTCACTGACCTAAATACAACCTGCCTGTCCGTCTGTCTGCTGGTAACTTTGGCTTTCCTTTTCCTGGCCTTCTGTGTCTCTGCAGTGGTTCCAGAGGAGGTGAAGCCAAAGTTTGTGAAGGGAACGAAGCGTTATGGCCGTCGCTCTCGTCCCGACAGTCAGCCCGATGCTGCTCTGACCTGCGACTCTGAGGACTCACCGCCATCCAGAACCAGGACCACGGACTCTTCACCAGCCGGCGTTCGCAGAGCCAAACTGAGACGATCAACGTCTCTGGAGAGTGTCGAGGTGACATAGTTGGTTTAAGTTCTTCTCTGATCTCAACACATAAGACAGATTATTAATTTAATGTTTGTACAGGAACAAGTCTGTAGCATGAACCAGTGACACATACAGTCACTCTGCTAACATGACACTGATGCTTCTACGAAGCTCTTTTTTTTTTTACAAAGAGGACGTTTTCAGACTGGATTGGTCTGGATGGAGAGAAAAAGATGCGTGTTTGGATTTAGCTGGAGTAGAGTGGGTGTAGTATAAATGTGTTTCCACATTTGTCGTGGTCCGAATCACTTGATGAGTTTGTAAACTTGTAGCATCCCCCCCAGACCAGAATGTGTCCTCTTTGCTTACTAGTCAGGTGTTTCTGCCGTGGGAACAATGAAAGTAAAAACGGGAAGAAGGTCCTGTGTTGTGATGTACAGTGACATATTAGTCACACTGAAATGATTCAGATCATCAAACTAATTTTAATATTACACAAAGATAACCTGAGTAAATTATGGCAGTGTATTTTTTGCCACCAAGAAAAATAAATAAAAGCTCAGTATCTCGTTATAACGTAAAACATTTCGCGTCTTTACGAGATATGTTTTACGTTATAACGTGATATTGTAGTTTTACGTTAGTACAGTGAGTGCACAGTGTACCGCTGAGAGAAGTGAGAAATTAACAATAAGTAGTTTATGCAGTTTTGTTAAGATTCCTGATGTCTCATGTTCATGAGAATGGGACAGAAATATATTATCTCAGGTCACTTTATTTTATCTTTCTTCAGCCATGATCCTTTGTCTAAAAGTCTACAAATCTAAACAACCAGTCTGCGTGTTTTATATGCATATACTGTATATGTCATGTTTTAAGTGAGACTGTGTAAAAATCTGTGTCCACCCCAAAGAGCTTCTGTTCAGTTTCAACATCGTAATGAAGGATGATAAAGCTCCATATTAGTTTCAGTTTCCGAGGATGCAGATGTGTTTACTTTACCTCCTCGTTTAAACCTTGTCATCCCTCTATCCTATCAGCTGCCGTGCTGACTTCACTGTCACTGCTGGTTGTGAATCAGACCTGCTCGTACAGTACTGACCTCTGCTCGGTCTCTGATATGATGATAAGGGGCCAGAAAGCAGATGCTCCAGCTGTGTTTGTCTCATTGAAGGTCCTTGTGCGTTTCTTTGCTGGCTGGGTGAGGTCCGTCTCAAATTTCCAGACTTGCTGCGATTCTGCTGCTCAGCCGAAGCCTTGAATACCTGAGGGGGAGGATGGGGGAGGGAAGGAGGGAGGGGCCGACTGGGGAAGGTTTGGTGGTTTTGGGGGCG
This sequence comes from Ctenopoma multispine, assembly GCA_034779795.1. Classification (NCBI taxonomy): domain Eukaryota; kingdom Metazoa; phylum Chordata; class Actinopteri; order Anabantiformes; family Anabantidae; genus Ctenopoma; species Ctenopoma multispine. The sequence continues at coordinate 20,868,535 of JAUYWH010000007.1, forward strand.
TTGGAGGTTTTTCAGGAAGTGGGATTGTGAGGAATGTTGCTGCTGGCAGACGCTCGATGCTGGTTTGGCTGCTGGTCAAAGATGCATCACCCGGTTTCTGTGGGACAGTTTTCACTTTGGTTTCTGTGGAAAAGAAGCTTCTCAGCTGCACGAGTGGCCCACTGGAACGGAGTGCATTTACCCAACTCCTGTATTTAAGTACAAATTCAAGACAGATGAAGTGATAGGAGCTAAACGATGACTGTGTTGTAAACTGTGTATGCTGAGCGTAATGGAGCAGAGCAGAGTCAGAGTAGAGACATACAAGTGTTTGTTACGTCAGACTGACTCCACTTTACTTTCTGGTGTAAAATATTGAAGAGTTTTTATGTAACTGCCAACAGATTAAACACTCTCTGGAATCTCCTCACCTGACATTTTGCAGTGTTTATATGGTTACATAAAGAGCTTAAAGGGTGAGGCAGAGCCCAACACACAGATTTGTGATTTGATGTCCAGTGGTTATTTTTATAGTCAGCTCTGTAATTTCCTGACCCCTACTGATGGATGGATACATGCACGGGTGGTGGATAAAGGTTGTTTTGGGTGAGAAATCTGACAGATCAAGATCTGTGTTAGTGACACTCAAATCATAAATCCCGTTTATGGAAGGGACAACAGTCTTTTAATGCGTGAGCGTCTGACCCAAAGAACAACATCAGCATTAAATATTGAACTGAACGTGGTTTCACCAATGTAGAGCCTGACATCACTGCCCAACTTTCTAAATAAATATTTTATTATGAGAAAACTTTTCCTCCCTTCTACCCGTGTTTCACAGTGCTGTCGGGATAAAAAGCAGAAAATAAGAGTTTGATTGTCTCTGTGCGTCTGTGTCTCTGTGCGTCTGTGTCTCTGTGCGTGTGTAGTTTTCTCTCTTCCTCTCATCGAGTCCTGAACAGTTTGTTCAGCACTTTGATTAGCTCCAGTTTTTTAGAAATAACACTCGGCTTTACTGCCACATGTACTGATGCATGTAGTAACTTCAGTAACTTCTAAACCGTCCCCAGAGACTTCTTTTCATTTTCTGCATGTTAGCTGGTGAACGCAGTGTGACAGATGTAGGTTACGTTCCAACACTGACATGTTAATAACTCATCTGCTGCTGCAGCGTTAACCTGCTTTTCTTACATCACTGACCACAAGCAGCTACACGCAGCCTACAGCAGAGAGACGCAGCGCTGTCCTCTGCAGGAGACAATGATCAGACAGGAGCATTTACAGGTCACTACTTCACGTTACATGAATGTCTCCATCCTTTTATCGGGTAAATTAAGCGATGTACAGCCCAGGATGAACGGGTGTGATGATTATATGTGAAGTTTTGAGAACAGAGGAAATGGAGAATGTTAAATCTGCTCTTCACTCGTCGTTATTGTTAAAATAGTGTGAAAAATACTTTTAATAAATAAAAGTCAGAGACAGAATGAAAATTAATCTTTTTTTGTGTATGAATTTAAAGGATTCAAACTGGTCCAGTTTATCAAAACATGCAGAAAACTGTTACTATGGTTGAAGTAGCCACTGGTCTGTAGTTTGATTTCATGGAAGCTGTTTTTGGATGCTAACACTAACGGGCAGCAAAAGAAGACAAAAAAGTATTTCACCGTTATCAGGATAGTGGTAACGTGTGTATGAGCACAGGTGTGTCCTCACTGATGTTATAAGGCAGCAAATACAGCTGCTGTAAATCCAGATGTTTACTGCATTGAAACATGTTGTGGATCTGTTTCAGTGATATTCAGATGATGCTCTTGCTGCTCATCATTCACACTGACATCCTCCTTGGAGACCTGAGGTCTGCACTCACAGCTGTTTTATGGAAAAACATAGACTGAAAATAAATATTGTATTATAAAAAGAGGTCAGAACAGCTGTAGGTGAAAGGCTCGTGGTAATAACAGCTGTTTTGACTGAGACTGTGTGTGATATGCAGACATCAGATATGAAACGGGATCCTACTGTGGACACGTTTCCTATGTTTTCTAGTTGTATTCTAATAAAAAGACTTTTACAGTACTGTAAATGTACTAATTTACAGATGTTGATGGGTGACAGAGGTAGAACGATGTTACATTTAAAATGAGGGAGTATAAAATATTCTAATTAAAACATCCAGAACCACCTGACATCCTGAGCTGTAGCTGCTGAAGAATGTAGAAAGAAATCCAGAGGAAGACGCTTTGACTAAGAAAATGCTGAAAGATCAAATCAAACGTTCAGCCCGTTGTGATGAATCTGAACAAAGCTCACAGAGAAAAGAAAAGTTAGAAAGAAGAGCATGAACATGTTGTTGCATAAGTGTGTTTCAGTCTAGAGCAGAGAACAGTTACATAACACTGTTCAATATTTAACACTGATGTTCATTCATGCAGGCTGTGCACTCTCTGGGACGCTCACTAATAAAAGATGAATGCAAATGTCAAAATGCTTTGAATCAGTAATATAAGAGAATTCAAATATCATGTTTGTATTCATACAGACAGTTCTTATTTTTCCTTTGTTAATCTCACCAAACCTGGACCACTGCCTCAGCTTCGTCCATGTTCATGCATCATGTTGTTCTAGTGAACAATGATGATTTACTTTAAAGAAGTCACAGATTCAGTTTCCCACAAACGTGCTGATAGACGGGTGGGTTTTACATGCTAAGCTCTTTAGTGTGACGACTGGGGTCTACACACACACACACACACACACACACACACAATATGTTCATTCTAGCAGAAGTAATGAGCGCTCAGGAATTCCTTCTGATTACAGTTTGTTCAGCTGGCATCACTGCACACACACACACACACACACACACACGTTCATAACTCTCTCTGCTGTTAGTTCAGACTTGGTTTAACGGCCTGGTTAACACAGATAAACACGTCAGACGCTGACGTCCATGTTTTCTCTGCAGAGCCTGAAGTCTGATGAGGAGGCAGGAAGTCAGAAGGAGAACGTCCAGTCAGACTTTCAGACTGAAGGTAGGAACTAACGTAGTTCCTTAAGATCCTTGTGAGTCTTTGGTTAAAGGTTCTTATCGTGTTTCACAAACTTGAAAAACAGAGGGTTTGCATCATTATGCTAAGCTAAGCAAACCAGCTGCTGGCTGTATCGTATCAACCTGTCAGAGTGAGAGGAGGTTTTACTAAATATTCCCACAGTCTTTGAATGTCACAGTTTATCATTAGGTGACAAATACATTTTAATCCTCAATGATTCTCACAAACGTTTTTATTTTATTTTAAATGTCTGTGTGTGTATGTGTATGTTAGGTCCTCATCAGCAGGAGGTGGAGCTGGGTGGTGTTGGAGGTGGAGTCCTCATGACAGTACATGATCACCTGGGCCTCCAGCAGCTCAACACAGAGGTAAGACCCCCCCCACGAACACATACAGTCCCTTTAAGAAGCTGCCAACCAAACAACTGTTGTTTGTAACTGCATGAGAAGTAATGTGAGCAGCAGAGGAGAGAAGCTGTTTGTCTGTAGTTTTATTTATCACTCTGTGAAATGCTGATGTTACTGCTGCCTGCAGTTGGTTGTGTTATAACCCCCACACGCTGTCCCCTCCTTCCTGTCCCCGACTGCACTTCAACAGTCTGTGGCTCCTTGTTGTTTTGACCTTTGACCTTTATCCTCGGCCTGCAGGACCTGGATGTGCTGCACAGAAAACTGGATGCCAACATGGACGACAGATTCGGTATCGGGGAGTTCCAGAAGGTTCTTTCGGCTCCTGTCTCGTGCTCAACCCCCGTACGGCCTGCTGTCCTGCAGAGGGCGCCGCACAGGGTCAGACACACAGACTTCATGTACATTACCGTTTAAAAGACCACATGCAGACTAACAACACATTCACATATAAACAGTAAATAACTCGGAGTCCGTGGGAGGAGACCAGATCACCCACACTGCCCATGACATCCTCAATCCCAGAACCTGTCTGACACAGTGCCTCATGTTTCTCTGTATGAAATCAGAGTCAGTTCAAACTGATTTAACCACAAACTGTGAAACCTAGATTACCACAGATGACCTGAGTCATCTGAAACAGTGAATGGTGTATAATGTACTAACTTACTAGCCAAATTAATCAAGTGTCTCAACATTCTTTAGCACTTTGGAAATGACAGAAAATATTATTATATTATTTATAGAGCAGATTTCAATAAATTAAAACCAGCCTTTAAAATAAATAAAATATTAACTCCGATAAAAAGGGCTCTTTCTTTTGTTCTGAAGACAAATGAAGTAAAGATGACCATCACAATTACTGATTTCTGAGGAGCCCCTGAAAGCAGCAGCACCCGTCCACCTACAAACACATGTCCAATCAGGAGGCTCTGCTGCAGCTGACAGTCAATCAGACTGTGGTCAGACAGGTGCTGCAGGTGAACAGGTAGCTGCTCAGACACACAGGTAGAAACCACCATGTACTGCACGTCAGCTCTGATGTCAGGCTGCGGCTTGTTAACGTGGGTGAGGACAGAGAGGACGTCTGCCTACTCCGGGACTTACTGCTACACACAGGTGCTTCACACAGATGTGATGTCTGAGTATTTCTGACTTCTTATGTGTTTCTCTCTCATATCCAGTCGGTGAGAAACTGGAACTTTACTCATGTCAACACATTTCGTTTTTCGTCACATGTTGTGTTTGATTGGAATCTTTATAATCTGCTCATCTGCTGCAGCGATTGGAGCTCCAGCTAAATTTTTTAAAAATTCATTTGAATTGGAAACCTGTGATTTAATTGCACTTTGTTGTATTTTGTGTTTATCGCCAAACTTTTCGTGAGTTCGGCTTAATTTCCTTTTGACCGTCAGAGGTTGTGATGTTTTTTAAACAGGTGGGTTGAGGGGCAGAATCTTGATCTACCTTTTATACCTCACTGAGGACCAAACTGTGTCAGTGAGTCAGTACCTGTAGCTGAAATCATGTGAACTGAACATCATTTAATGCTTTAACGTTCTGTCTGTGGCTCAGATCTCTGTGATCTGGTGTGTGTGGGATGTTTATTCTCAGGCCTGTGTGGCTCTGGGTGAAAGTAGGCTAATCCAGATCACACTGCACTGTTTATTAGGACCCTGTGGAATTTGTTCGTGCTGCGGTTTTTCAGCTGTACAGTGTTAAACTGAACAGTTATTGCTGGAGTCATGTTTGAGGTAAAACCAGGCAGACGGATACCTTTACCTCTCAGCTCTGACCGTGTGCTAACACTGTTTTATGTGGTGGTCCGCACAGGCTCAGGCAGTGTTGGAGGAGGGCTCGGTCCGCTCCACCTCACCCTCCTTACTGACAGCCACCGTGGGTCAGAGAGTCCTCAGCCAGATGGATGACGGCTCAGGATGCACCAGCCCCGACCGGGTCATCGCCCTCTGGACCGAAGAGGGAATCAGGAACAGCCGGGACATCCTACAGGTCAGTCAACACCAGGTCGTGTTTTTTCTTTTTAAAGCTACTCCAGGAGTCTCTTGTTAATTTACCTTCATTTCTAACAAAGCCGGATGCTGAGCTGAACACTGTCCCTTACCACATCACTCAGGTCTGAACAGATGTTTGTCACTGCTCACACTGTGCAGTGTCTGTCGACCGTAACCTTCTGGTTAAAGATTTAAACCACTGCCTTTTATAACTTTGGTTTTAGGATCACTCTTTTCTGCCTCTCTGATCCTGCTCCTCGTGTGATTTTCATGATAAGAAACTCGGTCTTCGTCTGTCTTGAGTTTTCAGCCAGACCACCTCGTCAGTACTGTGGTTTTCTGCTGTGGGGTTAAGGGGTTTCCCAAACCGAGCTCCTCCTCATTCCTCTGACTCTGCAGACTGAACACAGCCTCACGTTTGCTTTTTCTCCTACATTTCTGTTGGAGAACAAACACAGAGCAGAATATTCTCCCAGCAGGACTGGTCCTCACAAGCTGACAGAGGTTCTGGATCTGGTTCAAACAGGATGGACAAACTGTGGTGTATGATGGGCTGTAATAAACAAACAAATGACTGAACTTACACACCAATTATATGTAATCACTGGAGGAATTTGTTGATGCTGTGGAAATTTTTCTAGCAGTTAAACCAACCAGCAGTCTGCTCTTGATGAATAAAACCTTAAATACAATCTGATCTAACAAATCAACAGAATCAGATAATCGTGGAGTCTTCTTACTAAAATATGATCAGATGTACAGAACAGGGGAGAAATGACGTCTGTCCTAACATAAACTTTTGTCCATTAAAGGCTTTTGTTATCGCAGCAGTTGAGGTAAATAACACAAATTTTCAGCTGCACGGGATATTTTTGGTAAATTTTTTTAGGGTCTGAATCCAAAAATGATCTCCATCTCCCTCCATCACGTACAGTGTCTTTGCAAAACATGAGGAGTTTACATAAAAAAAACACAAAGCGATGGAAAATACCACAGAAAACATGTTAAACATGCTTATACAGCCAGTGAGATTCTTACCTTTCGTCATGAACAAAATAAACCTGATATGATCATCAGAGCTCCTCACACCACCAAACCCACTGTACCCCCCCCCCCTATTTGTATTTCTCTTGAGTCTCGCTCTTAGAAATATTAAATTCATGTAAGACATCGGATGTGTTTTTTAGACTCAGGAATAGGATACCAGATTTCAGTTTGAAAAGGGAAATTCTACACTTAATTAAACTAAAAACATGAGTTTTGCAAGAAGACCTGACGAGATGGAATTTGTAAAATATTTTCCTGGGTTCAATGAGTAAAAAATCCTGTGCAGTGTTTTGGTTGCAGACCTGTATGATGTTTCAGTCTCTGATGTTCTCCCTCCAGACTCTGGACTTCCCTCTGGAGGAGCGTCTCAGTCTGGCAGACCTGACTCTGGCTCTGGACAACGAGCTGCTGGTCAGCGGGAATGGCATCCACCAGGCGGCGCTCATCTCCTACAAGAACGAGATCCAGCACCTGCAGTAGGTTTTCACAGCTCAGCTCACAGATAACACAAGACTTTACTCATTAAATCACCTGATGTTATAGAAATTAAAACTAGTTAGCAGTACTAGTTACTTCTGAAAGCTGGTTTTATGACCCACAACACAATAACTAGGAAACACAGACAGTTGTAATTTATCTGCCATTATTACATTTACAAAGATCATCAATAAGTTTTCTGTGTGTGTCTGTGTGTGTCTGTGTGTGTCTGTGTGTGTCTGTGTGTGTCTGTGTGTGTCTGTGTGTGTCTGTGT
>JAUYWH010000007.1:20875884-20898514 GCA_034779795.1 Ctenopoma multispine
CTGTGTGTGTCTGTGTGTGTCTGTGTGTGTCTGTGTGTGTCTGTGTGTGTCTGTGTGTGTCTGTGTGTGTCTGTGTGCGCGCGTCTCTCTCTGTGTGCGTCTCTCTGTGTCTGTGTGTGTCTGTGCTCAGAGTGGTGGTGGAGCAGGCCTGCAGGGAGCGGGACAAGGTGAAGGCAGATCTGGATCTTGCTGATCAGAGGAACCTGCAGCTGGTCAGAGAGGTGGACGACCGGCATGCCAGCATGGAGACACTGAACCAGAGCCGGATCAGGTCAGACCTGCAGGTTTAGACTGGACCTCCCCAGCTTTATGATTTTTTTTCTGTTGGTTCTTTACTTTGTATTAAATAAAAACTGTTTGTTCCACCTGTAAAGAAAAGTAGAAGAAGCCGTTTCACATTTAGCCACTTGAGTCATTTATGTCCGGTAAACGATCCTGAGAGTCTGTGAGGTGTCTGAAGTCTTTACACTTACGCCGTCAGTTTTTTGACCTCCTGTCCTCTGAGAAGATGTATTTCTAAATTTGGTGATTTAAAATCAGATTTTATTTTTGATCAAGTTCAGACAGCTTGTTACCTCAGCTCCCAGTTTGTTTGTTTATATACTTCTTCTTGGTTGAAAATGTTTACTACATCAATGCAAAGTCAAACCAACCTAAAAACATCTTTTATAGTGAAACACTGACATGTTTCTTCATAATAAGCACTTGAAGGACTTATTCATGCGAAAACCTTTTGTTCTTTTACTCCAGTAAAATGTTGAATTCAGAACTTTTACCCGTCACAGTTTTTCTACAGTGGTACTTCTTTACATAAATAAAAGATCTCAGCTCTTCTCCTTCACTGCTTCTAAAGTAAAACAGTTTTATAACTGGTTATGGAGTTTTTCAGGTGAATCCCCACAGAAAAGCTAAACGTGTGACTGTGATGATAACGAGCTGCTCTGTGATCTCAGGGACCTGGAGCAGGACTTCCGAGATCGCCTGACGGCCCTGCGATGTCGGTCGGAGCAGGAGAGCGAGGCTCTGCTGCAGCAGGTGGAGAGAGAGCGAAGCACGCTGCAGGACGAGCTGCACCTGCTGCGAGCGCAGGATGCCGAGCTGCAGGAGGAGCTCTGCAGCGCCACACAGGTCTGTAATCACAGTAACTTCCCCCACACACGGAGATCAGGTCTCTCTTATCAAATTTACAATATTCTCATCGGCAGGAAGACACGAATTAAAATGTTCTTACTGTGTTGAATTTATGAAGTGAGAATGTTGGAGAATGTGCTGTTTGTGTTCAGCCAGTTTCCTTTTTACTGAAACGTGAACATAAATATGAAAGTGTGTGTGATGTTCAGGAGAACAGTCGACTGGAGGAGGAGCTGAGTGCTGTGAAGCTGAAGCTGACTGAAGCGGAGAGCTCGGTGATCAGACTGCAGAGAGACTTGGACCAGCTGCTGCACGACAAGGTGACAACGCGGTTTTCTCTCTGTTTGGTGCATGATCAGAGTCATCGTCACAGGCTGCGGGCAGCGACCTGAGGCTGACGTTGACGGGTTAGATACTGGAGATAAGAAATAATAATGTGAAGTGTGATGGAGCTTACTGGGAACACAAACGTTTAAACCAGTGAGAACCAGTGTGTGTTACCTAAAACACTGAGTGCATGTGAACACAACTACATTTTTACTTACCTGTGTGTGTGTGTGTGTGTGTGTGTGTGTGTGTGTGTGTGTGTGTGTGTGTGTGTGTGTGTGTGTGTGTCTCTGTGTTTGTGTGTGTGTGTGTCTCTGTGTGTGTGTGTGTGTGTGTCTCTGTGTGTGTGTGTAACTCTACTCGTTGTGGCTGATAAATTTTTAATGAAAGTTTTCGCTCTGACTTTATTTCCTTCTTGTTCTCGTCCTCTCTGCTCCGGCTGCTGTACGTGACTTTTTACTTTGAGTTTTCACCAGTTGATTGTTGATTTATTAAAAGATGATTTCTGATGTTTTGTTCTTTGGCGACAGTTTGGCAGCTTGGATGCAGCCGGGGCAGGTCTGGGTCACGAGGAGCGATTCTCTGAAATCGTCAAAGAGTACGAACTGCAGTGCAGGGTAAGAGTCTACGTGCAGCTTTCTGATTGTTGTGTGGATTCAGGCTTCATGAAAATTCTACATGCAAACTTTTTAGTTTTTCACTAATCATGTTTAAGACAAAGACAAATGTGCTCATAACAGGTTTTAATGTTGGTTTTGTTTTGTACCTGAATGCCTCGTGTTGTTAAACAGAAAATCAAGGTGAGCACAGTTGAAAACACTGATACCTGTAGATGTGATGCTGTTTGAGTGATGAAGCTGACATTAGTGTTTATAACTAAACATAAGAACTGAACAATAAAACACACGAGCAGAAACCTGCAGAAATAATCAAATAAATTACAATAAACTACATCAAATAAATCACATATTTTAGTGCATTACTTAATTTCTCCTAACTACAGAATCAAAACCCTGTTTGATGAAGGTGGACTGCAGCAGACTTTAGTGAGGGTGCAGATAACGTCTTTAAACGCTGGGAGGGTGATGCTTTGTTTCTGCATGCAGGTCTATGGACTGTTTGTCTAGTTCAGAAAGCTGCTGTAACAAACTCTGACTCTGAGCCTGAACCCTGAACCACTGTCTCTAATCCCCACCTACAGGAGCTGCGGGACAGAAACGATGAGCTGAGCTCAGAGCTGGAGCTGCTGAAGAGTCAGAGGAGCGACAGGAAGTCCAGACCCTCTGTGGACACCACTGCGCTGAGCTGGACCCAAGACTCAGACTCTGGTAACACAACGACACACACGACTGCTGACACAGACACTGTGATGTCTTTGGTCGTGGCTCAAATTTAAGCCTGACGGTGTCAGAACGTCTCACAGTGTAACTGCTGCTACGACCTACATCTGCTCACCAAACGTTGAGCAGCAATTTCAGAGTGTCACAAACTAGAGTTTTCTCTTAGACTTGATTTTAAATGTTAAATATTCATCCAGGAGTTTGTCGTGGTCTTAACTGTGTTTTTGTGTACTAACGTGTTTCTGACAGAAGGTGGAGCCACTTCCTGTGGTGTCGAACTATCAAACTATGTGCTGAGAGATTTTTAAATAGACGGTGAATAGAAACACTGTAATAAAAAAAAGGATATTCACAAATACAAAATATAAAACTTAAAGTCAGCCACTGCAGAGACAGTCGAGGACCTGCTGAGCAGGTGTGACCTGTTCAGGTGGACACGCCCACACATGCACATATTGGTCTTTCTAGCTTTGTGAGGACACTCAGTGACATAATGTGTTCTCATAGCCTCTAACTCTAAAATTAACATCACAACTAAGCGTGCAGCCCCACCCCTCAGACCCCCGACTGATTCTAACCTGAACCTAAAACCCAGTGTGGACCCTCAGACGGACATTTGAAGCTGTGAGGACATTCTGTCTGGTCCTCACAACAGTGGTGTTGAACTAAAATCAGTTCACACAACAACACACACACAAACTCTTTCTTCCAGGTTGAGAGTATTGTCAGACTCGGGTTTCTGTCTAGTAGTAGTAGTAGTGTCTTAATTCCAGGAGCAGTCTGACTTTTGTTCTGTTTTTTTACAGACGACTCCGACATGAAGCGCAGCTCGTCTCCTCTGGTTCGGAGGAAACTGCAGCCTACTGATAAAACCGGTGAGAATCACGTCACTACAACTGTTGTTTCAGTCGTCCCTAACGGAGCCTTTCTACTGAAAGTCTTTGAGATGAAGACCAGTGAATGAAGAAAATGACGTGCTGGTGTTTTCTTACTTTCTCTCTGTCAGCTCTTTGTTCACTGGACAGTGTCTCCGGTCCTGCCGTCAGTATCCAGACTGAACTGGCTCTGGAGCAGCTCAGACAGAAACACAGCAAGGAGCTGCAGCAGCTGCACATCCAACTCGAGACACAGGTACTCATTACTAACATGACTATAACTTACACAAAGTACCAGTGCAGCCACACACAGACGGTGCTGAATATTACATACCTACGTTTACTCCAGTAAATACAGTAAGTCAGGTACTGCAGTTTAGTAAGTTAAGTTTGAGGTACTTGTGCTGAAGCTTAAACACTATTGATGTTTATAGGTTAAATATTAAATGTTTTATGAATCTATTCATTTTTTTTTTACTTGTGTTGTATGTTAGTGTCATTCTGCATGTTGTCTAAATTAAATCTTACGTTAGTACGTTAACGCGTTATTAGCGTTAAAATAATTGTTAATTATTTGGAGAGTTTTTACTTTATAGCTTAAAGTGATAAAATGTTTCCACCTGCCTCAACTTTTGTCCAAGTGCATGAAAAAAGTGAAGGGAACAAACAAACGGCTTCACACAGAACCCCAACAGGAGGGAAGGGAATAAATATAATAAGTAAGATTGACAAACTTTCTGTCCAGGTGAATTACTACGAGCGCAGTCTGGAGCTGATGAGACAGAGCATGGAGGTCGAACGGAAAGACATCTCTCAGGCCTTCAAGGTAACAACAAGTCAAATCATACATGACAACACGAGGACCCAACAACTCCAATTTAAAGTCACTGGTCACTTTATTAGCGACACCTAGTCTTTAGCTGTTATAGATTTGAGCTCTTTTCTTTAAGCTTATTTAGCCGCTCTGTTTGTTTTCACTCGCTTTGTCAGCTGGAGATCAGCGAGCTGGAGGAGCAGAAAACTCAGGTGGAGCAACAGGTGAAGCAGCTGAAGGAGACTGTGGACAAACTGCAGACTCAGATCCAACGCGGCGGAGGAGGAGGGGGAGGGTGGAGAAACGAGCAGGAGCGCAGGTGAGGAAGAGGAGGAGGGAGATAGCGGTCTATAATGTAAACAAGCCTCTGAGACTCTGCAGAGTAACTGGTTCAGCTGAAAGGTGTTTTTATATATTTATTACAGTTAGTAGAAATAACAGGAAACACGGAAGACAGAGGTGAAACGGTCCCAGCGGGACTCATGTGCTAATTAAGTCCTGATCCAAACAAGAAGCAGCATAGACCTGGAAGTCACTTCAGCAGTTTTTATTTCAGATTAGAGCTGCACTGAAAACCCACATGATACAGACTACGTTGGTGCTGATTGCGATTTTGGATGGTTTCATGTTTGTGATATTTGGTCCGTGTGCAGCTAGTAGACGTTTGGATATCTGCTCTGTGCAGCGTTTTTAGTGTTTTGTACCTGTGTTTGTGTTGCAGGGTGCAGCGGGAGCGGGCTGAACTAGAGCAGAACTTTGCCAGAGAGATCAGTAACCTGGTCCAGAGGCTGAGCACAGAGAAGGACCAGTTGGAGGCCGAGCTGAAGCTGAAGCACGACCAGGAGGTGATGGTGGTCAGGTGGGTGGTGGCCTCACGCTGCCTTACAAATACCTACAATAAACTCTACACAGAGGGAGGGGTGGAAGAAAATACTTCACATAATTAAGATGATCAGTTTTACAATGTAATTCAATTAAACATAAGTATTACTACACATACAAAATAAAAATTGGCCAAAAATAGAAAAAAGAAACGTTACCACAAAGAAGTGAAAATGAAAACCGACTAAACAAATAAAATAAACTCCATAGCGGCTGATCACCACCAGTCTCTTTCAGTCTAATGTGTCATAAACCATTCATGGTTTGTACTTATAATGTTGTTTTAGACAATCAAACTGATAACTGTACGCAGAAGCTTTTATCCTGAGTGAAAGCAGGAGCAGCTCAGTGTGTTGTGTAAAAGCATTAAAGTTACTCCAGTTACATAAGAAATCTGTGTAACAGGCGGTGAAACCAAGGGAGGTGCAAAGTTTTCCATCACTGACCCTTTGAATAAAGTTAATATGCAGATTGAATGAACACTGTGTAAGCAGGGAGGAATCCGAGCAGCAGCTCTCTCAGATGAAGCTGCAGCACGCTGAGGGTCAGCGCCGCATCCTCCACCAGCTCCACAGGGAGTGTCAACGGCTGCAGGAGCAGGGGACATTCTGGGAGAACCGGCTTGTCCAATCAGAGCAGGAGAGGCTGCAGTGTGAGGAAAGAGCAGGGGAGGAGCAGGCCAGGATCGGCAGCCAGTTCTTGTCAGAGAAGAAGAGGATGGAGGAGCTGCACGAGGATGACGTCCATCAGCTAAAGGAGCAGATCTCCACTTTACAGGAGGTTGTTCAGAACTCCAGCCTGCAGATCAGCCAATCAGAAACCAGTTTAGGGGAGTTCAGACAGCGCTGTGGTCAGTTAGAGAATGATCTTAAAGCTTCTCATGGGCGGTGCTCTGAGCTGGAAGCAAGACTGCAGGAGGCCTGCACTCAGCTGGAGGAGAACATCAGCTTCCTGGAATCTCATGAGGAGTTGAGTAAACAACTGGCCTCAGAGAAGAGCTTGGTGGACGGGGAGCTGCAGCTGGTGGAGGAGCGGGAGGAGCAGCTCCTGGCTCAGGTGACCCAGCTCAAAGAGGAGCTGAAAAATCTCCAGGCAGCATCTGACAACGTCCGACAGGACCGAAAGGTGGTGGCTGATAACTGCAGCCGCCTCTCTAACGCCTTCATCCAGCAGCAGGCCCAGCTCAGAGCCAGAGACCAGACTGTCAGAGCCCTAAGGTCTGAGCTAGAGAGTCTACATGAGGCCATGAGGACCAAAGCTGAATGTGTCTCTAAACTGACTGCTGAACTGGACTCGTTAAAGATGGACCGTGCCAAGTTGATCCAGGACCTGAAGGACCAGGCCATGGCTGTGGACAACCTGCAGCTGGAGCTGGACAGAGTCACAGAGGAGCTAGGCCGGAGCAGGAGCAGCGAGGAGGGTCTACTGGAGGCTCGGAAGCAGGAGCAGACCAGGACCTCACAGCTCCAGTGCAGTCTAGATGAGGAGAAAGAGGAGGTGGACCGTCTGAGCCAGGAGAATAGGAGCTACACTTGGCTCTCCGATCAGCTCTCCACCCAGATCGTAGAGATGGAGGAGGAGATCACCACGCTCAGAGACCAACTCAGAGACCTCAGCTCTCAGCTCAACGATACTGCAGACCTGGTCCTGGATCTCAGGAGACAACTTAACTCCAAAACCAGCGAGGTGTATCAACTTCGAGGTGAGGTGGCAGACAGCGCTGATCTCCTACGGCAAGCCAAGTTCTCATCTGAGAAGCGTCACACTGAAGTTATTCAGCTCACTATTCAGTTGGAAGCGAGGGATGGAGAACTGGACCGGGTCAGGGAGCAGGTCCACCAGCTGCAGCAGGCCCTGCAGAACTCTCTGACCCAGCTTAAGATGACTGAGGAGAGCTTTGAACAGGAGAAAAACAAGATGATGCAGCAGCTGATGGAGCTGGAGAGACTGGTCCTGGCTCTGGAGGAGGTGATGGACCCAGCCAGTCCCCACAGGTTTGTGGAGCATGGGATTGACTCCAGAACCTGGTCTGAACGATGACTAACCTCCATCTACCGCCGTGCTTGAAACACTGAGTTCTTTACTGACTAATTGCACCAATCATAATCGAGATATTCCGCAGGTAGAAAATGAATAAAACTATCAGTTTATTACCCACAATGCACCGATTCAGACTGAAGCTTCAGCCTGATTGGCTGTCTGGAATGCTTTAACTCTTCACCTCATCGCTAACCAAATGAAAAACATCTAAACGCATGATTCCATGTTTCCGTCACACTTTCTGTCGTCATCATCGTCATCTTCTTTGTGTTTTTCTGTTTTCTGTGAAATTTAAAACTCGTATATTTACTGAAATTCTGCATTAATGCATCTTGTTTTCATTATAGTACAACAGATAAATATTTATCTGGTACAAAGTGATCAAAGGTCTCAGTCTGCTTCAAATAAACTGTAACATCATCTAACCCTAACACACAACCACTAGATAACTGTATGTGCTTGTTGTTGTTCCAATAATGAAATAAGATAATGAAAGTTGTACAGAAGGAGCTCTTACTACATACAGGTGGATGAAAGCTACTTTAGTCCTATTGTTAGCGGAGCTCGACCACCCCCCACCCAAACCTGAAACTAGTGAATAATTATTGTGCTGTCAATATTCAGGGTGGTTCACTGTTTTCTTTGTTTAGCCGCAAGATGTCAGACTGCCAGTGTCGGTGTTTGAGGAGTCAGTTACAATCGAAGATTGGAACTTGGTGTCATCTGCATAAAAATTTATATCGACACTCAGTTCGTGGAGGATGTTGGCAGGTTGCAGCATGTACAAGGAAAAAGAACTGGTCCTGGGACAGGGCTTTGGGGTTCCCCCATAATGATAATGTTAGTAATTGAATTATGGTGGACATTTTCTGGAAGACTTTAATGTTATTTTTACTTGTTCACAGTTTCAGATGCTGTTGGATGATGTATTAACACTTTGTTTGTAGCCAACTGAGGCCTCTTACTCAAATTAAGCATTTTTTAATAAATAAAATCTACATTTTTTGTTTATTCCAATCATTTACAGTCATGAAATCAGGTTTTCAGTTCCAAATAAAGGAATTGTGTTTTAATAATCAGCTGAGCGATTTTCTTCCCTGATAGTCAGTTGAATAATCTTGCTGAGGCTCGTACGAGGTTCAGTTTCTGACTTGTATTTGTCCGTTCTAGGACTCAGCTGGAGGAGGTTCGATCAGAGAACAGAGCTCTGCAGGAGCGACTGAATGTCCTGCAGCAGGAAGTCCAAACGCTGGAGGATGATGTCGACAAGAAGAGGTGAGAAAATTCTGTTTCAGATCGGCATCCTGATCTCTAACCCTTCAAGTGAGCAAATCTTAACATTGTTTAAAATGTGTTCAAGCATCAGGAAGCGGATTTTCAGCTGTGGGTTTTGAAATGTTTTGACCTAAACATTGAAGTTTAGTTGCCATGACTGAACTTAGATATTTTTTTTAATGTCTTCATGTCTTGTCTTCATAGTCAATGAAAGATTTAAGTTTTTGGATTTTAAAACATATGCAAACATTTCCGGTTACTGAATGTAGATTAATTGAGAAAATCGATTTTTTAAATAAAATTCCAAATCCCATGAAGGGTTGTACTACGAATGCTTTGAACAGTTCGATCATGTGGTATTCTCAGCTGAAACATCTGCTGCTTTCAGGAGGAAACTGGAGGAGATGGAGAGAGATCATGAGAAGAGCAGAGCAGAAGAAGAGAGGCTGCACAAAGAGGTGAGAAACTGGACATGTGTGCTGCAGTGCTGCAGACCGTGACTCTGATGTCTCACCAAAGTGCTGCTGTTTCCTCTGTGTGCCTGCAGAACTCTAAATATCGTGAAGAAATTCTGGATCTGAGCAGCAGGAACCTGCAGCTCAGCAACAACAACGCTGAGCTGAGTGCCCGTCTCCATGGAGACCAGGAGTCTGTCCGGAAGCTTCAGGAACACCTGGCAACGGTCTCCAAGGAGCAGGAGGAGGAGAGATCCACGGTGAGAGGAAGTGATGAGCAGCTAAATGTTTGTTTAGTCGTTTTCCTTATTTTGTTTCTCACATAAAAACTTTTACTGTGTTCAGAGAAAAGATTCTCTGAAGTTTGAGTCTTAAAAGTTGAAGATTTCATTAAAGACAAGATTTTGTTCCAACAAAAATGTGAAATTTGATTTGAAGTTTCTTTGAATACATGAAAATTAGATCTAATGTGTTTTTTTTTCTTACAAATGTATTTTTTTTATCTTTGAAATGTAATTTTCTGGATGTGTCAGCGTTTCTGTAATCAGGGTCAGAAAACACTGATTTCTCTGCTAAACATGAAGCTGTTTCCCAGGAGTGAACGGGACAATGACTAACTGATCCACAGCACCTGGATCTACAAAGATGACATCGGAGTGTGATTCAGACTGGATCAGTGTAGTCAGATGGTGACAGAGAGGGAAGGTGGTCACATGTGAAGGTACCTGAAGGTACCATAGCAGATGTTGATGTACCTTAGAATCCTGCAGACAACCGTGAACCATGATGAGGCCACAAGGAAACAGCAACCACCAAACACCTGCAGAGAGAAGGAATCAGCTTAATGATCCTGGTGATCAACGGCTACAGAGTCGGAGAGAAGATAGAAGACAAGTAAGCTCCTCGCAGTGCACAGAGGGTTTCACCACAGATCCAGCAGCAAGACTGAACATTAAATGGTCGGAAGGAGGCAGAGAACTAGTCAGAGGATGAAACATCAAGTACAACATCGAGTACATCAGGAAGATGCCCAACTGATGACGTGCTTAATAAATAAATCAGATAAGTAGACTTCATTGTCCATGTAGTGAGCTATCCTCTGGTTTGTTTCAGGTGCGGCGGCTGCAGGATGCAACGGTGCAGCAGGAGAGAGAGAAGCTGCAGCATCAGGCGGAGCGACAGCTGCTAGAGAGGGAGCTCAGCTCCTACAAGGACAAGGTGCTTCAGTTACTGCTGCAGTGGATCCTCAAACTTTTACTCTTAACTACAGTTTGATCAACTGTAAAATAATTTTTTACATTTCTCAGCTGAGTTGTCTGGAGATGGAGCTCAGCCGTGTGACTCTGAAGCAGCAGCAGCTGGAGGAAGACAAGACCAAACTACTGAGAGAAGCCGACGATCGAAACCACAAGGTCACAGCTCAGATTCTAACATCAAGATGAAACCGTAAATAACAGCAGAACAATGAACCAGCTGCTCACATGTGAACGGTTTCCTTACAGGTGGAGAAGCTGCAGCAGTCCGTTGTTTCTCTAGAGTCAGAGGTGGAGCTGCTTCGCTCTCAGCTCTGCACCGTCAATCAGGAGAAACTCGACCACGATCGAGAGGTGACAGACTTGCAAAGGAAGCTACAGGATGCTCACAATAAGGTTTGTACTGAAGAAAGTCCAGCTGTGGTTTACGTGATTCCATCACAGCATCTTTAACCCATTAACTGATTCTCCTCTTTGATTCAGTGGTTTTAAGAAGTTCTGTGTAATTTTGTTGATTTATGTAAAGTTCAGTTCACAGCCTAGTGTCTTTTGTTGTCAGGTGGAGGAGTTGGACGCCAGTGTCAGAAAGCTGATGAGGGAGAAGGAGGAGCTCCGTCAGGTGCTGGAGGAGCAGGAGGAGCAAGCCTCCATCACCCTTCAGGAGGAGACCCACAAACTAAGAGTCCAGAACCAGGAGCTCCAACACAAGGTATCAAAAACAGAATTTATTCAGACTGTAACAGTTACAGTGTGGTGATTCAGCTATAAACATGATGATGATGATGATGTTGCCGTCAGCTGTCACAGCTGCAGGTCCAGGGTCTGGAGGTCCAGAAAATGACCCAGGAGCAGCACAACCTGAAGATGAAACTGAACGAGATGGAGGTGGCCCGGACACAGGCTCAGGACCAGGTCAGGACCACAAACGGCAAGAAAAGTGCCACAGTTTGATAGTTCAGATCAGTTATTATGACTCGTGGTTTATGTGTCTGTGAATATTTAAGTGATGAAATCGCTCTCTCACACTCAAAGTCCTGGTCTTCCTTCCACAGGTGGTGCGGGCGGACACGACTCTCAGTCTGGTGCAGGCGCAGCATGTGCGGCAGCTGCGGGAGCTGCAGGAGCGGGTGGGGGACAGCTGCAGGGGGGAGGTGGAACAGCTGCAGGTCCGGCTGGTGGAGGAGCAGAGGAGGAGTAGGCAGCTGGAGGAGACGCTGAGAGTTCAGGCTCAGCAGAGCAACTCCCAGATCAGCGTCAAGCAGGTAAAAACACGTCTATAACACGCTTCAGGCTGCGAGTTTCTGAAAGTGGTGGAAATAAAAACTTTCTAATAATTCAATATAAATCAAAACTTTTATTCACATTTCTCCTAAAAACATGAAATTCTGACCTCGAATATGAGGATCGCTCCTGCTGCTCCACATTTGAACCTGTAAGTGTGGTGTGATGTGTTGCGTTCAGGATCAGTACGAGAAGGCGATGGCCACCCTGCAGCAGAGGACAGAGGACTTGGAGACCAAACTGAAGGGAGTCCGCATGGTTCTACAGGAGAAAGTCCAGCAGCTCAAAGAACAGGTCAGTCTTCAAACAGGTTCAGGACTCGGTCTCAGACCCTGAGCTGGACTCTGGTGATGATGCTGGTGGGTCGGGGGTTAGCTTTAGGTCCCTCAGCATGCTTTGGGGGTGGTGCAATAAATGATGGAATTAAATAAGCTGTAACCAAAGCTTATGCTGAGCAGTGGTCATGTGACTTGTTCAGCGTGACCACAGTAACTCGTGTTGTTGTCTGCAGCTGGAGAAGAACAGCAAGTCGAGCAGTTTGCTGAAGGATCTGTACGTGGAGAACTCTCAGCTGATGAAGGCCCTGCAGGTCACCGAGCAGCGGCAGAAAAATGCAGAGAAGAAGAACTTCCTGTTGGAGGAGAAGATCTGCGCACTCAACAAACTGCTGAGAGAGCTCGTCCCCGCGGCGCTCGCCACGTAGCAGCTGCTCTGAGATCAGCTCTGCTACAGCAGCTTCAGCATGGACACGGTTAGCCTAGCTTAGCACAAAGACTGAGAGGGATCATAAATGTTACATGATGTTTGTACTGATAAAGCTGAGATTTGGTCCTGGTCATTATTATTTATTAGTCATGTTATAAATTTAGTGATTTTTTTCTTTAAACTGTCACTGTTAAATAAAATGATTAAATGATAAAATATGACGTATAGTTTATGAATATTGAGCTTTTCTTCTGACCTGGATCAAATGTTCAGATGAAAGAGGCTCCTTCTCTCAGAGATATGATGAAATGTTCCTAATAATTATTTAACATGAGAACATGTAAAATCAGTGAGTAAAGGAGGGTCGAATCATGTTTGGCAGTGGAGTCAGTGCTGTTACTGTACTGTGTGACTCAGGTGGTTCAGCTGCTTGTAAGTGAGTCATCACCTGTAACGACCAACAGGTAAACGTGTCTGCTCTGAAGCTGCTTTAGAGAAACTGAAAACCAGTCGGACTGCACAGACACGTGCATGTTAAGCACCAGTCTGAAGTGATTCAGCTGTGATTGTTTCACGTTTCTTTATTTTTAATGTCAGGTGATGATAAGGTGTTTTCCCTCAGAGTGAGACCTCCTGCCGCTCCTCTCAGCTCTGTTCCACTAACCCCCGCCTGTTCAGGTGCGATGAACCAAATCTCACCTGTGTGGACCAGACATCACAGTATTATCTGACACTGATGTACAATAATGAAACCACATTAAATTATGTTTTTATTCTTCGAAATATAAAACTGTTTTCATCAGAAAATAAAAAACCTTAAACTAAAAAATGCTTTCTTTTTTTTTTAGATGAAGTGATGACTGCTGAAATGCAGCTCGGCAACAAAAAAAATATAATTTTAATTTAGTTTTTAGTCTCTATTTTTTTTCTCTACTTTATCATGAATCTTTTAACAATTATTTTAAAATGAAAATGTTTTTTGTGAATTTATAATTTCAGCTTTAAAATATTTTATTCTTATATATAATTCTTATTATTCTGCATTAATATTTGAAATATAAATTAATGTACTTCTGTTGAAGTTTTATTTTCTAAAACTTTACTAAATATAAATTTATTCTCAATCATTTATTTTACTTACGACCAAGTGTTTGGGTTTTTTTTAATGTAAAATTGACATTTAAATTTTTTAAGTTAAGACAAAGTATTTGACATTCAGAATATTTAACAGATTTTTTCCAAATTACAACTTTCATTAATCTCATATCTATACAGGGTGGACCATTTATATGGATACACCTTAATAAAACGGGAATGGTTGGTGATATTAAAGTCCTGTTTGTGGCACATTAGTATATGTGAGGGGGCAAACTCCTCAAGATGGGTGGTGACCATGGTGGCCATTTAGAAGTCGGTCATCTTGGATACAACTTTTGTTTTTTCAATAGGAAGAGGGCCATTTGACACATCTGACTTATTGGTAATGTCACAAGAAAAACAATGGTGTGCTTGGTTTTAACGTAACTTTATTCTATTGCTCCTATTGAATAAACTATAGGACTAAACAGGACTTTAATATCACCAACCATTCCCATTTTATTAAGGTGTATCCATACAAATGGCCCACCCTGTAGATTAATTTAAGATGGAGTGAAATGATAAAGAATCAGCGAAACAGTTTTTACTTTAGGATATTTAAATCTTCAGCTGTTGTCTGATGAAACCATCTGAGCTGAAGGTTTGAAGAATATAAACAAGCGATGTCGCAGGATTTAATTGTCTGTGCAGAGTTCAGACGGAAACCAGAAGTTCCACAACAGAATAAAATACAGATGAAATCCTCCAGAGAAACTAATGAACAGCATCTCACAACAAGGCTCAAACGTCCTGTTAAGTTTAATGTACAGAACACTTAAACATGAATGTATCAGCAGTACTGGATATTTTCATGTTACGTTACTTTTATTCGTCTTAGAACTTATTTTTCCACATGAAGTTCATAAAGTACATGAGACATGATGCAGGACTCGTTTGGTTTTATACTTCAGGAGCTTTACTGCAGTACCAGTATTTCTTCACTTGTTTCTGTAAATCTCGAGCACTGGGTAAATTTCAGACTGACTAACTTTATTTTTTATCAGAGTTTAATCCTCGGACGTGAAGGCAGAGTGACACATCCTCAGTGTTGTTTTAACAGTCTTTGACATGTAGCAGGAAGGTGACCGCAGGTGATTCAGGACACGACGTGCTCCAAGACGCCCTGACGAATCAGCTGCTCACATTTCCACCGCGGCAGGAAGTGCTGAGGACAGAGGGAGACGGACGTTAACGAGACGACTTCCTGTATGTTCAAATGATAAACCACAGACGTTACTAAGCACCTGAAAAGAAGAACACATCAACATCCTCTTTATCATCCAGTGATCAGAGACGTCTGAGCCGTGTTCAGGTTTTTATTTTAGATTCACTCTGAATCTCAGTTTCGCTTTAGTTTTATGTCCTGCACACGTTTCCGTTTTGTTATGATAAATATTTTCAATTTCAAACTTTTGATCAAGTTCTGCATTAACGAACTTTTATTAAAAAAATTAAATTTAAATTAACTGCATAATGTAGAATTTATCTACATTAATATTTCCATTAGAACCTTATTTGTAACATGTCAGCAGACCTAATTTATTGATTCATTTTTACTTTTACTGTTCTCTGGTTAAATCTCAACCTGCGGTGTAGAACAAGCTTTCTCTCCTGATCTGAGCAGAGTCGGTAGAAAACAGACCGTTCAGTTTGTTTCTCTGCTCCAACACTACAGTTCTTCACACGGAGATCTACTGATCTATTCTGACAGTTTGTTTCTGTTCTCACCTGACTGTTCTTCTTCAGCAGGATCACTGTTCCATCATCGATTTCAAACTCTCCATGGTCCTTTAAACACCTCACCTGGAAACAAACACCTGTGGTGAGGTGCAGAAATGATGCATGTGTACGTTCATTAATATCAGTGATGAACTTCATCTTTTTATTGGCCACTGTCAGTAAAACTGAACCAGTTCTTCACATTTCTACGATTGTCTGACTGTGACAGTGGAGGTGAGGCTCCTGTGATTTTACAAACCAGAACCAGACGATCATGTCTGCATGGTTCTCTCTCTGTGAGTAGAAACTGTTTCTCACCTCGATGTAAAGACTCTTTGGAGGCTTCATGTCCTGGGTGATGTCCAGACCCTCTCCTGCCCCCAGAGAACGCATGAAGGAGGCCAGAGACTTTTTATACTGATTGAACCACTGCAGCTGAGACGGACAACACACAGTCATCATCATTTTATTACTTTTTCTCCTGTTCGATTCTACTGGACCACAAATATTCTCTGTTACAGACACCTGGCTGTCTCCTGAGCTGCAGACTCACCTCCTCTGAACACATGTGGAAGCGGACGTTGGCGGGCAGCACGCTGCCGTACTCCCAGCGCAGAGCTCGGATCCTCAGCAGACGGTCGTATCTGACGGGACAGAAACATCTGGTCAGTGTCGTTATGGTCATGTGACGTACAGATGGAAAGGTGCGTCAGGTTGTTACAGGTAGGCGGTGACGCAGCGCTGGTTCCTCAGCAGGCAACAGTGACGCAGCTTGATGGAGGGAATCAGGTCGGCTCGGCCTTCACACTTTGCCTCGTTACTAAGACACAGAGGAAAACAGCTCGTTGATTAATCTTCACTCAAACATCACAACGTGCGTCTTCCTGCTGCGCTTTGTCTTTTTGGATAAGGTTTTCAAAAACATTAAACTTATAGAATAAATCATGTGTCTCACAGTAAAACATGAACAAATACAGATTAAACAGTTTTTTTATTATTATTAATCTGTTCCAGGACTCACACGTCAGTCTGGTTCTGTTCGTACAGAGCCTCCATCTCCTGCAGAACCTGCCTCAGTCCATCTTCCTGGAAACGGACACAACGTCAAAGTTTCTACAAACAGAACCAGATTTTACTAGAACCTGATGAACCAGGTTTAGACTCCTGCTGTTCACCTGTTGTTAGCATCGTTTACACGTCTGCTTCAGCTAATCCCGAACTTAACTTCGTCTCTGTCTCTATCATAACACCTTTTAATAAATCTGAGCCGATATGTAATATAGATTCTACGTTATGTAAAAATGTAATGCGGATATTTCTAAAACGTGTTAATTTGTGTCGAACAGCGAGTGAACATTAAAACACAGATTTCTACCACAGAGAAAACGGCTCGTTCCCCGGTGTGACTCACGTTAAACGCGGGCAGCTGTCCGTCGCTCATCCGCTGCAGTTCTCGGATTAACTCGATGGCTTTTTCACAAAACATCCCGAGACTGTTGATCACAGATCACAGATCACAGATCAAGTTTATTAAACCTTAAAATCTTCTGACTGCGCAGGACCGCTCAGTTTCGCGGTAAAAACTGTTATGATCACGTGACAGGATGAAACGACGCTCCGGAAGCCGCTTTGGGACAAACTTCAAACCAGCGAAGCTGTGTCCGCAGAACAAGTTTGACAATCTAACACCGTCATGTCGGAAAACCTAGTTTTTCTTTCAGCAGACTGAGGGGTAAGAATGCCGTTATATTCATGTTGATCATTTTTTGCGTAAATGACCAGTTAAAGCTTTAACCTCACTGTTTTTAGGCCTGCAGCGTGTTTTCCGTTTAGCAAACAGCAGCTAATATGAACCCGTGAGAGAGCGGCCACCTACGGCCACCAGAGGCTCAGACGAGCCGTGTTTCCTGACTCTGTGTGCTGTTAGAAAACTGTGGAAAAGTGGGACATTATATTATATTTTTATTAAACAGCTTCGCTGCTATTCGTCGCTTAATCTAATGCTGCATTCAATCTCCGCTGTTAAAACCAATTTCTGGGGCGTTTTGATCTTTCAGCTTCGGAACTGCTTTTTTTAGAGCCTTTTTGTTTCAGAGCTGAAACAATTAGTTACTGTAAACTGTTCGTAGTAAACAGTCCGTCATTTAATAGACCTAATAGGAACAAACATTGAGCAAAAAGCGTGTGAAACAAAAACATACGGTTATAACGAGCACAGCACCGTAATTACTATACTGTTGTACAATGCTTAGTTTTTAAACTGGTCTTACGAGGTGTATTTGAAGGCACCACGCACTCGTTTCCATAAACCGGTTTTGTTTTGGTTGCCGTTGTTCCGACACTCCCCTGAGACCGTGGACGCAGCACAAAGTGGCCACGTGACTGCTGGGCTGTACTGTGATTGGCTGCGGCGGGTCGGTGCGGATCAGCTGCTCTCTGCGGATCTCAGTGCGGAGAGATCCCGAGCAGCTGGAGGCGCAGCGGGGGCTCAGCAGCAGTGTCCACACCGGCCCTCACCGTTCAGTCACCGGCAGGATAACGGCCTCCCCCCGCTGACAGGCCCGCGGCACCGATCTCCTCATTCGGTCGGTTTAACGTTACTGACTTCTGAACATTTCCAGTGATGCGAAAGCGGAATAACTCTCAGACTGCGGAGCATGACAGCGGGAACACCGGCTCTCTGCTGGACAGCGACCCGGACCTGAAGCAGCGTCCCGGCAGGGGAGCAGCGGGGCCCGCAGCCGGCGGCCGTCAGGGCCCGGGAGAGGAGCGAGGCATGGGGAAACCGTTCAAGAGGTAAGACCGGGAACCGGGATGTGGGATCTGTGTGATAGAACCTAGATGTTTGTCTCAAGACGAAATGAATAATCTTTATTGACATAAAACAAGATCATTAAAAAATGTGTAGTTATAAGAAATAATGTAGATTCTTCATCTTAAAATAGAACTAAAACTAAAAACGTAATAATAAAAACAGGTTAATAATCAGTAAAACAAAGAATAAAGTTAAAATAAAATAAAAGTAATAAATATGTGAAAGTGTTATAAGTGGTATAAACGGTCTAAATGTTTATGAATTATAAAACAAAGTGCCAAATTAAACATTAATTAAATGATGTAAATAAATAAGTAAAAAAAATTATTGATGATACTGTAAAAAAAAAATCCAGAATTTATTTATGTACAAACAAAATGACAAAAATGTTCTGATGTGACATGTGAAGAGATCTTCTGTTCTCCTCAGAAACATCTCATTCATCTAAATATAGCAGATCTTTACCAAATCTAAATGGACTACTGTAGACTGGTTTGACTGGTTTCACAGTGACTCACAAACTGGTTGAACTTGAAGCTGCAGCTGAGCAGAGACCAGGTCCCAGTTTATGTCCCAAACCATTTAACTATCAGTTGCTGTGGTCACTGGTTTTCCTCCAGTCCAGAGATAAATCACTTCAGAACATGAATCAGTCAGAAAGAGTCTTTGGTCCAGTCCATGTGTCCTTTCACACAGCTGTTACATGACGCGCTGTGACCACAGGGGGCGCTGTAGTGTGAGTCTGAGACGAGAACACACGTTTTTCTTTCTCTGTTTACAGTAAATGCTGCATATTTTTGTTAATCATCAGAAACTAGGAGGAGTTACACACCTGCTCTCAGGTAAACCAGCGTGTCTGTTACTGACACAGGAACAGTCAGTGTGCGTGAAGGGGGGGGGGCTGTATCTAAGTTTACCTGGAGCCCCCACATGAATTGAGTGGAGGTTGTGATTTAACAGTGGTTGTTGGGCTGCTCTGTGTTCTGTGATCACTCCTCTGTTCACCTTTGATCCACGTTACTCAGCGTGGGTTGTTCTGTGCTGTACGATGTGGACCGGACCCCTCCCTGCTGCATTAAGCACAGAGTGAGACTCGGGTTTGTTGTGACTGTGCAGCTACAGACCAGACGAATGCAGTTTCTCCTGAGTTAATATTAATAGATAAGAGTGAGTGTATCAGAGCAGAAGACTCACCGCTCACTTTATTAGGTACGAGGTTCATCGTTCTAATAAGATGTCATCATCCACGGAGAAATCTGACTGAATGATCGCGGTGTTGGAGGCAGCTCTGCATTAAAGACCCATATGACGTCAGAGAACGTGGTTTGTTGTTGTCTAAACTCCAACACGCAGAGACACAGACGTAGATAAAGTAGATCCAGAAACACTTTGACCTTCTCTGGGCCTGAGGTGAAAACGAGTCAACAGACACGTGACTGATCAGCAGCAGCTGTGATGCTGACACCACACAGGACAGGAGTTTGTTGTGAGTCTTCACTGACATTTTCCAGCAACACAACATTGTTGGAAACTGGTTTGTATATGAACAAACAGAGTTGGAGCAGGAGGATCTTCATGGTTCTAACGTGTCCACACATGTAAACGCACAGACACGGATGTGATGCGAGTGGTTCAGTCTGTGTGAAGTTGTGCGTTTGATGAAACCACACGGTTCCTCTGCACGCACACAGCATGTGATGGGGTTTACTCTTCATCTCCCGTCTAATCCTCATTACAGCTTCTCTGCAGATTAAAGTCAAACAGGACGAACAGGATCACGTCAAAGCTCAGGTGCATAAAAGTGCGGAGCCACAACAGAGACTGACCTGGGAGCCACAGACGGAGACGACGAGTCAGGAAGTCAGCAGCATGTAGGAAGTTGTTGCGTTCACTGACCAGCAGTCCTGTAGGAATCTCGAAATGTAAGTGAGTCAGGAGCTGGAGCTCAGTGAAGTCCCCTCATATCCATCAACAACCTGCAGCAGTGTTGTCCTGATCCTCGTCCAGGATCTACAGTGGTCCTCTGAGAGCACAGAGGTTTTTGGCTGCTGTGATGTTACGAGTGTTTACAGGCGTCATCTCTATAGATGCTTCACAGCATGAAGTGAGATGCTCGCTGTGTGTCTGAGTATTTCAGTGGTTGTAGCTGAATCTTGTGACACAGTCACAGTGTGTGTTTAATGATAACAAAATTTATTTTTGTCTGTTTGCATTTAAAGACTAAAACTAGATCTTTACTTTGACTTTTCTTTTAATTCTCCTGCAGCTTCCTGAAGTGTTTATTCATCAGTTCTTTCATTCTGATCCAAATCCATCGACAGTCCAGGCAGGAAGACACAAAAGCAGCTGAGACAGACATTTGTAAAAAAAAAAAAAACCTCATTTAACAAAGTTTAATGTCACTTTCAGTCAGAGACAAAAGGAAGAAGAAGTTCTTCTGACGTCCAGACTCCTGAACTCTCGGTGAATCTGTCTGTGGACGATTGAAGTGTAAATATAATTCGCAGTGTTACATCTTATGTGTTTTACTGCAGAATGAAACTGCAGAATGCTCCTTTAAAGTTTTGGCCTCATTAAAGGACAGTGACGTCTAAAATTAGATCTTGTGAAGTGAAGAAAGCAAACGACAGACGGAGGAGGAGGAAGTGACTCTGCTGTTTCTGCTTCAAAACTCATCCTTGCACAGACCGCGTCGTGCTGACTGGAGGTGACCCCGCTGCTGACACGTCTGTAAGGTCACGGGTTTGATTCCTGCAGTGTGAATGTTGAAAGAAGAAGTCTGGATCTTGTTGGACTGAGTCAGCATCTCTCAGCTCACATGACTCAAACTCGTATCTCCTGCTGAGCTGATCCGTCGCTGGTTATCTCACGTCCTGACACAGTGACCTCAAAACTGTGGTGAAATCGGTACTGATCCAAATCCTGCAGGTCCTGGAGATCTGGAGTATTTCTAAGTAAATATTTCAGTCAGCGTCAGACATTTGCTCCACAGATACTGATCCATGTTTGATGTTCTGATGGTTCTGATCCAGAGCCTGTTGGAGCCCTGTTCTGGTCGTGTTGAGCTTTAGCTGTTAAAATGTTTTATTTCTGAACGTGTGAGGTGTGTGTTCCAGGTTTGAGGACGTCCTGCTCTGGTTCTGCCATGATATATCTAACATTGGCTGCAGGTTCTTGATCTGTTCTCAGTTTGATTTCTGACCTGTAAATAATCTTCAGTTTACGTGAGGAACCACAGAATGTGGATCAATCCACTGAGGAAAATAGCAAATATGTTTGTTGGTGTTGTCCAGCTGCAGCTGGAGCTCAGCGAAATCCCCTCATGTCCAACAACACCCTGCAGCAGGTCCTGGTTGTTGTCCAGGTTTCTGTGAACCGGATCTACAGTCGTCCTGAGAGCAGAGAGAGTTTTGAAGCTGACTTGAAATCATCGTCTCCTCAGAGAAACTCTGATTATTGTCTGATTTCTCTGTCACCACAGCTCTGACTCTGTGTCTGCTGCATTAGCAGCCTCAAGGTCACACAGAGGTGAAGTGGGGGGGGTAGTGCTGGGACACACTGGTCCTGTCTCCTCTTCCTGGGATCAGTTATCTTAAACTGCTGAGTAACAGCACCACAGGAAACCAGATGATTTCACTGGTTAAATTAAAGCTGTAGAAAAACAGAGGAATGCTCCTTTAGTTTCATTACGATCAGTGTGGAGCAGGTCTGCAGACACAGCACTCTCCCTCCCTCCCTCCCTCCCTCCCTCTCTGTCTCTGTCTGGATGAATAATTGAAGTTCACAGAGCGGCTTCAGTATCCGACGAGCTCTCAGCTTTCACACCGAGCAGGATCAGGTGGCTCTGTTATGGTCCAGCTGGTCTGAACCGAAGCGGATCAGTGAAGCTGCAGCAGAAAGTGAGAGCTCGCATTAAAGATTAAAGCTGCAGCCGTTTGTTTCCTGCAGGTTTCAGATTTCAAATGTTAAAGTTCTGGAAAAGAATCATCAGTTTGTGAAAGTTTAAAATCTTCATAAAGAGAATACAGATTTTTGTTCTGAGGAGTTTCCTCTGCAGCGACGCTCCTCTTCCTTAGACCTACAGACTGTTCCAGAATGTTTCAGGTCTGAGAGCGTCGTCTCTAAAATCTGTCACAGCGATTAGAGAAGAACTTTAGCTGAAATAAATTTCTTCTCGTCCCTCTCAGGTTGGGCGTAGTGGGGAAGCTGAGGAGGATCGTGATGTGGCTCCTGGTCGTCTACGTCTCCATCCCCTTCATCATCAAGCTGTGTCCGTCCATCCAGGCTAAACTCGTCTTCCTCAACTTTGGTGAGTTTGAACAAGACACACATCAGATCACATGACCCGTCGCTGACATCTGACCTTTGACCTTCTCCCCCCCCTCAGTAAGGATGCCATTTTTCATCGACCTGAAGCGACCTCTGGACCAGGGACTGAACCACACGCACAACTTTTACCTGGAGCCTGAAGCTGGATTCAAGCTCGGAGTCTGGTAACACACAGACAGACACACACACACACACACACACACACACACACACACACACACAGACACACACACACACACACACACACACACA
>JAUYWH010000007.1:20916837-20929299 GCA_034779795.1 Ctenopoma multispine
CAGCAACTACAGCTCCAGGGTCGAGGATACCTGAGGAAAGATACAGAGAGAGAGAGAAAGAGGGAGAGAGAAAGAGAGGACGGAGCACAGCTAGTGGAGAGAGAAGAAACAACAGTTAATAACAAGCAATGATGCCATAAAGTGGACAGAGAGAGAAAAGGAGGAGAGGAGCTCAGTGTGATATGGGGTCCCCCAGCAGACTATAGCAGCATAAACATACAGAGAATAAATTCTGCAAATTAGTAGTGTCTTCCAACAGCATGTTAGGTTTGCTAAGCCACATTTATTAATTTCAGAGAACTGATCTTTAGAAAACCATGTGCAACGATGGTAACACAACTGAAGACATGTATCTTTCCATGTAAAGCATGTGTGTGTGTCCTATGTGTGACCAAACGTTTCACTGGTAGTGTTCCTACTGTAAAAAATGTCTGAGGACTCTTCATTTAACTCTGGTTCTCTATAAAAAAGTTTGGGCATTCCTGCCTTAAGTGAAAGAAAAGGTGATGATGTTGTTGTTGGTATTTTAACAGTAAATTAGACTAAGTTGCAGCTGTTTATCTTTCATCTTGTATGTTGACATTATAGCAGTGCACACAAAATGCTGTTCTTATAATTGGTTGCAAAACTACTAGTAAATAACTAATGACTGCACTGCACCATTATGTTATCTTATGTGTCTTTAGCTGCACAGATAAATATCAATGTTAGGCAGAAGTAACTAACTTCATTTATAAAGACACCAAGCAAGAAGAAAGATGAGTTAAACGACATATCTTTATTATGTATCACATTTAATATTATTAAATGCACTGATGGATATATTTCCATGTTTTAATGAACAAACCCCGAACTGTAGGCTGTTAAAATACCTAAACCCATGGACTCATTTAGACTGTTATTAAAAAATAAAGTAAAACACTGAGGAACCCAAAGGCAGGGGATCTTCCAGAGAAGCCACTAAAAGAAAATTAGCCAGATAACAGCAGAACTGCTGTACAAGAGATGATAAAATTAATGAAGCCTATTTAGGTTTTGCAAAAAAGTTTCGGCGCTCGTTGTACGCGCTAATTTCCTCCTACAACCCTGGGGGCTAAGCCCCCCTGGTCTTTGAATCCTAGTGACCCCCCTGGCTGTTACTCCCCTGAGGCTGCTGTTCATTTATTCTTTTTGATCTGACTGCACCTATTTCAATACTCATATTAAAGAAGATTTTGACTGCCTAGAAACTGCCAATTTTTCATCTCAGCAATATGTTTCTAATGTGCTGACTGACCAAATTTTATATTCATAAATGTAAACTTCTTGGCCCCAGTTTGGGGTCTTTTCAAAAGAGGTCAAACACGACATTTCTTCATCTATTTCTCTGAAAAAAAAAAAGTAAAAGAGCTGTACTTTACTTTAAGTTTTTATTTTACAACGTTTTGTTCTATTAATCATTTCTGTATTTATTATTAATCATTAACTGTTTCAATAAAGACTCGGATAAGTCAACTACGTCACTTCCTCTCAACCGGATTAGACGTTTGTTTGCTAAGCTAACCGGCTGCTTAGTGCAGGAAACCTTCATTATGATCGATTTAATCACTTTCAAGAATGAGGTCACACTCATTGTGAATAATTTGGCCAAGGCGGTGGTGACGGAGATTTTTACGGCGGCGGAGAAAGTTTCTTTAAATAAACAAAATCCCGAAACGGAGGTAAGGCGTTACGGCTAACGGTGGCTAACCGTTAGCTGACGTTATGACGTTGAACCCTCTCGTAAACTACAGGAAGTGTTTCAGTGGTGGAGTCAGATTTTAGATCTTTATTAATATTTATTATTATTTATTAATTTATTAATATTAACTAAAGTCCACTCACCGTCGGCACACACCGAACTCCATTTAAAAATAATCTAATTTAAACATTTCTTTTTTGCCAATTTACGTACAGTCTTGCATGATCGTAACAAGAAATGTATATAATAAAATAAGTGTTCAACTTTTCTATTTGTTACTGAATAAGTTAAGCTAGTACTGTATCACTTAGAATTATACTGCTTTAAAAGCGTCGATGATACACATAGACTGTGTGAAACATTAAAGCAGAGAACTAAAGAAAAATCATATTTTGATAAATACACTTGAGTCTGCTCTTATCTCTGCTGTTCTTTGCACAGATCATGTGCAGGTTTGCAAATAATCACGATTTACCTGCATGTAAGTGGAGGATTTAGTTTTTAAATGGGTAAATGTTTCTTGTTGTATTGCATATGGTTGATTTTGTTTCTGCAGGAGAGACTCAGCGCTCTGGTGGACGATTTGTGTGTGGAGGCTGTGCAGAAAATCCTGATGAAGATGTCTGAGCTGTCTGCAGAGAGGCCAGAGGAGATGGATCCTCCTCTGTCTGATGAGAGCAGTGACGGTTTGATGAAGACACAGACAGCAGAAGGTGGGACAGAAAAGTAGTTTGTGGTGTCACATTAAATGTATTTATCTGCTTCTTTAAAAACAACAGACGTCCACCAGAGAGAAATAAAAATGCAGACCACAAGTTAAAATGATGCAGAGACAGTTCTTGGAAAGTTAGAAAACAGAAATATGAGTAAGAGTCGGTAGTTAAGTCAGTTTCCTCTGTGTCTTAAACATACTGGATGTTTCACGTTAAATATTTACTGGTTAAACAGAGATGTATTAAAGCCCCAAAGATTGTTTTACACCTGCAGACACCAGTGGACCAGTTTAGCGTCCTGCTTTCTTGTTTCAGGGCTCTGTAATAAGGTGCCTACGTCTGTAGCTGTGCTTCTTATTGTTGTCTTATTTCTGTCTGTATGATGAAACCATTTGACTGACTGTGTAAAGCTCAGTTCTATATTTTATGTGTGCTGCAGGGGAGGACTGTGGAGGTCAGTGCCCCCCCACTGAACAGACCTACATCCTGGTTCATGGGGTAAGTGAGTGAATCCACAGTAACCGAGTTAAGACACTGAACCATCTGAACACTGTTGATTGATTTCTATCTTACAGAGCACTGCTGCTGACTCCTGCTGTCTGCTGGTCTCACTGCAGGATGTTGCTAATGCCAACGGTGAGTTTATCAGGCTGAGGAAATGCAACGGTCACTGCTGCACAGAGCCTGAAGTATTGTGAGCATTTGTACTTCTGTGCTGGTGTGTCTGAGGGTTTCTGTGACACTGTGCTGAGCTTCTTTTTTTCAGTGTACTACAAACAGTGGTGAGTGAAACCAAGTGGATCACGTTGGGGTTGTAGCAAACAGATGTTGAGCAGCAGTTATTTTTACTGAAACTACAGCAACACAGGAAATAAAATAGACTTCAGAGGATATGGTCTGCAGGACCACTGCGATGCAATGAGTGGACCAGTCACAGCTGCTGTATTGTTGGCATCGGGTGATGCTCTTTCACTGTTACATCGTCCTCGACTAACATCTCTGCTCTTGTTTGTAGGTGACAGTAAAACCTGCTCCACTGATGCAGCAGGCGAACCCTCCTCCTCCCATCCTCCTCTTCACGTTGACTTCTCTGACCACGAGTATGCTCGCCCATCCTCTCCACCGTCCAACACCGTCACAGAAGAAGATGGTGGAGTCTCTGCAGCTCGCAGCAGAAAACAGCGCAGCAGCAGAAGGAAGAAGAAAGACGCAGAGACAGAAACTCACCATGAGTGCTCACAGTGTGGGATGTTGTTTCCAACTCCTGAACGACTCTCTGACCACCAGAACAAGTCTCACCCGGTGTGCTCGGTTTGCGGGACACTGTTCACCGGCATCCTGAAGCTCCGCGAACATGAGAACAAAGAACACGGGCTGCTGCCATACACCTGTGACTACTGCCCCAAGAGATTCAACCACAAGGCTCATCGTGACCTGCATATGAAAGCTCGGCACACCGGAGAGAAAACCTGTCACTGTGACATCTGCGGGAAGGGTTACTCCTGCATTAGTGTGCTGAAAACACACAGGATGACCCACTTTGAGAAGACCTTTATCTGCGACGTCTGCGGGAAGAGCTTCTACCATGCCTGTCACCTGACGCGACACAAACTGGTGCACCAGGAGGTCCGGCCATACCACTGCTCCACCTGTGGAAAGGGTTTCACCCAGGCCGCTAATCTGCGCAGCCACCAGGTGATCCACACCGGGGACAGGCAGCTCTGCTCCATCTGCGGCAAGAGCTACCGCTGCCTGAAGAACCACGTCATCAGCAAACATTCGCACGAGCTCCCAGCCGACGAGCTGCCAGCCACAGACACCGTCATCAGCTGCGAGGTCTGTGGCAAGAAGTTCCCGAACCCATCTCAGTTTAAAGTCCACCAGAGGAGCCACACTGGGGAGAAGCCGTTCCAATGCGACATCTGCGGGAAGAGTTACCGTTTGAAGGAGCTGCTGAGAGACCACAGATACACACACACCGGAGAGAAGCCATACAGGTGTTCTCTCTGCTCCAAGACCTTCAACCTGGCCACCAGCTTCATGAGGCACCGCAGCATCCACAGCGGAGCGATGCCATACAGCTGCCACGACTGCGGGAAACACTTCCGCCTGCTCACCTTCCTCAAGGCTCACCTGCAGACCAAAGCTCACCTGAAGCAGACACAGCACAGACAGATCACCTCGTCTGACACCTGATAAAGTCTCAGCTCAGGGTTATAATTACTCTGCATGGACAGAAGTATGTGGACATCCAGCTGCTTCAGCCTTAACTTTCCTTTTCCATAGTGTCTTATTTGAATGTTATAGAGCTCAGGTAACGTAGCAGCAGTCAGTTAGTAAGAAACTGCAGTTTGGGTCAGATGAAGCTGTTGTTTGATGTTTCCTCTACAGATTAACAGTCATTAACTCCATTGTACTGACACAGGTGGGATTAACAATTGTATATGTCCTTTAATCTGCGCTGTGGACTGCAGAAAAACACAGTGTGAGACAGATTATAATTATCCACAGATTAAAGTCTGCAGCACTGGTTAAACTGGAAACCAGCAACAACACCATGAAGGGAACAATCGTTGCTGTATGGTGTTAGTTAAAGGAGTAGTTAACCATTCTCCTTACCCTTACCCTCATGCTTGGTTCTGTCCAAACACTGAATCAAGGTCAAACGGTCAAGGTCAAATTTATTTGTATAGTACATTTACAACAGTTTGTGCTGCCCAATGTGCTGCACAAACACACAATATATACAAAATAACCACATTATCCACCTTTAGAACCTCTAAACTCATTGATACTGGTTCTTTTCTAAAATCTGTTTGTGATGAGCATAATATTATATCACAAATTGGAAGTATTCAAATGTCTAAATTGTATTGAAGTACAGTACTTGAGTAAATGTACTTAGTTACATTCATTGACACCGTGTAGCTGCAGTTTATTATTGGTTGCAGGAGACTTATTATTCTAGCTCTAAAACATGATTTAGGTTTTAAAGTACAGAGTGATAATAATATCATGTTGTTTGCTTCAGCTTCAGTTTAAGCGTCAGTCAGACAAACAAACCAGAAAAGATCCAAACTAATCTGATCCAGCACTAAATTAATCTACTTACAGGATTCAACTGTGACAACAAACAAACAGGTTCATAAACTGGAAATATGACGTTAACACAGCAGCAGCAGATCCTCTGTTGGTTTAAATGATGTTCCTCTGTTTGTTTTGTTGAATCAAAAGCTGATGCATTTTTCTTTATTAAAGAGCAACTTACTGGCTCGTTCTGGGGCTTTTGACCATTTCTTACAGCTGGTTAGGTTTACTAGTTATTTTGACTTTTTTGTACAATTCTTTTGTGTTTTGTCAGTATATGGACTCAGAGAAACCAACCTAACTTAATTTACTGATTTTGGTGATTTCTGTGAACCAGGAACTCTGACCTCTGGTTCAGTTTAAACATTTAACACATTTATTGTTAATGTTCATCATAAAATCTGAAGGTAAATCCAGGTCAGGGGGTCCTGGTCCTCAACCTGCACTTATAGCTTCTGATTGGCTGAGCACACCTGATCCAGGTAACCAACAGTGAAGGTGTAGTTGGAAAACAAGCAGGACAGTGGCTGTCAAACTCCAGGATTGGTCACCTGTGATCCAGGTGTACTGGTCAGGCTGCATTTCCTGTGTTGACCTACAGGTGGTACTTTTGTACACTTTCAGCGCTGGAAAATAACGAAGTACATTTACTCTAGTACTGTAATCGAGTACAATCTGAGGTACTCACAAGGATGTTCCTGAGAGGATCAATAAACTATTATCATCATTATTTTACTCCACTATATTTATCTAACAGCTGTAAATTAATATGATGAAAACACAAATAATTATAATGTGTAATTTATTTATTTTGAATAAAGAGTACTTTTAATTTTGCTGCTTTATTTAGCTGGATTTTTTACAGTGCTGGTTTCTTCTCTTTGTGTTTCTTGGAATAAACTGTTTCTGATCGCAGGAAACACTAAACACAAGATGCACAAAGATGTGATGTAAAACCAGCTCGACCTGTGTGAAAATCTAAGTAATACTTATTGTACTTATCTAAGTATTTAGTCCTGATAATGACTGTGGTCTGACCACAAATAATTTGTCAAACAAACTGATGTTTACAGCAGAACACACAGTTACTACATTAGAATAAGAACCCATTGATTTTCACCCTAAAATAACAGTAACTACTGTGAACATTGGATTTAAATCAACCTCGACCTAAACTGGATGTTCCCAAGAAAAAGGAATCAATGCCTTAAAAGTGGGTGTAAACATGAACCTGAAGAAGACTCGAGGAAACAATTAGAGTGAAAAACGCAATAGAAATAAAATGTGAGGATGTAAGATAATTTAAATAAAAGAATTAAATGTGTAAAAGTGAGACGTCACCTGTATAAATTTAAGATAAATAAAGTTGTAATTATTAAACTGTCAAAATAAAGACATGAAACTTATGTTTAAATAAGATAAAAAAAAGTTAAAACGTCACATGACCTGCAGGGTTTTTGGCACCTAAGTTCTTCCATACAGGTGTTTAAACTTTATTAGTGCTGAACCAATAAAAACTAAGCTAAATTTTGATCAAAGTCAGTAAAACAAATATAATGTAAAAAGTCTCGTGATTTATTGGAACATATCAGTTTACACCTGCAGCAGTTTTGGCGCTAACGTTCCTCCGTACATGCAGCCACCTGAGAACACCTGGGAGAGAGAGAGAGAGAGAGGGAGAGAGAGGGAGGCGGGGGGAGGACTGTGTTGGTGGAGAGGTTTGTGAGTCACAGTGGTGGATGTAGAGGATCAACATGGCTGCTCTCGGCAGCAGGGGGACCGGACTCTTCAGGAGCCTCCTCAGCCTCTGCTGGACCCGCGGCCCCGGGCAGACAAGAACCGGACTGGGACAACACAGGTGTCTGACCTCCGTGTGTGCAGGTACGTGGAACTCCCAACTGTCCCGCCTGTCGCACCGGGATCTGTACCAGCTTTCGGTGACTGATCCGGATCAGTTCTGGGGATCCGCTGCAGACAGACTCCGCTGGGTGAGACCGTTCGACCGGGTCCAAGACTGCGAGCTCAGGAGCGGGAAGATCAACTGGTTCGTGGGAGGGAAGCTCAACGTGTCCGGTGAGTTTTACCAGAGCAGGTAAAGTTCTGGTTTATCAATCAACTGTTCGCTGGTCGATAAAGTATCAATACATCGGGCGGACCACAGGCCCGGCTGCAGAAACTTAGTCCAGACTCAGAGTCTGAACTTTTCCTGCGCCAGTGCGTCGTTTTAGTGAAGTAAAAATGAGCAGAAACGTTTCCTGTAAGAAGTGAAACATGTGACCAGACAAACGAGAGAAGAGGAAGAAGCTGCAGCGTGTTTCAGATTCTGGACTCTGGACTCCTCCTCCGGAGAGAAGCCCAGAGTCTGTAAGTCTGAGCCAAAACACATGTTAAATCCACCATCAACTAATTAAAGAAACAGGAACTGAAGCTTCAGGAATGCCCCCCATCACCACCCCCACCCTCTGAAACTAAAGATCTGAGACAAGCTGCCAGAAACCGTCTCTGACCCAGAATCTGAGCTTTTAGTGGAGCTGAGTTTGTCGAGGGGAGAGAGAACCGAGCAGTGAAGGGGAGAAGCTGCTGGGGTCATGTGAATGTGCAGCAGATAAGGTGGAGTATGCAGGGTGGGGGGGCAGCTGGTCTTCCTCAGATACTGAACCCGTTCAGTCTTTAAAAATCAAAGATATGTCTGTGATCTGTTCTGGATCCTCAGCATCATGTCTGCGGTTCTGGTGGTAAGAGAACCTCCCACAGACACGTGGAGCAGATCACAGTACATGTTCGTGGTGGAGGAGGAGACAAAACGATCCACAGATATGTGATGCACGGTGAAGTCAGATCCTCGTGTTAGAGGATGGAAACTCTTTATGGTCTGAACAGGTTCTCCTCGTGGGGGGGTGGGGGGTGGGGGGCACAGACCTGCTGCAGCCTCTGACAGGGGCGATGTGAGGAACAAGTACAGCCCGACTGCAGGAGATCAGCTCTTATCGGTTCTTATCTCATCACGACTCCTTTACTGACTCAGGTTCTCAGCTTGTATGTGAACCGGCTGAGAGAGGAGAGAACGTCCACGTGGTTCTGCTCCGAACGCTCTTTAAATCTCTGCAGCATACTAATAAATAAATCGCTGTAGTTTTAGAGAAACATGTTGAAATGAGCGTCTTTGTCGTCTGATGTTTGTCTGATTCGATATTAATCCAATCATGTTCCAGTGTTAGCAGCTGGGTGATGTGTGTTACATCATTTATTGTGCGTGACACACAAACAGGATCTTCAGTCTTAACTTTAGGATTAATCCTCAGTCACTGGATGAATAACGGACATGACGTGTATCTATCTATGCCTATGTGTAGGCAGGTTAAAGCTCAGGTAGGTGACGCTGATTCACTCCTTGCTGTGTTTCTCTGTGTGTCAGTGAACTGTCTGGACGTCCATGTTGAGAAAAACCCCAACCGAGTGGCTCTGATCTGGGAGCGGGACGAACCCGGCACTGAGGTGAAGGTCACGTACAGGTACGAACACCCAGTCTGCACCACACCACTGTGCAGAGGATACAGCTCTTTATCTTATCATCGTGCTCACGAGTCGCTGTCATCCATAAATGTAAATGACATTTGACATATCTGGTAAACTTCAACAGTCTCTGTGAGATAAAACCAACAGCTGCCATGTTTTATCATTTATTCTGTTACGTCGTGATCGATGGCTTCAAGCGTCCACCAGTAAAATGCCCTGGTTAAAAAATTCTTGTTCAAATGTAGTTTGGTTCCCTTGTGTCGTGTGTTCTCTGTGACGGGTTCCTGTTGTTGAACTGACTGAACCGTTGTGTGGACATGATTAAATTCTCGTCCATTTTTCAGGCTGATCTTAGGTCAAGGTACATAAATATAACTCAAACTCACAAGTTCACTAAGGCTGTGAAACTTCAGTAGATTGTCTAAGATAATTTGAGACCAGCTAGAAAAAAGGACAACAGGTGAACAACAGGTGAGTCTGATGAGACAACAGGAGATGTTATGATAAAACATAATCCAACACAAACAGGAGAAATCCTGTTGTATTGTTATGTTTCATCGTCATCCTGCTGTCTGTCCCACAGGGAGCTGCTGGAGACCACCTGCCGCCTCGCCAACACTCTGAAGAGCCATGGGATTCAGAAGGGGGACAGGGTGGCCATTTACATGCCAGTGTCACCGCTGGCAGTGGCGGCCATGTTGGCGTGCGCCCGTATTGGAGCAGTGCACACCGTGGTGTTCGCTGGGTTCAGCTCAGAGTCTCTGGCAGGGAGGATCCAGGACGGTGAGTCAGACTGGAGCTTTTCAAGGCTCACCTCCTCCTCCTCACTTCATCTTAGAGGAAACTCTCTAAACCAATCAGAATCCATCCTGCTGAGTCACATCAAACATCAGACAGAGAAACTCTCTGCGCTCGTGTACTCGGACATGTAGCATCAGCTGAGCTCTGTG
Source organism: Ctenopoma multispine (assembly GCA_034779795.1). NCBI lineage: Eukaryota > Metazoa > Chordata > Actinopteri > Anabantiformes > Anabantidae > Ctenopoma > Ctenopoma multispine. The sequence continues at coordinate 20,926,824 of JAUYWH010000007.1, forward strand.
ATTGTTGAACAGGAAATCTTTAACCCTCACTTCATGCAGAGGGGCCTCAGGGGCCTCTACAGGGGCCCCATGACCTTTTGGAATGAATGCCCCTGCATTGTGAGGGGTGAAAGGGTTTATTATCTAGAGGAATGCTGAGACGAGCAGAGGAGGAGGACGCTTTGTTACCTGGAAGTGACGAGTTTAAATACAGAAACAGACTCAGGGAGGTTCTCGTTCATTATTAAAATTTGACTGGTTGTGGTTTAACTCATCATCACTTCATGCAGAGGGTTGAGCATGGGGGTCCCCCCAGAAACATGTCAGAACTAAATAAAAATAAAATGAGACACATTTATGTACAGAAGCAAACCACAGTTAGACATTATTATTATTTCCTTCAGTTGACTGAGGAGGTCTGTTGGTGGTTGATCAGTTAAATGAACCTAGACACCTGGAGACATGGCGTTTAGTCGGCAGTGTAAGTGAAACTGCTGCAGCAGCGTGAAGGTCGAACCAGCAGGACTGCCGTGTGACCTGTGGAGGGAGGTGTCGGCCGACTGCAGCTCCGACTGTTGTGGAAACAGACGCTGACTCACTGAACCCAAACGTGACTTTTCCACCAGCGACAGAGCAGGAGAAGCAGAGCATGATGGGAGTGAAGCTGGGTTTCCATGTAGGAGTGAGCAGGACGAGGATCAGTCAGGTCATCAGAGACTGAGCTGTGGTTCACACTCTGGCTTGTTGTCATGTCTTCGTGTCAGACTGAGTCCAGAGCAGCAGCAGAATAAAAGTGTGCAGGTTTATTTTCTGTTCTTTTCTCTCTGATGGTCACTTTGTTAGCAGCTGCTGTGAAAATCCTGTGGAGTCATCTCTAAAAGATTTTGCTGCACCGACGAGTAAAACTTGTTCTTTGGTGTAAAGTCAGATCTGGTGTCTGAACAGGATTTAAGAAGAGTCACACTCTTGTTAGTTGTCATGTTGTGTCTGTTGTCTGGTTGTTGTGTGTGTCTTTTCTGTTTTATTGGGTGATTGTATGTTCATTCATCCATGGCCACACCTCGTTCTGTGACCTGTGGATGTTTACTTAGGAATAAAATCAGGAATTTAAAGTTTTCTAAAGGTTTATAACGGTTGGTTCAGTAGTTAGTCTACAGGTTTGATTATTATTGTCTGGCTTCATTCAGCAAGTCCTGAAGAAAGAGCAGAGTGTGAGGAGCAACTTTTATTTCTCTTTCCTCTTATCACCTCGTAGACAAAGACATTAAGGATCAAACCAGCATGTGCAGCACCAGAGAGCAGAAGGTTCAAACGTCTTTAAACGTCTTCTGTGTGGTGAAATGATCACGCTGCCCCCTACAGAGGTCCACTCCATAAGAAAGTTTCATGTTTGCCTCCAGTATCAGTGACCAGTAAAGGTCACGTTATCTCCCAGTAACAGTGGTTCTGACAGTTTAAGTCAACGGCAGCTGCTGCGCTTTGATCCTGATCCAAATCTAACGACTACTGCTTCCTGAAAACAAAGACAACGTAGAACTGAATCATGAACCTGTGTGTGTCTGTGTGTCTGTGTGTGTGTGTGTGTCTGTGTCTGTGTGTGTGTCTGTGTGTGTCTGTGTGTGTCTGTGTGTGTCTGTGTGTGTCTGTGTGTGTTTGTGGGTGTGTGGGTGTGTGTGTCTCTGTGTGTGTGGGTGTGTGTGTCTCTGTGTGTGTCTGTGTGTGTCTGTGTGTGTCTGTGTGTGTTTGTGGGTGTGTGTGTCTCTGTGTGTGTCTCTGTGTGTGTCTGTGTGTGTTTATGTGTGTGTGTGTCTGTGTTTGCAGCTCAGTGTAAAGCGGTGATCACCTGTAATCAAGGTGTGAGAGGCGGCCGACTGATCCACCTTAAATCCACGGTGGATGCTGCAGTGAAGAACTGTCCAAGTGTCCAACGCGTGTTTGTCTCGTACAGGACAGAGAAACCTGCCACGTTGGGGGAGCTGGACGTCCCCTTGGACGAGGTGAGACACGTCCTGATCAATACAGGAGGTCTGACGATCAGTAGCTGATATTGATTGGAGCTGCTTTAGTCAGAGAATGAACTGTGAAGGGCCGTCTGTCCTGCAGCAGTAGTACAGTATTAGTAGTATTAATATTAGTAGTACAGTAATATGGTGTATTTTCAGGTGATGTCCTCTCAGGCCGCTGTCTGTCCTGCGGAGCCAATGGACAGTGAAGATCTCCTGTTTCTTCTCTACACATCTGGCAGCACAGGGAAACCTAAAGGCATCATACACACACAGGCTGGATACCTGCTGTACGCGTCTCTCACACACCAGGTAATCACAGACACAGAGGTGTCCTCACAGACACAGAGACAGAGGTGTCCTCACAGAGACAGAGGTGTCCTCACAGAGACAGAGGCGTCCTCACAGAGACAGAGGCGTCCTCACAGAGATAGAGACAGAGGCGTCCTCACAGAGATAGAGACAGAGGCGTCCTCACAGAGATAGAGACAGAG
>JAUYWH010000007.1:20931384-20947896 GCA_034779795.1 Ctenopoma multispine
GGGTGTGTGTGACTCTGTGTGTGTGCGTCTGTGTGTGTGTGTGTGTGTCTGTGTGTCTGTGTGTGTGTGTGTGCCTGTGTGTGTGTGTCTGTGTGTGTGTGTCTGTGTGTGTGTCTGTGTGTGTGTGTGTGTGTGTGCCTGTGTGTGTGTGTGTGTCTGTGTGTGTGTGTCTGTGTGTGTGTGTCTGTGTGTGTTGTTCAGGTAGGTACTGGGAGATGGTTCAGCGTCTGAGGATCTCTCAGTTTTACGGAGCTCCGACTGCTCTGCGTCTGCTGCTGAAGTTTGATGAGAGCTGGGTGAAGATGTACGACCGTTCGTCTCTGAGGACGCTCGGATCAGGTCAGACAGACGAGGAGAAACACTGTGTCGGCAGATGACATAAAAGTGATGAGACTTTATGTGATACATTTGTCTGTATCTGTGTGACATCATTTCAAATGTTTAAAATTACTACACTACCACAAAGACACACTTTAAGACCATAAAGAGATATAAAACATGTTAATGTGACTAACGTTAGTTAGTGGTTAGTTAGTATAAGTTTAATTCATTATTTATTCTGTTTCTCTTCTCTATCAGACTCAGTCAAACGTGTTAAGCTCTTAGTAAATGTGATTGTTTACTGATCAAAGATCAATATTCATGTTTAGAAACACGACATTTTATCTTTGCTGAAACATTTAAATGCAAAAATTATTATTATTAGTTATTAAACTCTGTGTGTGTGTGTGTCTGTGTGTGTGTGTCTGTGTGTGTGTGTGTGTCTCTATGTGTGTGTGTCTGTGTCTGTGTGTGTGTCTCTATGTGTGTGTGTCTCTATGTGTGTGTGTGTCTGTGTGTGTGTGTGTGTGTCTGTGTGTGTGTGTCTCTATGTGTGTGTGTCTGTGTGTGTGTCTGTGTGTGTGTGTCTGTGTGTGTGTCTGTGTGTGTGTGTCTGTGTGTGTGTCTCTATGTGTGTGTCTCTATGTGTGTGTGTCTCTATCTGTGTCTGTGTGTGTGTGTGTCTGTGTGTGTGTGTGTCTGTGTGTGTGTCTGTGTGTGTGTGTGTCTCTATGTGTGTGTGTCTCTATGTGTGTGTGTCTCTGTGTGTGTGTGTGTGTGTGTCTGTGTGTGTGTAGTGGGGGAGCCCATTAACCACGAGGCCTGGCACTGGTTCCACAGTGTGGTTGGAGATGGACGGTGTCCTTTGGTGGACACCTGGTGGCAGACAGGTGAGATTAATTACGGGTTAATTAATTAGTACCAAGGACCCTGAAAGTCTGGTGGTCCTGGAACAGCTCCACTGTTACTCCATATTTCTGGTCTAGTTAAATGTACTTTATGTCCCTGAACATTACCAGAAAGTTAAACACAGCAGTTTTTCAGTGAGTGAGGATGAAGAATTTAACTCGATGAAGACGTGTGTTCACCTCGGTGGAAACCGTGAGCAGAAGTCACATCGTATCAGTACTATCAGCACCATCTGTCAATAAGGGATCTTTCTTGTCTCTGAACAACAAACTTTGACCATTGTGTAAAGACAGAAATCCAGTATGTTGTTCCTCCTGTTTTGTAATAAGGAGAAAATACAGAATGTTGTAATGATGTGAAGAACATCTTGTGTCAAGGGATGACGCGAGAAGGAAAGATTTTAAACTCTGAATAATGTTAAAACAATCCAAGGACGAAGCTAGAATATGAGACAACTTTCTTCTTGTTGGATTAAATGTTTTAATGGGAGGTGGGAACATGCTGCAGATCTGGACTCAGGTCTCAGATGTACTTTCCTTCTCCCTGCTGGTCAGATTCTCACTTTACTGAAGCTTTAACCCTAATTTGAACGATTAGCAGCAGAACATCTGCAGCTCTGCAGAAAATGAATTAAGATCAAATCCTCAACACACTTAACACCCCCCCACCCCCAGCACAACCCCCCAGGACAAGACCCTGGAGGCTAGTGAGCAGTGTGTGTGTGTGTGTTTGTCTTTGTGACCTAATTCCTTCGTTGTTTTTTAAATCAGACTTTAAACTCTCTACCAGCTGCTTCTGTCTCTTAAAAAGAGAAAAATCCCCAATAAATTAAGAAATTACAGGAAATTAAAGCTGCACTTAAAGGCAACGTCTGAGGCCCCCTAGTGGCAAAGAGCAGGAACAACAACAGTTTGTTTTGAGTTTACTTTTTATATGTGAATATTTAGCGTGTTTTTGAGTTTTTATTTTCCATAACGTGAGCACAGACAGACAGACAGACACGCAGTCTGTCTGCAGGTGTGTTAATGACTGATTAAATATTTAACAGACTAATCCAGCTGCACTAATCGAAGCTCGTTCTTCCTTCTCTCTCTGCAGAGACCGGGGGCATCTGTATCGCTCCTCGTCCTGCAGACGAAGGAGCTCCGATCGTTCCAGCAATGGCCATGAGGCCATTCTTTGGCATCCAGCCCGCTCTCATGGGAGAGAAGGTGACTTGACACAGCTACACAAACACTAAATCACACTTTAAATACTGTGACGGACAAACACCAGTTCAGTCTTTTCAAAGAGGAAACCAACTTTGTTTTTGTCGGTGTAAAATAAAAAGAACATTTGCCACTTTTTTAGTCCAGTTTCTACCTTTTGGTTTTACACTGCAGATATATCACAAACCAGAAGGGAAAATGTGATTTAAAGAGTTAACAGACGATCTTTCGAGGATCTGTCTGACTCTCATCCAGTCTGCTTCAGATCCGATGTCAGATCAATCTCTGCATCTCATTAAGAGGTTAAACGAGCCTTCGAGTGACTCCCCTCGTTCTCGTTCTCAGTTTTAATTTCCCTGGTAAACCAGCACCAGAAGCATCTGTTTTCTTTGATTAACAGACTTTCACACTCTGTTGGGATCATCACCACTCCCCCAAATTAATTATTCGCTAGTTTCCCAATTTCCCTCCCTCTGTTAAAGAGCTGTAATCTGCCGACTTCGAGGCTTTTTCATCATCGCTGGTTACTGGTTTAGATTAGATTAGATTAGAGCTCCTTTAGTTTCACATGTCATCCTCACAGGAGGTCGGGGTCTCTTTACTTTCACTCCAATCCTCTGAAATTGAGGAAGATGTCGTGTGTTTCATCATCAGACTGTTTGACTCTGGATTTGTACCACAGTTACAGTGACGATGTGAAACGGGTTATTAGATTAAAAACTGTGTGTGAGCCTGAATCACAGTTTGTTTCACTTCATGTCCGTGTGATAAAAGTTTGTCTTGTTGTTTCATGATTGTATCATCATCTAAACTGTCACTAAACTGCTGTTTCTAGGCGATTACCTGTGTGTCTGTGTGTGTTTTCTGAACTGTTGTTTGTCCTGTTGTGCAACTGTCAGGGTGAACTTGTGTGTGGTAACTCTGTCAGTGGAGCTCTGTGTATCAGCCAGCCGTGGCCTGGAATGGCTCGGAGCATTTACGGAGACCACCAGAGATTCATCGACGCTTATTTCAAACCGTATCCGGGTCAGTAAAGATAAAACACGATGCTCTTCTGAAGTGGCTGAAGCTTGGATCTGAGCTGATGGTGTCTGTGTTTTCTGTCAGGTTATTACTTCACTGGTGACGGAGCGTTCCGCTCAGAGGAAGGTTACTACCAGATAACCGGTCGTATGGACGATGTCATTAATGTCAGCGGCCATCGTCTCGGTACAGCAGAGATAGAAGACGCTCTGGTGAGACACAGCATGTTCCTCACATGTATGTTTACAGAGAATATTAGAAATGTAAGAACTAGATCAGAAATGATCAAAGAAAAGGTTGAAGCAGTGGAACATGGCTTTAAAATCAGTTCCATTTTAAACTTGGTTATTGTGGTCATATTTGTGCAGGATGAACATCCAGCTGTCCCAGAAACTGCTGTGGTTGGAATCCCACACGATATAAAAGGAGAAGGTGAGAAATAAAACACAGGTTACTGTGTTTATAGGAAGATGTTTGCTGCTCTGAGCATCTGACACGTTCCCCGTCAGACTAGAGCTGCAGCAGCACAGCCCATCTACAGCAGACAAATGAAGACACTTCTGTTGACCTGTGGACCATTAAACTATAATGTTTAAGAATCTAAGTTCTCTGTAAGTGGAAGCTGCTGCAGACAACAGGAATAATATCAAATGTGTAAATTTATGACGGCTTCTCACAACTTTACAGAATGTTAAACTATCAAATATGAATTAGCTACTATATCTTTCTCATTATCAGGACGTAAAGTTTTACTGGACGAAAGTACAATCTGCTTAAACAGTAAATAAAAAAAATAGACAAGCAGTGCAATTAGTGCACAAATGGGTCAAATTTAATAAATAATACTTTAGAATCGTAAAAAAGAATGAGAAGAATTAGAATGATGTATTTCCTTCATTATTGCAGTATTATATGTACTGCATACTGTGTTTTCATGTTGATTTAGACCTTTAATTACTTCTTTCAGTTACCCGGTTATGGATTAAATTAAGGAGGAGTTATGTACAGTGATGCAGGTAAAATGTGCAGGAATCTGTGTGAGGTTTGGTCTGTCAGCAGTGAGCGTGTGCTGCCTCCTGCTGGTCTCTCGGCCCAACAGACAGAATCAGGAGTCAAGTGTTCCTGCCTCTAAAATCCTCTGTAATCAGCATAAAATCCCTAATATTAATGATAAAAATGATAATAATAAAACATATGTATGAAGAGTTCACAGTACAAGTAAGCAACAAGCGACTCATCTTAACGTGAATCAGTGAGAGGCTGACACTTAATGTTTGTGTGTGTGTGTGTGTGTGTGTGTCTGTGTGTGTGGTGTGTGTCTGTGTGTGTGTGTGTGTCTGTGTGTGTGTGTGTCTGTCTCTGTGTGTGTGTGTGTGTGTGTGTGTGTCTGTCTGTGTGTGTGTGTCTCTGTGTGTGTGTGTGTGTGTCTGTCTCTGTGTCTGTGTGTGTGTGTGTGTGTGTCTCTGTGTGTGTGTGTGTGTGTGTCAGTCCCCTTTGCCTTTGTGGTTGTGAAGGAGGACCACGGTGACGAACCTCACACCATCCTGCAGCAGCTTAGAGACCTCGTTGCCACGAAGATCGCCAGATACGCCGTCCCAGAAGACTTCCTGGTTCATCCCTCTTTTTACTCCATGTGAACGTCTTTAAATCCACCTGTCAGCTCGTTGGTAACACTCTGGTTTTTTCTCCCAGGTGGTGAAGCGGTTACCGAAGACTCGCTCCGGGAAGATCGTGAGACGGATTCTGAGGAAGATCGCCATGGAAACAGACGGAGACCTCGGTGACGTGTCGACTCTCGATGACCCGTCTGTCGTCAAGGAGATCGTGGAGGCCCAACAGCAGAACAGGACGCACAGAAAACAGGAAGAGAAGAAGTAGAAGGAGGGAGGGGGTGACATCAAAACATTGGGTGGGGTGGGGGCGTGAAACTTTAAGTTCATCAAACTCCAACACAGGCTAACTAATACATTCCCGATAGAAATGTTTGTTGGAAACAGCTGCACGATTCTTTTTATCTTGTGTTGTGTGGAGTGATGATGTCACCTTAAAAATTCCTTTTTAGGGATTTTCCTTCATTTTGATTCGAGTCTCTGAGGACGGATGATTTCATATCATCTCTGAAGCTTCATCAGGAAAATGTCTACATGTTTTTCTGCAGGTTGAATAACCTAGACCTTCAGACCTAAAACTCTTTTTTATTTTTTATTCTACAAGGACTATGTTTTATTTTTTCTTGCCTCATGTAGAAAAGCTGATGGACAAATGTCAATTTTAATTAAATTCATAATTTTTAAATTTCTGAATTCATAGATTGATTTTCTACTTTATTTCTTGTCTGAGTCCAGGCGTGGACGTTTGTATGACAGTGGGCTGCTGCACATCAACTAATAAAACGCCTCAGAGAACTGTTTGTGTGAAACATTTGTGATTCACTTTACATTTTTTGAAGATTTTAACTTTGATTTGCATTAAATCAGAATAAAACAGTTGATAAACGATTTTTAACAAGTAAAAACTACAAAAAAACCTGCTTCAGATGCACAAATGTAATCACAGCAATGAGAAAATAAATTCTGAGAAAAAACTCTTCAAAGAATTTTGACTTTAGTATTTTACTTCTTCATGGGTATTTTTGAAACTTGAACAGATTTTATAATTGTATAGTTTATTAATCATTTCTTATATTCTGTATAATACATAAGTAAATATACAGTAATAAACATTTACTATTAAATTCTGTGTCTTTAATGTTTTATGTGAAGATTAATAACTGATTTAGTCATAAATAAATGCTAGACACACTTAAACTACAAGTTTTATATTATGTTTAATTGCAATATAGCAATAATGTAACTTTAATGTTTAAAAATCCAATACAATTTCTTTTAAATGTAGCGATAACATTAAATTATATGGTATATGTATTTTTTACTATTTTACGTTTACACATGACATAACACAACTAATTAAACATTGTAGCGAAATAAAGAATAAATTAAATAAAAGTTGTATCATTAATGATAGTGTTCTCTACGGAAGAGAGTAGTTCTCTGTCTGACCTGCATATTAATTAAAATATATTTAATAAATTTCAATGATAAAATTTTACATTTTTAGATAAAATGATGAAATGAAATATAACTTTTACTTTTTTCTTTTAGATTTTTTAGATACTCTTGTCATTGTTCTTAATTCCTTTTCTTGTTTGTTGTTGTGTATCTGACATCCGGCCACCAGGGGGCGATGTGCGCATGTCTCTCAGCTCCTTCTGCCGTAAACGTGTCGTAAAACCAGCCGTAAGTGAAGCGGAACAAGGAACCGTCCTGTTGTCCAGGGACTGAACGCTGCGTAATGTTGAATTAGTTTTTAGTTTTGATCAAGAGAAGAAAATGTCTTTGCAGCAGCTGCTGTTTTCTGTCATGAACGAGTTTGTGTCGAACGCGGTGACTGAAATCTGTCAGAGACTGAAACATGAGGAAACATCTCACACAGAGGTTTAAACGTTTCTATATTTCAGTCTTCATCTCACTCTTACTCGTTTAATCACCACTTTCCTCCGGGATGAATAAAGTGTGTCTCACCTTAGATCATAATAGATCTAACAGTTGTTGTCTTTGTTAAAATGGTTTCACATCTTTGGTTGTTCATTTCTTTCATTGCTTCTTGACGTTGTGTGACGTCCTGTGTGGAGACGCTGCTGCAGGATTGGAATAAAACTGTGAAGAGATATTAAACTAAAGACGTCAGTAACAGTTTTTCTGATGTGTGAAGTTTACATTATTAATTAGATTCTGCTCCAAACCTCATGTTTCATGTTTTTCCTGCACATGAATCAGGTGGTTTCATTACCAATTAATTTAAGTGGCCTCGTCAGTAACACCCACTGTGGCTGATACCAGATGCTCCCGTCTCCCTGGCTTATAAGATTTGTCCAAAGCAGTTTGTTAACTTCCCTTTGGTTTTTGTTTTCATGCTAGGAAACTCTTTTTCTGACTCGTGTGTGTGTTGCAGGAGGAGCTGCTGTCTGCAATGAGGAAACTCTGTGGGGCTCTGCTGCAGGAGCTCAGGAGGCTGCTGGAGAAGAACCAGGACCTGAAGACCAGGATCGAGGAGTCTGCAGACAGGTCATCACAGACTCCTCAGCAGGACTCCACCCCTCCTACAATCACAGGAGACACTCAGGTGGAGGTAAACATCAAATCAAATGTTCCTACTGGTGTGTCCTGCCAATCAGAGCAGACTCCTGCGGCGGGCAGCAGACAGACCTTCAGCTGCAGCATCTGCAGCAGCAGCTTCTCCAGACAGACCAACCTGACAGCTCACCTGAGGGTCCACAGCCGAGCCCGGCCCTACACTTGTCCCGTCTGTGGGAAAGCCTTCTCCGCTCGCAGCAGCATCAGAGTCCATCAGCTCACTGTCCACCAAAAGCAACGACCGCACAGGTGTTCCCACTGCGGGAAGGTGTTCGGCACACGCAGCCACCTCAGGGCGCACCAGACACCCAGCAGTGTCCCGCTCACATGTTTGGCCTGTGGTGAGACACTGGCAGCAAGATGCAGCCTGAGACAACACAGACTGACGTGCCAGAGGACAGACAGGAAGCTCAGCTGTGCAGAGTGTGGGAAGCAGTTTTCTAAACATAGTTATCTGTCTGCTCACCAGAGAGTACACCTCAAGGACAAACCCTTTAAATGTCCGACCTGTGGGAAAGGTTTCACCACACGCCGCAGCATCTACGCCCACCAGCTGACCGTCCACAGAGGACTGAAGCCGTTCACCTGCAGCGTCTGCGGAAAGGCGTTCAGTCAGCGGAGCGGCCTCACAGCTCACCTGAGAACACACACAGGTGAGCGTCCACACACCTGCGAGCAGTGTGGGAATAGCTTCTCTAGCAAGAGCAGTCTTTCAGTGCATCGTCGTGTCCACACTGGAGAGAAGGCCTTCAGATGCAACACCTGCGCAAAGAGCTTCAGCGTGTCGGCCAACCTGCGCCGCCACCTCCTCGTGCACTCAGGCCATCGAGCATTCAGCTGTGACGTGTGCGGTCGCAGCTTCTCGCAGGCCGGACACCTGAAGGTGCACTGCACCATGCACACTGAAGAGTGGGCATTCATCTGCAACACCTGCGGGAAGAGCTTCAGACAGCGCAGCGCACTGCTGCTGCACGAGAGGAGTCACAGTGGCGTGAAACCATACAGCTGCAGCCAGTGCGGGAAGAACTTCTCCTCGTCAACGTCTCTGAAACGCCACCAGCTGGTGCACAGTGGACAGAAAAGTCACACCTGCAAGGAGTGTGGGAAGAGCTTCACCAGTACCCAGGTCCTGAAAACACACCTGCAGCGGCACGCCGGCAACAAACCCTTCTCCTGCGACGTATGCGGCCATGGTTACAGCTCACTGACCTACCTGAAGACGCACCGACGCAGTCACTCAGAGGGCAAACCGTTCGGCTGCGCTCAGTGTGAAAAAAGCTTCTCCACACAGGCGAGTGCGAACCTTCACCAGCGAACACACAGTGGAGAGAAACCGTTTGTCTGTGAGGTCTGTGGTAAAAACTTCAGCGTGTCACAGAACCTCGTCAGACACAAACGCATCCACAGTGGAGAGAAACCGTTTGAGTGCAACATCTGCGGCAAGAGATTCAGCCAGAATAACAACCTGAAGACTCACCAGCTGGTCCACACAGGACAGAAACCGTTCAGCTGCTCCACCTGCAGCAGGAGCTTCACCTCCATGAGGAGCCTCAGAGAGCACAGGTGTGTCACTGCTGACTGAACCACGGACAGGTGAATCTGGAGAAACTGACAGGTGTGGTTCAGAAAGAAACGAACAGGAAATACATATAATGAAACACGTGTGTTTGTATTTCTGCTGTCTGAGAACATCAATGAAGGAGTTTATCTTCAAATACTTGAAAGAATATGAAACAAGGCTTTAACATTTATACAATTTCTGATTTTACCTCTGTTGATGGTTAGTGTGAGAGAGGAGAAGAAGAGAAGAGTAAATGTAAAGTTATATTGTGTGTGTTACAGCTGCTGTGAGTCAAAGAATAAACCAACCTCACCTGAACCTGAATAATGTCCAGTTTCATATTTCAGTTTATTTTTTATGTTTAGTCTCATATATGATTTGTACGGAGCCCCTACGGCTCACGTAGTGGGTGAAAGAAAAAAATATTTAGACGTGGTAGAAAAAAAATCTGACTCTCCGCCCACATGTTACTCAGGCCGACAAATGTGACGACAGATCTGTGGCATTGCTGCGGCTTTAGCAGCATGTTGCTGGGGTTAACATTGTCCGTCCTCACAATAACATTCAGAACGGTGGTGCCTGGTTACCTTTACTTACTGATTAACCTTGTTGGGTTACATGCTCTATTTCTACTTTGCGAGCCTGTCAGGAGCTCAGAGCTACTGTAGGCTGCTAGATGGGGTGAAGGGTGGGGTAGCCTCCTCAGAGCTCATCCTCAGGTGTGGGGGAACTCGTTTAAAAGTGCACCGCTAAAACCTATAATTCAAGAGAGATTCAAGACTCTTTGTCACATGCATAGTTATACAGCACGCAGTGAAACCCTGAGCCACTTCTTTGATTGTTTGAAGTTAAACATTGACACAAGTTCAAAAACACAGATCTAAATAAAATAAAGTAAAATAAGCACAACTAAAACAACGAGCACCAGTTGAGGTAAAAGATGCTGCAGTTATAAATTGAGTGTAGCAGCAGTAGTAGAGCAAATGTACAATGTGCAAAATGTAATGTGATGTTAAGGTGCATTGTCCCGTGATAGTGCAACAGTCATGTAAACAGCAGCGTGTAATGACGTGACAGTAATATGATGAGGTGCTGTTACAGTCCTTTTATGGTGATGCTATAGGGGCTTGTTCTGGTTAAGGACAGGGATGGCCTGAGTATAAAAGCTCCTCGTGATAATAATATAAGTCACACTGGAATTGCTACCAAATAAACCAATTTATTGATAATACTGGATCTAGATCATATTCAGGACAGACTTACTGTTGTTTTTTTGTGGTTTTCTAGAAAAGCCCCGAACACAGAGCTGACATGGATCCATCCACATTCACAGCTATGGTCAATTTAGAAGGCTCCACAGACACGGGGAGAATATAAAGTTACACAGAAACACAGACAACCGGCCGACTGGTGTATTCGAACCTGTGAAACAACGGCACTATGTACCAAACGGTATAAGAGAAAGTTAAAATACTAGAATATGTAATGAATACACAGTTTATTCCAGCTTATAATACAATGATGTGCACCGTTCTGGACAGCTGAAGCTACCGCTGTCCTGCCCCGGTCCAGTAGGGGGCGGTACTGCGCCTTTTAAAGCGATTCATCAGCTTCCAACCTAAAAGAAGAAGAGACCGTTATTTTGTAGTAGACCGGAAGCCGTCGGTAGTAGTCGGTACCGCCCCCGGTGGGATGGTCGTCGGTTGTAACCAGGTTGGACTTCGGCACATCGTCTTGTTCCAGTTCTAGACTGTCCACGGAACTGGTTTACCGTCTGAGTCCAGTATGAACGACACGGGGGGGCTCCGGATCCGGCGGCTGCACCGACCGCAGGTCATCACCGACGAGCTGCCGGAGACCCGCCACAAGGGATCCAGGTATGAAGGGAACCGGGACCGTTTTGACTTCCACGTCCCGGCTCCAAAAGTCATCATTAAGCGTTAATTTAACGTCACTGAGCGGATTATTGATCCGATCGTCTCAGATTAGCAGCTGTTAGCTTCCTGCTACTGATCGATCACTGGCTGATTGGTTCCTGTCAGCAGTGGGTCGCACAAAGAACCCTCGGGTTCTGTAAAACCGAATCGACCGGACACAAGGATCCAACAGAGAAAAATATTTTTACCTGTTTTCTCTCCAGGTGTTCACCGCGCCGCCATCTTTGTTTTCATACACAACTTGTAAATTAGATTAAAACTTGTTTTTTCTATCTCACTGAAAACTTTGAGCCTACGGATGGTCGGAAGAGTCTCTGAGGCACGTAGACACATGTTCAGGTCAAAAGCCGGTGAAAAACGAAGGGAGCCGTTTAATGAGCAGTTAGTGAAACCAACTGTTCCCTCTGTGACCTCTGTGTGTCCTGATCCATGAGCCTGGAACCCGACTGCTAGTATTCCAGTCGTCTTTACTGAGTCATGAGGTGTTTTTTTTACAAGCCCAGGGTTCAGCAGATAAAACATTAATTTAACAATAAAATAGTGTGTTGTTGTGTCTGTTTATTTCTTTGACTTCAGGGCCTCCAACTATTGAACGTTTTCCATAACCCCTTCCCCTATTTTCTGCATGTATAAGGAGAAAGGAAAGAAGAGACTCAAGGATAGATCCCTGAGGAACTGCACAGAATAACATATACCACAAACGTTCAATTTGTGTTAAAGTATTGGGTCTATGTTTGTGTCCTCTTAGCACCTACAGCGGGAAGGTGTTTCAGGTGACTCTGCTGTCTCTGGGCGGCTTTCTTCTGCTTCCCCTTCTGGTCATCATCCTCATCCTGGAGTCTCCCATCCAGCCTGAAGTCTTCAGGTAAGTCCACCACAAAACCTTAAGGAAAGGCATAGTTTGTTTGTGCAAAGAAGGGCCCTGACTCAGAAACCAGGATGAAACATTAATTAAAACATATTGAACTAGATCATCAGTCGGTTTGTTTGTTAAACCAGTTCTAAAAGGAATACATCTTATATTTTGACCAGTGTCGTAAAGCTGATAGATTTAGTCGGGACTGGACAGACGAAGTGTTTACAGGGAGGAGAACAAAATAATATAATTATTAAAACCTGAGTTACGTAGAGGGAGACCAACTTAAATATCACAGTATATTAGTGTTACAGTCTACAAAAGATCAGTGTTTTAATTTAAAGAATTGACATTTAAAATGTAACCAGCATCGACACCAATGGACAGAACCGGGTCAGGCACCATCTACGTGTATATATTTATGGGCTGCAGAGACCTGAAACCTGCTGCAGACTGAGCCGGACCTCAGCTGGTGAATTATTTAGAAAAATAACGTAACTTATTTTGTTTTATCAAAGAAAAAGACACCACGTTGTTGTGGGTCATCTGTGTTTGGTCAATTAGCATTTTGTGTCATGGTGTGGTCTTTTCAGTCTCTAGTGTGTAACGTGGACTCAAAGTGTTGAGACTGTACACAGTTGTGTTTTGTTTTGTTGAGTGCAAGCAGCAGTGCGTACTGTTGTTGTTGTTGCCTGAAGAGTCAGTCACATCCACAAAGATCATAAAGGACCGAACATGACAGGATTCAGCAACAGGATTGAAGTTATAATTCAAGTTTTTAAAAAGTGAATAAAGTAAATCTAAATATATCAAATAATTAAGATTTTAAATAAAGTTGATTTTTTTGTTGTTGTAGAAATGGTTTTAGTAAATATTAGTAGAAATAATTCTTGACAAGAAGTCATTTAGAGGAAACTTTTAAATGTAGAAGAATCTTAGTTTATTAGTAAAAAGCCTTTATTTTAAAAATTAATAAATTTTCCCACAAAACAAGTATTTCAGACTTTATTTCTCAGATGATTGTGGAAAATGTTCGTGTTTTTCCTTCCTCCTGCTGGTTATTTTGTGCAGTCTGAAGGAGCCCCCGGCGATGAAGGGCTGCTGGGAGCCAAACCTGAAGCTCCGTGAGGCTCAGAGACTCTTTGAAGACCAGATCGTCGGACCAGAGTCCATCGTGAACATTGGAGGTGAGAAAACAAAGAACGACAACTGGTCTGCTGGTCAAAGCTGCTCAGTGATGAAGCCCATGAAAAAGACTGAGAGCTAAAACGTGAGCCTCTGTTGTCTGCAGACGTTTTGTTTGCTGGGACAGCCGACGGGAAGATAGTGAAGCTGGTTGGTCGAAGAATCCACACGCTGACAAGACTGGGGAAACCTCCCTGTGGTGAGTGGATTTAAATCCCGTTAGTTTCCCTGAAGGTCCAGAGGAGACTGGTACAGGAACCAGTCGGCTGGATACGAGCGGCTTTAGTTCAGGTAAAATGTGACTGAAAACCAGATCAATAACAGGTCAGATTTCACTGAAGCACTTTGATCCACTGAATAATGAACTGTTCAGAGACAGACGTGTGAGATCTGAACTATAACCTGCTCACAGTTACTGATGTTTCCTCTCTGGTTGCTTCATCCTGGACTTTTCAGTCAGTAGAAAAGTTTCTCAACAGCAGAGTGAAGAAACTCAGAAAAACATCCTGCTGCCTGTCTTTTACTCTCAGTGAAGTTTAGTTTAAGACAAATCCAGTCCCAGCTTCTTAAAAGCTCATTAAGTAGAAACGTAAGTACTCCAGTAAATCTACTTAGTTACTTTACACTGCTGACTTCAGAAAAATATGTTTATTATTAGTTTGTAATAAAAGTTTAAATAGAGGAACAAGAATCACTTCAGTGAACAGGAGACAAAATGAAGCTGAACAGCACCACAGTTACATTACTCTGTCAGTTACATTGCTCTGTCAGTTACATTACTCTGTCAGTTACATTACTCTGTTACTCAGTCACATTACTCTGTCAGTTACATTACTCTGTCACTCAGTCACATTACTGTTACTCAGTCAGATTACTCAGTCATTTAGTTACATTACTCTGTTTTTTAGTTACATTACTCTGTCTGTTACATTACTCTGTTACTCAGTCACATTACTCTGTTACTCAGTCACATTACTGTGTCAGTTACATTACTCTGTTACTCAGTCACATTACTCTGTCAGTCACATTACTGTGTCAGTCAAATTACTCTGTCAGTCAAATTACTCTGTTACTCAGTCACATTACTGTCAGTTACATTACTCTGTCAGTTACATTACTCTGTTACTCAGTCACATTACTCTGTCAGTTACATTACTCTGTTACTCAGTCACATTACTCTGTCAGTTACATTACTCTGTTATTTAGTTACATCATTACATTACAGCATCTAACTGTTGTTACACACACGTTGTCGTGAATCCAGAACAACTTAGACTCATGATCACGTGATGAGTCACGTCGTTTCTGTGCCGCGCTGCAGGGTCCAGAGACGACGAGCCCACCTGCGGGAGGCCGCTGGGCATCAGAGTCGGACCCAACGGGACTCTGTTTGTAGCTGACGCGTACCTGGGTCTGTTTGAGGTCAACTCCACCACAGGTCAGTCAGGATACACTCTGTGGTCAGTTTATTAGGTACACATAGCTAACCCTAAGTCAGTTCCTGCTTGTGGTCCAGTCCAGATTCATCCTGGTCCTGCTGAGTCCATCAGAGAGCGTCTGCAGGTGGCAGGTGTACTCCACTGTGTATTTTTCTGTACAGGTGAGACGACCAGGCTGGTGTCGGGTGGTCAGGTGGTCGCCGGCAGGAAACTGTCGTTCATTAACGACGTGACAGTGACGCGGGACGGGAAGAAGGTGTACTTCACCGACTCCAGCAGCAGGTGGCAGCGCAGGGATTACCTGCACCTCATCATGGAGGCCACGGCTGACGGACGGTAGCAAATATTTTCAGAAATATTTACAGCGAACGTTCAGGGTTAAATTAGAAACATGACTTCATGTTCATCTGATGGACGAATGGTTAATGAATGTTATTAAATGTTAATGAATGTTATTAAATGTTAATGAATGTTATTAAATATTAATAACACCTGCTTAAGACAGATAAAACCTTGTTTACTCGAAATTCAATGTACATACGTTTTATTACATTACAGAGAGAAAACATGTTTTTCTTTAATAAAATCTGAATCTTTTCATATTTAAGTGACAGAGACACGAGAGCAGCAGCAGGACGACATCAGACTTAATCTCAGTTTGATTTTTCACCTCAGATGTTTAAATAGTCACAAACTCTGTAGTGAAACGAGCTTCACCGTTTGTTTCTCCTCTCAGAGTGCTGGAGTACGACACAGAGACTAAAGACCTGGCGGTGGTCATGGAGAACCTTCGGTTCCCAAACGGCATCCAGCTGCTGCCTGACGAGGAGTCAGTGCTGGTGGCAGAAACCACCATGGCCCGGATACGCAGGTAACTCACCTGACTCACCTCAAACTCATAGACTCTCTTCTAATGTTTCCTGCTGCCGAACATCACAGAAGTGTAATAAATAAACGATTGAAGTAAAATTACATTAAAAAGGTTTGAACTGAAAGAAAGAAAATTAAACATTAAAAACCGAAAAAGCACAAAATAGATTTAAATAAAATGTTACTGTAAGGAACTAAATCAAAGAAGAAGAAATGTAATAAGATCATATTATACAACCAGCTGTGAGATGGAGAAGTTGGCTCTGTGTTGCTATGGAAACAGGCCAGCCTCTGTGTGTGTGTGTGTGTGTGTGTGTCGGCTGTGGGGGGGTGGTTGTAGTGGGAGGTGTTGTGTTTATTTTCGTTTGTGTTTGTAAAACTTTAAAAATGACTAATGCAGCAGTGAAGACGACTTGAGTGTGTGACACCCCCCAAATAAAAAGCTTTTTTGTAGTTTAGCTGTGAAAGAACAGCTGAAGCCGTGTGTGCAGAGACTGTGGGTCCGACGGTTCCAGACGATGTGTACACTCTGATAGAAACCAGTTTTAAGCTCAGGGACCAGACTCACTAAACGGTTTCTCTGCCAGAGTCCACGTGGCTGGTCTAAATAAAGGAGGGATGGACACATTCGTGGACAACCTGCCCGGGTTTCCTGACAACATCCGGCCAAGCTCGACCGGAGGTTACTGGGTGGCCATGTCTGCGGTGCGGCCGAACCCCGGCTTCTCCATGTTGGACTTCCTGTCCCAGAGACCCTGGGTCAAGAAACTGATTTTCAAGGTAAAAAACACGTCTGACTTATAGGAACAATGGCACAACGCGTCGCACACGGAGCTGTGTCTGACCTGGATGTTCTCCACGAGTGTCAGGAACGTCTCTTCACCCACTTCTTAACAAACTCAGATCATAGAAACTTCTGCTGTGTCACATTAAGTCTTATGAAACACTCGGACCACGTTCTGTGAGAAATAATGTGTTTTCTTTTGTTTCCCCCTCTCTGGGGGGGGGGG
>JAUYWH010000007.1:20947906-20960565 GCA_034779795.1 Ctenopoma multispine
CACCCACCCGGCCCCCCCCCCCCCCCCCCAGCTCTTCAGTCAGGAGGTGCTGATGAAGTTTGTCCCTCGGTACAGTTTGGTGGCCGAGCTCCACCACGGCGGCACCTGCACTCGGAGCTTCCACGACCCTAGTGGCCTGGTGGCGGCCTACGTCAGCGAGGTCCACGAGCATGACGGGAGTCTGTACATCGGATCCTTCCGCTCGCCCTACATCGCCAAACTCGACCTGAGCGACGTTTAAAAAACGAATCAACAGATGGACTTTTGTGACTAAAGAACCAGTCGCTCAACACCTCAACACGTCTCCAGAGGAGGAATCCTGACGAATCAATCGCTTCTTGTTGTTCTGTTGATATTAGTTTCTTTTATTTCACAGGTGAACGTCTGCTTATTTCAAAAACTGGAGCGAAATGTGAAAATTAAAGAACTAACCCGTTTCTATTCTCACAGGAAAGTGTGTGATTTAGATACTGAACCTGTATCTGGTCACCTGATTGACTTTAGAACAACAAAATGGCTCCTTCACAGCCGTCGCTGCGTCATATGAACACACAACCTGAGCTGATCCTGCTACGTGATGGCACCATGGACGACTTCCCATGGTCCGATTCATCAGAACTAACTGAACAGCCTGGATGTGGATAATGAACACAGGTTCAGATTCTCCTGCTAACATGCTAAACGTGACCCGTGTGTACCTGCACTAAAAGTGACCAGCTCACAGTCGGCTTCAGAAACAGGAAACACGTTCCTGTCGTCGGGGTAGTGGATCAGAGAAACCTGGTCACTTGAGTCCATGTAAACACAGTCACAGACACTTTAACTGATGAATTTCTTCAGCTTCTTTTCTTTCTGTTTTGTTACTTATGCTTTTACTTGACTACACCTCAGAGTAATAGATTACTTTTCATCCACCACATGTATCCGAAGCTTTAGTTACTTCAGATTATTCAAGCTGAATCCAATGAAATGATCAAATTAACTCCATGTTTAATCCAGTAACACATGTAAGTACTTTTACTTTTGGTACTTTTAAACTTGCAGGACTTCTGCACTGAGCTGATGGTACTTTTACTTCAGAAATAATTTTACCTTCCTATCACCTGACATGTTTTTTTTTTTGTACTTAGAGTACATGTTGGAGCATGAACGTCGTACTTTAACTTGAATAAATATTTTAAAGTGGACCTAAGATTTTAGGTCTGTACTTCTTCCACCTACGGCTTCAGTGATACTGACGTGCTGCATGATACACAGAAGAAGTGTTCAAATAACTTAATGTATGTAGATGTAAAAGTCCTATTTTCAAAATGAACTTAAGCACAGAAGTATTTGGTGGAAAATAAACGTATAGTTTGATTTGAAGCTTTTACATGATTATACACTGATAGAAAATATTACCTGAAGTAATAAAAGTAGTGGAGTAAAAGTATGTTTCCCTCAGTGCAGTTCAGTATACAGTAAAAGTACTGATCTACTGGTACTAAGTATTGTATGTAGTTTTAGAGTTTGTGTTTTTAACAAGGTGCCAAATTCTTTTTTCTGTTTGTGTGATTTTTGCACCGAGTTCAAACTCTGTTATGAGTTTTCTCTCACAGCGAACGAACCTGTTGTGCAGAATAAAAAGTGAATCCCATTTTTTCTGTGTTGTTGATCCTGACGTCAGAGGATGAGTTAAAGGAAAGTTCCACTTTATGTCCATCACTCGGCACATCTGATTGTCTCTGTGCAGTGATGCTAGAGCTGAAGCAGGATCTGTAAACTAGTACTCGCCTACTGCACAGGTAAACAGTTCTGAAGTACTCAAGTGTAAATACTAATTAAATGAGTCTACAGATTCTTGGATTAGTGCAAAATCAGAGATTTATTTATTTCAGCTGGAAACAATCAGGAACTTTGAGTCAGAAAGAAGTTGTGAGTAACACATGATAGTTAATGTCAGTGACCATGTCAATGCTCAGATCTGCTGGAGCTCAGGTTGAGACAACACTCGGGTGGATTTCACTGCATCCTGATGTTTCCTCTGTCACAGAGCTGCTGTCAGGTTTGGTCAACAAGTGTCTGATGAGTCCATCAAATCCACCCGAGAGTCATCTGAACCAGCTCTGGTCAAGGTGTCAGTGGGGAAGAGTCCACACATTTGCAGGATGTTTTTATTTGAGTGGAGCAGCAGCTCTGACAGGTGAATAGGTGGGTCAAACTGGAGGGTGGATGCGAGTGGAGCTTTCATCATTTACAAAGGAAAACCTGGGTCATGGTCTTATTTTTCCAGGGGATCATCCAGAGCTCCATGTGACACTGAAACGTCTGGAACACAAAGAGAAAGTGAGTCTTCTTTCCAGGATCCTGGTCTCTGTCCCTGGATTAGTTTTAATCCCTGTAAATTATTTTACATTAATGTCTGGTAACAAAAGGCAGACGAGGATAGAAAATGATTTCAGGAACATGTCTGTAGAGTGAAACTGTTGAGACCTGAGATTCAGGTTCACCTGTAGATGGCGTCGTCTGCACTGGATGAGTAATTGTTTATTAACGTTTCGTTAATGTTTCATTGTTGTTTCCAGACTCACCTGGCGCAGACGACCCACAGGCTGAAAGTCGCAGTCGGACAAGTTGCTGTTGTCTCGTTTACGACAGACAGTTCTGGAAATGTCGAAGTCCACGATGTACCGGATCCCCTTCACAATCTGAGACATGTACAAGGAGCTGGTAAGTACACCTCCTCAGTCACTGTAGTACTGAGAATTTCCATGTTACTTCCTGGTTGTTCAAACAGAATCTGATGTTTTATTCCGGATGGGCAGCTGTCAGAACATAAAGGCTTAAAATCAGCTCCACCTTCACCTGCAGCTACGTCACTGATGTGTACACATGAATACATTATAATATGAAGTACTCTCTGCACTGTCTCTGCTGTGAAGCTCCAACATTTAAGTTTTTATTTCTACTAAAGGTTCAGTTTGTTTCTTAGTAAATGTTCAGAAATCCGGTTGTTGATGTTTTTCTCTCCTTGAATCATGAATTAAACTGAACATGTTTCTTTTAATTAATTTATGAGACACATGAGGAACAAATCTGGGCTCAAACATTTACCTTAACAGCATTAAGTTCAACACTGTTAAAATACTCAGAGAAACCACTGTATTACTGCAGTACTGATACTTGTGGACATTTCAGAACATTTATACTTCATTTAAATAATTCAGACATTTTATTTTGAAGGATCCGGACTCAACGTTACTCCAGGTGTTTCCTGTCTCACCTGTCGCTGTGCTCTGTGGATGGCGGAGGCTTTGAAGAGGAAGGCATCATTCGATCTGTTGTTGAAGGAGTAGGCTGCGTTGAGGACGACCTGCTGGAGGTTTCTGTCGTCCCGGCTGATGTTGTAGGGAGAACCGGGCATGGAGTGAGCTGCCAAACTCACCTCTAGAAGAGAAGAAGAAGAAAAACCTGAACCTGCAGCCAGCGAGTTTGACCAGCTGCTCCTCCAACTCAGCAGCCTGAAGGGGGCGCTAACTGACGCTGCTCAGAACATCGCAGTATCTTTAACCTTTGTCTGTGAAGATTCTCAGTCATCCAGGTAAAGTTGTCTGAAGATTGAGTCATGGCAACTGGACTTCTGTCTTTCACATAGAGACATTTCGTTCTGCATCCACAGAACTTTATCAACCTGAGGCCTAGTGACCACAAATATATCCTCCAGGTTGGTTTCACCAGGTTGGTTTGAGGTAAGTTCTGTGGATGCAGAATGAAACGTCTCTACTTGAAAGAGTAGTCCAGTTGCCATGACTCAATCTTCAGACAACTTTAACCTTTGTATCATCATCCTTCAATTACTGAATTATGACTTAACGCCTGCTGAAGTTTTGACCTTTGACCTGATGTCTCATAATGTTGTAAACGCTCTCATAACTTTGTGTAGTATAATTCTGACGTAGTATCGCGTCATTCTGCTGCAGCATCATTTTGTTGTTAAAGCTTTTTATAATATCTGAGCTTTATGGTTTTATAACTTTAAAGTAAAACAGATCTTTCAGTGAAGTAGTGGAGCAGTATAATCCTTTCTGACGTCATTTTCCATTCTTTGAGTATTTCTCTTCCTGTCATTCACACATTGCCTTGTATTTTGTCTTTTTTGTAGCGTGAATGTCTCAGCAGTGAATAAAGCAGCTGACAGATGAACCAACAGCTTCAGGTTGTGAGAAAACAAACACGTCCCTGTGGCCTCGTCGCTCTTCCTGCTCTACAGCTTTACACACTAAAAGAATAAAAGCCCTCAGGTTTGTTCTCGAACACTGTCACCACACATGTTAAGGCTGATGAGCTGATCTCAGTTCTTCTCAAAGACACTTTTATTTCTAGACATGCATCAAAAACCTGCAGGTGATGCAGCTTTTACTTTTACTTTGAAACCTGTGAAGACAGAGCAGCTTTAAAACTCTAACAAGGTTGTTTGATGTGGATTAAAGAATCCAGCAGCAGCTTCTCTTTCACGAACAAACAAACCCACAGGTGGAGTCCTCAGAAACAAAAGACATGGACGTGTGATAAAGGAGTTTGAACTCCTGCAGGGAAGAGAAAATGTGATGTTTTTAGCGTCTTACCCAGAACAGTGAGCAGAGGAACGAGCAGCAGCGTCTTCGGTCCCATCTCTTTCTCTGTCAGTGTTTCCTGTGAGGCGGACGCTCTCTGACCACAGTTCACTGCTGCAGGGGTTTCTGACGACACTTCCTGTCACTAAACACACTTCCTGTACCTGCTCTCAGTTTTTTTTCTGAACATATGAAACATAAACAGTGAAGCTGCGGTAAATTAAAACCAAAACGCTGAACTTCATGTAATGTTCAGCTTTTGTCATAATAAAACCCTTGTGGTTCCTGAGTTTGCTCTTTGTGTTTTTGCTGGTTCTCCTGCTCGAGCTGCTACATGTTCCCACTCACCTGTCTCTGTTTTCCAATCAGCCTCATCTCACCTGTTTCTGCTTCAGTAAACACCTGCATCAGAGCCTCTGAAGCTTTTAGACATTCCATGAAAACACAACAGGAAACCAGAGAAACAGCACTGTGCTCTGCGGTATGAGACACTTTCTGCTGACTTTAGTCGTCACCAAACGGAACAGATAGTCATTCAGGACAGAAATTCTGGTCCCATCAGTCCACAGCTCCTGGTTTATCCACATGTGCCTGAACAAAGTGTAGATGGGCAGTAATCTTCTTCCTATGGCTCTGACATCAACTCCATTGTTGTTCAGTGGACACCAACAACTCTTCTTCTGTGGTCTTCAGAAACCTCATTTGTTCATTTCTATATATCAACCTGTGTTGATATCCTGTGTCAGGATCAGACTGAAATATCATTACAATTGAAATCAGTTACGTCTTCAAGCTTCAGGCAGATCCAGCCAAAACCTTTTGCTGTGAGAGCATGACGTCTATAAGTCCCAGAAACAGACAGAACAGGTAAAAGTCGCCTCATGTCATCTCATGTCTCTTTGGGATCGTTTGCTTTGGTTGGATTTTGCATCTCTTTGTGATCATCGTATCTCTTTTTTATTCATTATGTGCCTCGTTTTCACGGAGACTGTGCATCGGAGGCCTGTCTGATAATCCATTCATTCATTTCCTTCTCTTTAGAAACGCGTTTCATAGCGACTCATGTTCACTGTGCTGCAGTAACTTCACTCTGGTTGCTCTCAGTTCTGTCACAGCTGATAGCGATCAGTTGGTTCAGCTTCCACTTCCTCATTTCAGTACTGGAAACGTGTCATCAGAAAACCTCAAACCTTCAATAGTGACTCTGCAGAAGTGACTAAAGAGCTTCAGAGAAAAGGAGAGTGAACAAAAAATATATGGCTTTCAGACCATCCTCCAGTGTTTGGTTATTTAGGCTCAGTGTTAAGATGCATTTGATCAGAAAGTTCTTGGTAAGTCCAGCAACCTCCTGAAAGGTCAGCTGTCGTCCGGCAGCAGGGTTCTCATCCCATCCAGTCTTCCTCCTGCCAGCAGATGTCCCCAGACTCTCTGTCTCACCAGCATCGAAATAGGTTGGTTCTGTACTTGGACAACGACGAAGACAATTAAGAGATAGAAACTGGAGAAGCTGCGTCTTTAAAGAACCATAGACAGGACAGTGGAGAAGATATTTTCAGAAACACCATCACAGTTAAAACTGAAGTAAAACAAATAAAATGAAGAACATTTAGTAAAGACCTGATTGTTATTTTATGCCTCATTTAGTCCCTGGAGAAATTTGTCCAATGAACCTTTCAGACTTTGAGTCCCTTTGGTCTGGTCTAGATCCAGATATGAAAAAAAAAAAAGATTCATGAACGTCGGGCCAGAGAGAAGGTGGAGAAGAAGAACAACCCGATGATTGGTTTCAGACACAGGAATTGTTCCTGTAACACTGATGATCCGTGTTGCTGTTGGGAATCTGGTTTCCTGTCTGAGCTCTGAGATTTAATCTGTGAAAACAGAGCTGAGGATGAGAAACTTTTCATTTATCTTATAGCAAACTGCTGCTGAATCTTCTTCTTCAGTCAACAAAACATCAAACATGATCAGTTTAAAGTAAAATGTGCATGTTTTAATTCATTACAATTATTTAGTTTATTAATCTGCAGGTTTTTCCATGTTTCATACATTCAGATCTGAACCAAAATGACACAAACACAAACGTTTCAGAGGAAAGACGACATTTAATTTTTATCAGTGAGCACTTCAGTTAAAAAACACAGAGCAGCTCTGTTTGTTTTGCAGCTGGGCAGAAAGTGTGTGTGTGTTTTTCTCTTGCTGGATCTATGCTAACAGTTTCCCTTCTCTTCCAGTGTTTGTGCTAAGCTAGGCTAAACACATCCTGTGTGCTGGACTCTGAACTAATTTAGTCCAAATACACCAAATTCAGTTTGTATCTGTTTGACTTCGCAGTGAATAATTTGCACAAAACAGGACAGGTGAAGGCGTCGCAGTGTGGTTAGTCGGAAGTGAACGTGTTCAGGTGCACAGGTGTGTGACTGCACCTGAGTGACTGATGATGGTCGCAGCCCTTTAGCGCAGTGTTTTTATGTTAAGCTGCCGACAAAGTGATAAAGACAGAGCAAAGTTGTCATTAAACCGTTAACCTGCCGTCTACGGCACCCCCAAACGTCCAGGTTCAGAGTGCGAGTCTCCAGACCAACCGATCAGTCTCAGTCTGCAGTTTATCAACAGTATATAATCCTGTTCACGACGATTCATAACGTAAAAAAACAGCTGAATGCTGAGTGAAAACTTTTACTTTACACTTACAGTGTTGTACGTAAGTAACATAAACTTTAAGTGTGTCAAATTAACTCTATTATCTATTGGTTGTCTGGAGCCTGGGAGAAGCTGATTGGTTGTCTGGTAGACACATATCTTCTAGTTGAACCCTGATGCTAACAGGAGAGCAAAGGTTAGCTTAGCATTGAGCTAATGTTGGAAAACATGGCTGCAGTGAGTTTAACCCTGTAAACATTAAACTTATCTGGATCAAACATCAGCAGGAGCTCCTGTTGATGCTTGTTTTGACCAGCCTGGCATCCTGGGCGGGTGGAGACAGACATTATTAAATGGGTGTTTGATTGTGATCAGACCTCAGTAACATCTGCAGATTTTCTCCTGTTGAGTTTTTCCTGCTGTGACAGTAGAAATAAAAGAGATTCACAGACTATAAATGTGACTTGATAAGTTATAACTGACTAAGGAGTCAAGGCCTACAGGAAAAACAAGCGCTAACACAGTTCTTTTAAAACCAGCAGGACAGATGATCTGCAGGTGTTTTCTGAGGCCGGTCTGACTGTGACACAGATCAGCCGAAGGTACAGAAACTGAAGCAGAACAATCAAGTCCACAGAGAAAGAAACACAGTTCAACAGTTTCCAACAGTTTTTTCAGACAAGACACAAACGTCTCAGGAGTTCATCAAAAAAGTCCAGACCGTCCTGTCTGCTGACACCCAAACTGGAACCAGTTAGTCAGCATCAGAGATCCAGTATCAGAGGTAAAGATTATTTCTAGGGTGATTTTCTAACTTCACTCGCTGTTTGATTTATTTATTCTTATTTATTTCTGTGAATTCTTCTGGTATTTGTGATAAAATGTGATACAGAGAAACTCACTGGGCCACTGCAGGTTTTATGCAGTAAATAATGGAGGTTGGTAAAGAAAATCTGAAAGAGGGAAACACTGAATTCATTAATCATCAAATAATCTTAATCTTAATCATCAAAGTTAATCAGTTCATCATAAAAGTCCTAGATGTTCTTCACATCCGCTCCAGATGAGGCCATAACATGAAGTCACGTCTTCCTCTTCAGAACAAACATGATGATGATGAAAATAAACTGTAAACATTCACAGCATTATTATTAACCGCTGCCTCTCACACAGAGCATCCTGCTATGTTCTCTCTCTGACCCGGCTCCCGCTTTTCCCTGGTTTCCCTCAGGTTGGGGCTGTGTTATCTGATAGCGCCCCCTAGCAGCTGCACTCACAGTGCAGCTTGAAGTTCTTTGTGTCAGGGATTTTCTGGAGATGTGAAGCATGTCTGAGACCTTGCAGAACTAAAGTGGTTAATAAAAAACGTGGATTTATTAAATTGTGAGTAAACACAGACTCACTTCTTGTCTGTGACAAGCTAAAGTTTTTAATGCATGAAATCAGGAAAAGGTTCATGCAGCACTGACATGCAAAACGTTTCAGTGTTGATAAAGCAAATAAAACATTTTTTAACATTTTTCCTCAACAACTGAACAAACAAACAGAAAATGAAAATGTACAATAATCGCACTGGACATGTTCTTTCACAATAAAGCATCATCCAGTGAGACACAGAAACTTCTGGAGCCTCAGTTCTTCTTCCTGGGATGTGATTGGTTTAAAGGTTTCAGGTTCCTCTAAAACTCCAGGGTCAACTGTTGAATGTGTGGTCCAGAGCAATTGAAGACTCCTCCTGCACCTCGTCACCACGGGCTAACGTCTGGTGGGCGATTTCCACAACATCAGGGCTACCAGTGGTGATTCTTGGACAGGTAGGCGATGAGCGCCACGGCCACGCCCACATAGATACCTGTCCCGATGGTGATTGACAGCACAGCCAGGAAAAGGGCCCGCCTGGAGCTGGAGCTCGCCAAGTGGAAATCTCCTTTAGAGACTGCCTTATTGGTCTGAGGGTAGAGGAAGTGAGACAAAGGTCACAGCAGGGTTTTTTCCATCATCAGACAAACAATATTATTTATTGATTCAGATTTTACCACATATTTATATTTTAATCTGTGAACACTGATGTTTCTACGGCTTCTTCTTTTGATCTGGCTTCGTTAGAAAATGTGTTTACAGGTCACAGCAGAATATATTTTACTGGGACTATTAACAGTTTTCATCCTCCGGATTAACAACTTCCCTCTTTCTCACATAGGAGAACCAGATCTAACAGAACCAGCTGAAAGCCAGAAAACTAACTCCTTCCTCCACCGCTGAAGCTGTGTCGACAGTAAATTAATGTACTCTGATGTTTCTCTAGGTGAGTGGGACTCTCTTAACGAGATCAATTAACTCTGGAAACATCATTAACGAGCTTGTTGGCAGGAAATAGTCACTGTAATCCCTGTTTCATTTCCAGTGAGATTTAATTAGACTTTCTGACCAATCAGATGTCAAAGCTTTCATGTTAGCCAATCAGAGCAGGCAGGTGGAGTGGCCTCCTGCGATTGGTCCAGATCAGAACAATGAACCATTCCCACAATTTGTGCTGAATAAAGAACAACGACTCTGCAGGTCTGAGTGTTGGAGCCAGAGAGTTATGTAAAGAGCTCAGAGTGTGTGTGTGTGTCTCTGTGTGTGTCTGTGTGTCTGTGTCTGTCTGTGTGTGTCTGTGTGTGTGTGTGTGTGTCTGTCTGTCTGTCTGTGTGTGTGTGTGTGTGTCTGTCTGTGTGTCTCTGTGTGTGTGTCTGTGTGTGTGTGTGTCTGTCTGTCTGTGTGTGTCTCTGTGTGTGTGTGTGTGTGTGTGTCTGTCTGTGTGTGTGTGTCTGTCTGTGTGTGTGTGTCTGTGTGTGTGTGTGTCTGTGTGTGTCTGTGTGTGTCTGTGTGTGTCTGTGTGTGTGTCTCTGTGTGTGTCTGTGTGTGTGTGTGTGTCTGTGTGTGTGTGTCTGTGTGTGTCTGTGTGTGCGTGTGTCTCTGTGTGTGTGTCTGTGTGTGTGTGTGTGTGTGTCTGTGTGTGTGTGTGTCTGTGTGTCTGTGTGTGTGCGTGTGTGTGTCTGTGTGTGTGCGTGTGTGTCTGTGTGTGTCTGTGTGTGTGTGTGTCTGTGTGTGTGTCTGTGTGTCTGTGTGTGTGCGTGTGTGTGTGTCCTAAAAGCACCAATCAGATTATCCACACCGGCTTAACAAAAACAGATTGTTTCAGTCTGCTGCAGGAACATTTCACTGTTCTTTTATCATTTTATTTATGTCACTGTTTGTTTTCCTTCTACGTTTTTAAGCTGAGCAAACTGTAGACGTGGAAGAACTGCACGTATTCATGATAATCATCATCATCATCATCATCATTATTATTCTTATACTGGTTCTGCTGCAGTTTCCTATCACTGCTCTTTGTTCAGCTCGTCTCTGCCACAAACGTCTGAATCATCGTGTTGCAGACAAACATTTATCGGATCAGGGATTTTTTTATTAGCTGTTATTTATTTTCTCAGCATGTTGTCCTTCACCCTCTGTTGAGCAGTAATTGATTGTGACGTGTGCTGGTGTCTGTTACTGTAAACTGAGCTGAACTGTTTCCTCTCTGGGATCATTAAATTATGTGAGAACACACTGAACCTCTGCTGTGATGCACTGGGGACAGAGATGATGACTGAGTTTTGCCGTTTTGGGTGAACGCTTCCTTTATCCTTTATCATGACTCGCCTGCCCTCTGGCTCAAATAAACTCCCTCCTCCTTCCTCCCAGCTTTCTGTTGGATTTCAGAGTGGGAGGCGTTGCCAGTGGCAACCAGCCCTGTTTCCTTTGGAGCTGTAGATGTGCAGTTGCCATGGAAACCGCATCCACAACACACACAGCAGGTCGGCTAGCACCACATAGCAACATAACAACTGTTCACTGAAAACTTTATTATGATTATTCCTGCTCACCGAGTCATTGCACACAAGTCATCCAGTGTTTTAACATGTCACATTTCTACAGACTCAACAGACACATTCAGATGGAGAGATGATGACAAGACTTTTTATTTCATGTTAATCAATTAACTAATGGAATAAAATATCTAGATTTGAGACCAGAGTGCCTGGACTCAGTGAGCTGCTGTGAACTATCATCAGGTTATGTCCTGGACGTACAGATGAACAGACAGAGAGGTCGTCCTCCTCCAGCTGACTGCAGATCAGTTATATGAGGTTTATTGTGTCAGTGTGTAAGAGCAGATTTGTATGAACGCTGCAGAAAAAGAAGAAATTGCTTCAACTAATCTGTAGTCTGACAGCTACATAATACACACTGTACTGTAGTTCAGGTGGTACATAAACATTTGCACACAAGAACTCAACAAAAGCTCAGGTGTATCAGGTTGGCACAGGTGTGTGTGTGTGTGTGACTGAGTGTGTAGGCGTGTCCTCACCTCATGTGACAGGTAAAAAGCTGCGATGCCGAGCGGCCAGAAGCAGCAGAGCATAGAGAAGACGCTGAGGCCCAGGTGATCTCTGGGGGGCATCAGCAGGAAAGTGTCCTCACTCTCTGACTCACTGGAGTAGTCACTCTGATAGCACACAGGTAACAGGTGACAGGTGAGTCTACTGTGTCATTACACTTTGTCACTTGTAAGTCAAAATACATGGTAAATACATGGTCCTCATGCAGCCCTCAGTTAGTCTTTACCTGGATGTTCACCTGCAGCTGGTTTAACCTAAAAGACAAAACACTAACACCACATTTCATCTGAGAACTGTGTCAAAGTGTCTTTATTTAAAACCACTGTATGTGAACCACTCATGTGAATTTCACCTGTGTTAAAATCCTGCAGTGGAATCAGTCTTGTACCGTCTCTCTCTCTCTCCTTCAGTAATCCCTCTCTCCCTGCCTCTCCCTCTCTCTCCCTCTCTGGTATTAGTAGGGCAGAGTAGATTAAACTGGACTTTACAGAGACAAAATCACAGCATTTCCAGCTAATCGTCTCTAAAGCGATTGGCTGTTAGACGCGGAATGTGTGGTTCAGAGCTGCTGCTCGCTAATCTCATTCTGCTGGAAACTGTGAGTCATGGCTGGACAGAAGGATGGAGGGAGAGATGAGAGATGGAGGGAGAGACGGAGGAATAGAGAGAGAGATGGGTGGATGTTACAACACTCAATTAGGTGGATTATTAAATATGTTTCCAGCCTCACACACTGAAACTACGTGTGAAAATACTTCACTGCTTCAAAACAACATCTTATATTTTTAGTTTGAACCTCAGAGATTCTGCATTTATTTTTGTGGCTCAGAAATTAAACAAGCTTATTTACGTCTCTGTGGAAACACTAACATAACTTTATTTAAACATCACGTAGAGACAGTTCAGAGGAGTAGCGTTTCCTCTGTGATCATCCTCTACCCTCATGCTCCTCAAACATGCACCCAGTCTCTCTTTTTCACATACACTCACCTGGCCACGC
>JAUYWH010000007.1:20960665-21084081 GCA_034779795.1 Ctenopoma multispine
CCCATTTCTCTGTTTATATACTGACACCTCACCTGACCACGCCCCATTTCTCTGTTTATATACTGACACCTCACCTGGCCACGCCCCATTTCTCTGTTTATATACTGACACCTCACATGACCACGCCCCTTTTGTCTGGTTATATACTTACACCTCACCTTGTCTGTTATATACTGACACCTCACCTGACCACGCCCCTTTTGCCTGATATATACTGACACCTCACCTGACCATGCCCCTTTTGTCTATTATACACTGACACCTCACCTGATCACGCCCCTTTGTCTGTTTATGTACTGACACCTCACCTTGTCTGTTTATATACTGACACCTCACCTGACCACGCCCCATTTCTCTGTTTATATACTGACACCTCACCTGACCACGCCCCATTTCTCTGTTTATATACTGACACCTCACCTGATCACGCCCCTTTGTCTGTTTATGTACTCCTCACCTTGTCTGTTATATACTGACACCTCGCCTGACCACGCCCCTGCCTTCCTGCCTGCACACACATACGCCCATGTTCTGTTTCATTGTTTCTGTCTCACACTTGTGGTTCTGGTTCAGTTTAGTTCTGGCTCTGGCTCCGGTCGTGTCTCTGAGTCATCGTTCACATCCACACAGTCTCGTATTACACAACAAAGCCAGTTCAATCATTTCACATGGTAAAGTTATTTCTTATTTTTTCCTGATGATGTTTTGGAGTTTGAGCTGATTCTGTAGTTACCGTAGCAACGCTGAAAGTCAGGCAGAACAAACGTGGAGTTTGTCACAACCTGCTGATAAGAACTAAAGCTCATCTATGAAACTACAAAAAGAATCAGTGACACTGTAAACGTGTGTTTCTGTACAACAATCTTCAGTTTGTCTTTACGAAGCTGACTGATCAGGACAAATTATACTCTAAACATGTCTGATGTTTGTCTTCTTTTAGTTTATTCTATTCTCTAACACCGCCTCTTCTTCTGCCTCCTCCACCTCCTCCCTCTCAGCAGCTTTTTGATAAAGCAGCTCAACATCAAAATTCAGGAGCTGTGTTGTTCTGCTGCTGGAGGCTGAACACGAGCAGCTATGGCAGGACAGGAAGAGGAGGAGGGCAGGAGGTGGAGGAGGATGGTGGGTGGAGGTGGATGAAGGAGGTGACCTATGCTCTGTTCTTTACTCCTCAGCAGCAGAAGGTGCTAGTTTACACCTCAAACACATAAACCCCACAGAAGAAGAAGGGACCAAACTCCCACCTCGAGCTCCTGGAAGTCGTCGTCATCGTCGATGTCGTACGACAGCGTGTGAATCTTTGACTCGTCTCCAGAAAAGTCCAGAAACTTCCCGTCAGCGAACAGCAGCACCTCTTTCATGGAGGCCGCAGCAGCCGAGGAGGAGGCGTCGGGACCCAGCCCCTCGATGAAGGTGGTCTCACAGCAGTCGCCTCCCCCGGCCTCCCCCCACGCCCGCAGGACACTCTCTGGGCACAGGAGGAGGCCGGGGGTCGACCTGAGGTGGGCATCCGGCACCAACTGGTGCGGTAAGAGAGAGTTGGGGTTCAGGAGCTGAGGAGGGCCCCTAAGTGGCTCCTGCTCAGGGGGGGCGTTCACCACCACCTGGTACTGAGGAGACGAATACAACGACAGCGGTGCCTCCCGAGGCTGCACCCCCAGACGGTGGGTGTTGATGAGGCCGTTTTGTCTGCAGGCGTCTCCCCCAGCTCCTCCTCCTCGGGGTGAGGCACTGCCCAGCTTTGAGAAGGCTTCAGCCTCCTCTCCTCGGCTCTCCTCCTCTCCTCCTCCCTCCATCCCTCCTCAGAGCTCTGCTGCTTGCTCCTCCTGCTCAGAGGGGTTGGTCAGTAGGGTCAAAGGTCAGAGGTCATCGCAGGCTGTACTCTCCTGACAAATGACAGGAACAGGAACACAGAGGTGTCAAAACAGCAGGAAATGCTGTGGCACCCTGAATGCCCCTTGGGCCCCACCCTGCTCACAGAGCTCAAAGGTCAGATGGTCCCTGAACACACCACACATTACAAATAACCTTACAAAAGTATAAACTAGTATAATCTAGAAAATTTGAAGCTCATCCAACACTTTATTTAAATGTTGTTAAAGTATTATAATTTTTTGATTAATCCCAAAGGGAAATTCTAATGTTGCAGGAGCCATTAAGACGATATTACAGAAGTTAAGAGACAACAACTAAAGCTGCTCCTGTTTGAGCAGCAGGATGTGGAGAGGATGAGAGCAGCGCTCCACGGTGTTCAGCAGCTTGATAAGCAGCCTCCTCTCCACGACTCGCTCCAATGGTTCCAGTGAAGTCGCCAGCACAGAGCCAGCCTCATAACTTTGTTGGTGTCTCTGGCTCTGATGCTGCTGCTCCAGCAGACAGCAGCAAACAGACTGGTAAAAGATCTGCAACATCTTGTTTAACACATAAAAAATATCTGTAGCTTCGGCTCATATACTACA
Source organism: Ctenopoma multispine (assembly GCA_034779795.1). Lineage (NCBI taxonomy): Eukaryota > Metazoa > Chordata > Actinopteri > Anabantiformes > Anabantidae > Ctenopoma > Ctenopoma multispine. The sequence goes on from JAUYWH010000007.1 coordinate 20,963,125, forward strand.
GCCTGTTATATACGGTTATTAATTATTATAAACTACTTTTTACTTTCTTTAGATTTACTGCTGTTTCAATCCACCAGTAAATCAGTTCTTCACATTAACCCAGTAATCATAGTAAAAAATGACCTCATAAAACCACGACGGTATAACGGTATAGTCACCGTATTATAGTATAATAACAAAATAATAAACATATAACAACGGTATAATAACAGTATCATAAACATGTACAGTAACAGTAAAACACTGAGTATATTGACCTGATGAAGTTTCTAGATACATTTATTATTGAAGTTTCTACAGTATTCACATTAACAGTTGCTCGTTCAGGTGGTTCACAGGTGTGTGGCTCTGTGTGAACAGGTTTGATTGATCCTTTATTGATCTTTGATTGATCTCTCTGGGGTGCGCCGTGTCCTGACTGAGTGCTGAACGAGCTGCAGCTCTTACTGGTCCAGACTAAATAATCCTGCTACATTAATAATAAAGCTGAGCTTCAAAGCCCGGAAATCCTCCGCAACGCCACCCACCCTGTCCCCCTCCACACCCAAACACGCGCACACAGCCCGTTCAGTGTATGAACAGATCAGAAACAGATGCTGTTTGCAGGTCCGGGTTAAGGAACATTGCGGACATTAAGCTTATGGTCCTAAACTGCTGCTGAAACAAGGACTCATGTCTGTATCACTGCAGTAACAGGAGGATGTAGAGATGTTTAATAATGAATCCGTTTCTGTGGGCGATGACAATGATCAATAGTATTCTGCAGTCATTTCATACTGGACGTGGACATTTGGGGGAAACTTAGCTGGTGTCCAGATACAGACGAATGATATTACCTTGTGCATACCAGCCTGATGCTTTTACCACTGCGCTACCAGGCCCAGTCTGAGTGTGGAGAAGCAGGGTTCAGCACCTGATGCAGGATACACAAAGTGATATCCATGTGTGGGAAGAGGTGACAGGTGGTGAATGTTGGCTCCTCCTCCCCATGTGGTGGGATTTTCCTGTTTACCTGCAGGATCCTCCTCTGTAGACCAGGTGCTGCTAATGCTGCTGTTAGCAGGAAGCTACTTTCTCTTGAAGGCCTCATCACTAAGTGCAGCAAAATGTGATGTAAGTTGAGTTTTTAGCATTTTTATCAACAGGTTCCCTTTTGTGGAGGTGCTGGGTTCATCTCGATGACATCACAGAGAAAATTAGAAAACAATTTAAATTTTAAATACATAGAATCTAACAAAAGCTGACTTTTGTTGTTGACTGATTTTCTCTTTTTTTAAAATGTAAAATACCCGAGGCCCCCTGCTGGTCAGGCAGTTTGTGGAGAAATACCTGAATATAAATACCTGAATACCGACAGTGTCACCGGCTCTGACGTCACCGCGGCGATGTTAGAGATGTGCGATCACGAGAGGACAAACACACACGCACGCACGCCCACATACTCACCTCCCAAGGTGAGACGTGATTCCATCCATCTGTATGTCCAGGCTTCACCCCGACCCCTCCTCCGTCCTGCAGCCGGCCTCAGAGCACCCCGAGCCGCGTAGAGACGCGAGAGGGTCGCGGTGCGAAGGATTGGGAGCTCCAAGAACCACAGAGCGAGCCGAAGGCGGAGACAGGCGGCTGGTACAGGATGGTTCTCCTGCAGAGAAGGGATGGACGGGAGAGGAGGAGGAGGAGGAGAGAGAAAGGGAGAGGGGAGGGAGGGAGAGAGAGAGAGCATCAACTGCTCTGAGTGCAGTGACTGTGGAGGGTTTCTACACGGAGGAGGAGGAGGAGGAGGAGGAGGCATGTGCGCTGAATACAGAGGAGGAGGTGTGCGCGTGCGTGCGTGCGTGCGCGCATCGTGAATAGCAGCAGAGGTTTGATACCGCGGGGTCCTAAAGCCCCTCAGAGCCGCTCCTCACTGATCAACGTTAGAAATCCCAATATGTGTAATATCACATATTCAAGCATCATCTGTTTGATCTAACACATGATCCCGTTGGTCCACACAGTTCTCTGTGAGGTTCTGGTTAAAGTCAGTGTCACCAGTCTGAGGACTGTGGTGGTTTTCATAAAGCAGCGTCCACTGTAGTTCTGATGGGGTGTTAAGGTCCTGCAGGACCTCACTGGTAAAACCGGTCCCCCTGCAGCAGGAGACGTTGTCTGTCCCTGTTGGGTCCTTGTCTGGTCTCACAGAACTACGTCAAAATGTTTCCAGTATGTAAAAATACTTGATTCTCTACGTGATTCTGGGTGAGCTGAAGTTATTTTACTGCCTCTGTTGAATCATGAAAACGTTTACTGAACCTTTACTGTCCTCTACTGGACAACAGGCGTTACAGCATAACTCAGTAGTTTTATTTGAATTTGCTGATTAAAATGAACTGTTGTAAAATGATTCAGTGTCATATAATAAATGTGAAGTGACTAACGTGAAACACTAAACCACAGCATTAACATTTTTAATGTCTATTTATTTCACATTTGTTGTGTTGAATAATCTGACACAGAAACATTTGTAGTAATGGGGCAGTTTATACTACAGACACAACAGCTGATTTTAACCCTAATCTGCTTCTTCTGTAATAAAAAACAATTTAATTACTTTATTAGATTCTGTTTTAAAAACCTGCATCTACGAAGCAACTAAAGCTTCAGTTACATGGAGGAAAAAAAATTAACTCTGAATTAACGGAGTAGAATTAACATAAGTTCCTTAAAATTCTAGAAATTTGATTGTTTAGGTTTTTACTGTGACAAATATTTCCTTAAAATTGTTGAGTAAATGTACTTTTGCTGTAGTGTAGTACTTGTTTATGTACCTCTGTTGTTTTGTTTCGTCTGTGCAGCTCCAGCGCTGTACTGTAGGCGGCGCTAACGTACCGTGGGCGTCAGACGTCTTTGTATCAACAGATGAAGAAGAAGAAATAAGGCTCAGTCGTAGAAGAAGAGCTGTGATGTGATGCTGTTCCTGTCACAGTGCGCAAATGCGCATCCTACAGTGCAGGATTCCGGTGGATACCGATAAAACTAACACTAGCAGGCTGGGAAACGACACGTTACGGCGGAAAAGAAAACAGCGCTTGAGGGGGAAGACTGAAACCAAAGGGAAAGTCTGTGACAGGGCAGGTAAAGCCACTCACCTGACGTGGAGCTGTTTCCGTCAGGCCGTACTGTATGTCAGCGTATCCGCTTTACTGTGTGCCCAGGGCGGGTAGCAGGGCAGGCCCACCTCGGCTCCTCGGCGCTGACATCCATAGTTACTGTACACAGATATGTTTGTAGAGGATGACGCACCAAATCTGTTGGAATATCTGTGGATTTCTGCACATGAACTACAACATTATAAGCCCTGACAGTGTGTTTGAGGTGTTTTATGAGTACCTGCTACATGTCGGCGCACATTCATCTCACCGACCCAACAAACATAAATTAATCCAGCAAGTGATTAACTTTAAAAGCTTTGTAGATTTTCAGAATTATTATTAAATTAAGTATAAAATGAGAGCGAATACGGCGACAGTGAAGTTTTATCTAGATTAACAATGTTTATTACGAACACAACGAATTTATCAGGAGATTTTCCACCTTTTCTTAACGGTCTTAGTTTTTAGACGACAGTCCGCCGGGGCCGATAATCAACAGTAGCTAAAATATGAAGGTTTTTAAATGGAGTTTGGTATGACGTTCTCTGCACGGCGCACATATGGGTAGTTATCAGTAACGATTTAACTAGTAAACAACTTAGTTATGTGAACTAGTTAACTGTTAACCAACTAACAAGGTAAACGTACAGTTATATAGTTAAAGGTCGGTGAAGTTATTTGTTTATGTGAAGTTAAAACACAACAAGGAGAACCGCCAACGTTAGCAGCTGCGGTTAGCTTATCTGTTGCGTTCAGGTAACATCAGGGATCTGTCTATTTACTGAAAACAAACAGCTACATAACCGTTACGGAACCGAGTCCATCAGTATTAACTACACAGTGTCACTAACGGACAGTTTAGTGTTTAATACGTTGAACTGTGCATGTGTCTTATGTATTCGTCTGACTGTGAGCAGCACACGACCCGTGTTCATTCCGGGTTTGATCCGTTTTTAGACGGACTCCTGCTGTAGCTAACTGCCGGGTGACAACACGCCCAGCAGCCGCCGCAGCACATGTGATGTTCGGCTGTCAGAGAAATTAAGCCCCCGTAGATCCAGAAAGAGGAAACGAAAACGAAACTGTTCATTTACACCACCATTTACACCAAGTGTTTAAGTTTTATTCATTCCAAACTAAACTAGAGTTTGAATGTGATGAAAGAATAATAATTAATAACAAAAAGTAAATAAAGATATAATTAATGCGTCATCGACACCGTTTCTTGTGACGTGTCTGAAACGTTGAGATTTAATGTGAGTTTCATCAACATGACTCCTCTCACGTCTCCTCCTTAATACCTTCTTCTTTCATGTCTCCTCTGTGTCTTCTGATGTATTGTCTGTCTTTTCCCCTTTTGTCTCCTCCTCTGTGGTTGCCTACTCTGATGTGTCCTCCTCCTTTTTCTCCTCTTGTGTCCTCTGTCATCTCCTGTTTTCTCCTCCTGTAATATTTTCTCTGTCCTTTGGCATCTTGTCCTTTGTCTTCTCCCCTGACGTGTGTTCCTCTGTCCTCTACTAATGTCTACTTTGCTGTTTTCTCCGCTAAATTGTCTTTATCTCTTTCCTCCTTTGTTGTCTCCTCTTCTGTGCACTCCAATGTCTTCTTTGTTTTCTGACATCCTCTCCGTCTCCTCCTCTGATGTCTTTCTCTGTCCTCCACTAATGTCTCCTCTGTTGTCTCCTACTTCGTCACTTTTCTTTTTCTCCTTCTGTCTCCCCCTCTGCGTCATCCAATGTGTCCTCTGACATCTCCGTCTTCTTCTCTTGACGTGTCTTCATCTGTTTCCTTACCTGTTGTCTCCTCTTATAACATCTCTGTCTCCTTGTTATGCAACTTATCCTCCTCCTGTGTCTCCTCTTGTATCCTCAGTGACCATGGTGGGCGAGCGCCGCAATGGGAACCTGCTGGTCCAGCTTGGTCCACGGCTGCAGGCTTATCCCGAGGAGCTGATTCGCCAGCGTCGTACCCATGATGGTCAGATGGAGTACCTGGTTCGCTGGTGCCTCATCACCCTCGATGATGGCTCTAGCTCCGGAGGTGGGTCAAGCGAGGCGGGGGGGACAGGCAGCGGAAGCTCCGGGGTGGGGGGGCCTGGCAGCTCCTCGTCCGGAGAAACCAAACCGGAGAACATCCTTATGTGGATGTCGACAGAGGACGTGTACGCCAATTGCCCCACCCTGCTGGGGAAGAGGAAGACGGACACGCAGCGCCCCCTGCAGGCGCAGGAGATGCAGCAGGGAGGTGAGGCGGCAGACGGAGAACAGAGGGGTGGCGGAGAGTTCCCGGCAGACGTCACCTTCGACGAGGTGGAGCTGTCAGACATGAAGGAGGACGTGAAGAACCTGGTGCGTCGGGCCAGGAAGCAGATGGCCAAGAAGAGCGACTTCTCCATCAGTATCACGCACACCATCCACGTGCTGAGCGCCTACGCCTCCATCGGGTCGCTAGTTGGAGTCTTCAAGGAGACGGGCGCCCTCAACCTGCTGATGGAGCTGCTGTGCAACAAAGAGACGCAGACCAGACGCAGTGCGGGGAAGATGTTGCGAGCGCTGGCCTCCCACGACGCAGGTAACGCATCACAGAGAGTAGGTCCTGACACAAACACACTAAAAAACTAAATCTCTGACAACTCCACACATAGGTACCTTCACTCATCTGTTATCTGAGTGTGTGTCGAGTAGCCGGGTCCAAAGGGTCCAGAGTGTGTTGTCTCTGCTGGTGACCTCTGATCCATCAACAACAGGGATCGAGACTTGAAGAAATGTCCTTAAATGATGTTAACACTCAATAGTTAATCATTAAGAATTTGTGAAATCGGTGCTGTTTTGTCTTTTTGAAACACTGATGTCATCTGTGTATGTTACTGTGCGTCTGATAAGTTATACAGAAAGGATCTTGGACTTTAAAAGAGCCTCTAAGGTGAAAACAGACCTTAGTTTCACAGCAGCCCCCATGACCTGCATAAAGCCTGTTGTTCTAAGACACTATATCCTTTTACAGAAGAATTAAAACAACACAAAGTAATGAGGCCCCTCCCGTCTATCTCACTGCAAACGGTGTGGCACAACTTCAGGTTTCACGTTAGATTTTACTAAACGTGTTGAACAAGGCTTCAACTGTAATTTTATTAAATAAAGATTAACCAGGTTACCACAGGCTCCCCACAGTCGACTGGTTTGACTGGTTTGTGTGAGATAATACACAAACTCATCTACATGACGGGAGTGACTGTAGCTACAGGAAACACCTGCACATCTGGGACAGATACAATTAATCAGTTATGTGCTGATGATGCTGGAGCGTGTATACTTCGACAGTCCCCTCAAATCAAATATATTTATATATCCCAGTATCACAAATACTAAATTAACCCTCAAGTGCGATAAAGGAAAAAGAATATTCAACAGGGAGAAACTAGAAGACTGCTGAGGAAGAGCAAAGGCGTCTGTGCTCCAGAAGATGTCGTGATGTTGTGAACCCAAACAAACACAGAAGGAAGGAGACAGACAGGAAGAAGCTGAGATCCCTGGAGGACGAAGATCTGAGTGGATGTTAGATCACAAGATCATGTCTCAAGGAAAAAAAGAATATGACTGCGGAGCGTATTTAGTTTCTGCTTTATTCTTTGGTGTGTGGGGTTTTGCTTGTGTCTCACACCTCCTGTCTCCACTTATCTTAGTGTGAGACAGTAACAGGTCAGTCAGTGCTGTGCAGAGTGATCACGGCTGGGTCACGTGTTTGAAGCTCAAACTGCTGTTAAAGTTCAAACAATAGCAAAAAGAAAGAATCATTTCCTTCTCTCAGCCTGCTGATAGATTTTTCTCTTGATGTTGTTTTTTGGTCACATGGAGAAAATTCTGGGCGAGGAGCAGCTGAGAGTTTTTCCCATGAGTCATCGGGGCCACAAGCCGGAAACAGACACACAGATCCACAACACACAGGGCAGATATACACATAGCATCCAGAAAACAGATGAGATTAAGTTGTTGTTCACAGAAACAACAGCAAACGTGGTGGACACATACAGACACCTCAAACGTGTAAAACGGAGAGCCGACACGTGCAGACTTCTGCAGCTGCTGTTACATTGAAACACTGTGTGATGATTAAATTTTCCAATAATATAATAAACACTTTTACTCCCTACTACTACACTAGTAGGGATGTTTTACCAGCAGTAACTGTAGATTCAGTTTATTTCAGGAGCCACTTGATCCAAATCCTGGAGACTCTATTTCAGACATATGAAGTATTGATATGATATGAATGTAGAAAATTGTTTGTGCTGGAAGAGCTGAACTGCACTGATGTGTTAATGAAGGAGTGTTCACAGTGGGAAAGAGTTGAACAGGTCAGTTTGTTGGTGTGATTCTCTCTCTGCTCGTTCCAGGATATGTGTGACTGGAAACACTTGGATCCTGCAGGTTGTGCAGGTGACAGTGCTTCAGTGGGTAAAATAAGTTTCCAGGATTTTTTTAGGTTTTCGACATCACAGCACCCGTGTGCTTTGTTTTCCTCCTTTCTTGACACTGGGTGGAATAATCTCTATGATGAACAAATGAACATAGCACCAACCGCGCTCTGTGTTCATCTGATCCTAAAACATTAACATGCTGTGTGATTGGTTAGAATTGTGTTGATTGTTGTGATGTAATGTGTGAAATCTCCTCTTATCCTGCTCTGGCCCGAGGTAGTGAGACAGAGTCAGGACCCTCCACTCCTCATGTGGAAGCTCCTGACTCCAAGATGGCATCACATCTCGATACGTCCATGTTTACATACGGTTTATACGGTTTGGACAGATAACAGCACGTGTGGACTTCCTGGGAATGGATGGAGCTGTTTACTATCATCATCTCTGAGACCGGCTGGTGCAAACAGAAAGTCTGTTAGATTCAGACAGAGGCAGGGACTGTTTCTTGTTTACCAGGAAATTTCACCATTATCCTCGTAAAGGAGTCTTTGTTTTCCTTTTGGGTTTCTCAGCAACAAGGAGGCGAAGAATCAGCCCGATCATCATCAGCTGAATCAAAGCCCTGCTGCTGGTCTCAGTGAATGTAAAACTGAAAATCAGAGAAAAATGTATGTACTAAACAGAGAAAGAGGATTCAGGCTTGTACAGTGAGCAGAGCACAATAAATGTGAACATTAACAAGCTGCTGTTCTTGTCCGCAGTGCTGTAGTGGTCAGCACTGTCGCCCCACAGCAGGACGGACACAGGTTTGAATCCACGGGTCGGTCCTGTGATTTTCTGTGTGGAGTTTACACGGTCTCGCCTTGTCCACGTGGGTTCTCTCTGGGTTCTCCAGCTTCCTTTCTTAGTCCAAAAACATGTAGTTAGGTTAACTGGTGCCTCCAAATAGTCCATAGGCATTAATGTAAGTTTCTGTGACAGACAGTAGACCTGTCCAGGTGTACCCCACCTCTCCCCCAATGACAGGATAGGCTCCAGCACTCCATGACCCTTAAGCAGCACAGATCCATATTTTGGTTCAGTGATCAGATGATTCTGAGATGGGAGAGTGCGACTGGCAGATGAACTGACTGCAACTTTTTAGTGTAACATTCCTTAAGCTTTTGATTTGCAGTATCTTAAAAGCAGAAGGAGACAAACACAGATGACACACTTGTTTTTCGAATGTACTTAGGATTTCCTGTTATTGGAACTGAGATTATGTTTGTTCTGTTCTCAGAAGTTTCTAGACCTGCAGAAACCAGTTTTAGATTTTTATCAGTTGTGTTATAGTCCAGCTTTTCTAACAGGATTTTAAATGTCTGGGCAGTTCAAACAGTTGTAACAGTTATATAACTTTCAACTTAACAATTGTGAGATAAATGCTCAACATGCAGCATCCTCATGATTCTACGCTTCAGTAAAACTCAATCCTGGTTCAGCTTTTTGCAGCGATACACTGCTTCCACCTCAGTGTTTTTAAAAGCACAGTTGGTTTGTTCTGCCCTAAATCTGTTAATAAACTTGTGCATTTTTTGTTTCTTTTTCAAGGGAAGTTAAATACATCTCCACACTACATGATAATGTTATCTTCTAATAATGATGAGTCTCAGGAAAAAACAGAATTGACATGGTAATTATCTGGTAATTAAATCTATCAAACTGTGAACAAACTGCTTCACACTTTGCAGAAACAGGATGGAACTGAGACCATATGTAGCTGAAGGTCCTGATGTGGTTGTTTGGTCTGTACCTGAGAGCGACTGCTGTGTTCAGATTTGCCCATCTACCCAAACCCGGAGCCAAAACTGACCAGTTTAATTTAACCAGACTAAATGAGGCAGGTTGCCCAAACCAGGAACGACTCTAAGCCTCACTGAGGTTCCGCTCAGTTGTTCGTGTAATGTTGAAATTGCCTCAGTGAGATTTGCGTGAAGGAAGTTCAATGTCAGAAAGCAGCTTCACTGTGGTTTTAAAACTGCAGCTTCACAGCCAACATTAGCCAGTATGAGTCAACAGTTTAGACATGAGTCATTTAGCTGTGCTGCTCCAGGGGAGAAAATTTTAAGGGTTATAAATGTAATGTGGATCTTTGATAAAATGTTATAACTTAGTGGAAATGACACTGAAGTGTGGAAAGTACACTGAACACCTGCTGTGCAGTTTGTGTGTCTTCATGTTGTTTCCAGCTGAGCGCTTCCTCTGACCCTGTCTGAACAGGTGTAAGGTTTTTCCTGGGGTTGACCGTGTGTCCCCTTGTGTCCTCTGCAGGAAGTCGAGCCTACGTGTTGCTGTCTCTCAGTCAGCAGGACGGCATTGAGCAGCACATGGACTTTGACAACCGCTACACTCTGCTGGAGCTGTTTGCTGAAACCACGTCATCAGAGGAGCACGGCATCTCATTTGAGGGGATTCACCTGCCTCAGGTAACACCAGAAAACTCTTTCTTGTTCTTTCACTGTTTGAGCTTTACTGTGTCTCCTGTGATCTGCTTGTTCAGTATGTCTTCAGTTTAGACAAAAATGTCTTCTAGAGGTAGACACGTCGCTCACACCGAGGAGCTGCCTTTTTTGTTTAGTGTTTTTAGTTTAGTTGAGTCTAGCCGCGATTGATGAATTTTTTGTTTGTGTTCAGATTCCTGGGAAACTGCTGTTTTCCCTGGTGAAACGTTACTTGTGCGTCACGTCGCTAATGGACAAACTCAACACAGCAGGGGCGGAGTCAAGCTCAGACAGACAGGACGCTAGCCCCTCCCCTGCTTCCTCCAGCACTGCCCACCAGACAGAGCTCCTCCGGGTGCAGCGGGAGTTTGACTTTACCATGGCCATGGCCAACCTGATCTCAGAGCTGGTTCGGGTGATGGGCTGGGACCGGAACCGCCAGCCCCCTGAGGACTCCGCCCACTGCCCAGGAGGAGGTGGGGTCTGTGAAGGGGACCAGGGGGAGGAGGGGTCCCGCCCTGTCCTCAGGTCCATTTTCCAGCCTCGATTCTACACGTCCCCTGTTGTCATCACCACCAGCTCTGTTGTAGTGGCTCCCGCTGCCACACCACCAAAGAAGAAGACAGGAAATGGATTTAAAACGCGCTCCGACTTCGCCAGCCGCTCTGCCTATGTGGAGTACGTCCAGGACAACCTGAAGAGTGGCATGATGGTCCGCATGCTGGAGGACTATGAGGAGGTCAGCTCAGGGGATGAAGGAGAGTTTCGTTACAGCAACGACGGCTCACCACCTGTTCAGGTGAGGAAGCAGATTCACTCTAATGGTCCTAAATCAATCTGCATGAATTCTAGATTCAGTCGCTTCAGAAATTTTTCACACGACTTCACTTTCTGCACATTTTACTGTGCTCTTGGACTTTCGTGCTTCCTGTCTGTGCTTTGTGTTCAGGTGTACTGGAACTCCCTGTCCAGGACATACTGGGTCCACTGGCACATGGTGGAGATTCTGGGCAGCGGCAGCAGCAGTCAGGCTGAGAAAGAGACGCAGGAAAAAGCCTCGTCCCTGACAGAGACACTTAAACTCACTGCTGGTAAGACCTGATCCCTGACTGGACACCTGAGTGTCCATCTGACACCAGTAGGTGAAAGAGTGTCTTCTTTTTATCTACAGTGAGTCAGACGTTCTTCTCAAAGCCTCCCGGTGGTCTCTACTCTCTGCCATACCTGTCAGAGGGTCTGCAGTCAGAGCCAGTGTCTCTGAGCAGAGCTGAGTGGTGGGAGATCCTCTTCTTCATCAAGAAACTGGAACCAAAACAGCAGCAGGAGGTCAACGATATCCTGCTGCAGAGCCTCGAGGACCAGGTAACAGGCTGGAAACTAAGACTTTGTTTGTTTTATTTTAGTTTAATGGAAAATGGAGTTTTGAAGTCTGTGTTCAGATATAGGTTCTGGTTTAATCAGATGTAACAATCACATGTTTGACAGTGGAACTGATTAGAAATGATTACACAGAATATTCACTGTGTCAAATTAACTGTGCAGTCATAATTTCTTACTGTGTCTTACTGAGAGATGCAACAGACTACGTTTTGGTACATGACCAATTACAAGATATCGGACAGAGCGACTAATCATTATTCTTTACTGTCACAGCACCTGACGTGAATATACACGTGTGTTTGTAAAGGACACGCTGGGTCTTACTGCTGACAGACCTGTAGGGAGACTAAACTGACATTGTTTTTTTATGTTTTGATGTTTTCTAACTCAGCCGCGTACATGTGTCAGGTCAAGCTGGTGTCAGGCTTTTATCATGTAGTCTGAGCCCGGCATTGCTGGGAATCTGGACTTTACTGGACAAAAATAGTTTTCATGTGGGCTCAATCAGCAAAGGACTGATCAGGATCCCAGTGTCACTGGGATCCTGATCATTCAACTGGAGCTCTGTGAGATTTAGTTGAGTCTGTGGCAAGTGAGTGACGCACAGCTATAAAGGTTTTCTAATTCAGTCGGCTGACACTCAGTTTTAGACAGTCGGCTGTTAAATGATTAAATGATGAGAACCTGTCCATTTAATCACCCTGCTCTGCTGTCACCATGTGCTGCACATACTCAGACTGAAATGACTGATTAAAAACATGGCTATCTGTAAACATAGAGAGAGCTTGGCATTCTTCAGGAGAAACCAGGTTTCTTTAATCCCCACTTGTCTGAAGATTGATTCATGGTCAGTCTTTAGGCAACTTTACGTGGATGACTGAGAATCTTCACAGACCTTAATCCCCACTTATTGAAACCAGTCTTGTTTGAACCAGATTGCTCTAGAGAACACATGGATACTGGCTATGGAGTTAACAGCACTCTGCATCTTCCTTCTTAGGATGGGGAGCTGGACGACTCGTCTCTGATCAGCCTCTCTGTCCCCAGGGACGTGGCCAAGAAACTCCTCCACTACCTGAAGCAGAAGCTGCCATCGTCGTGCCTGAGCGACCTACTCTGCTCCCACGCCTTCTGCAAACACTACCTGAGGCGAGGAGGATGTCTGGAGGACGAAGAGCTGCTGGGTGAGCAAAGGAACATTTCTGTGTTCGGAAAACAGCTTTGAGGAGCCTGATACCGACTTTTGTCTGAGTTAAATTCACAGTTTAGTTGTTTTCAGAAGAATCAGTCAGTATGAGACAGGTGATAATGATTTAGTTCATGACTCATGCTGCCTCCAGCAGCTGGAATCCTCCTGTTCATCATGCCCTATGACTGTGGTTGTTCCCAGCTGAAAGTTCTCTGAGTTCATCTGGTCTGGGAGGAGGAGGAGGAGAAGGACAGAGCTCCTCGTCTTCATCATCAGTCTCGGCCTCGTTGTCCTCTGCGATGGGCTCAGTCTCTAAGAAAGCAAAGAAGGAGATTCCTGCAGATTCAGGCTTCTGCAGCTCAGAGACGGAGAGTGAGCTGCCGACAGAGTATGAACGCAAATACCCTGACGACCTGGAGGACAAGATGAAAGGTGGGACCTGTGGACAGATTGTTCAAAAAGGGTTTGATGACGAATGATTTGTCTACACAGCTCTATTTGGACACATTCACACAATTCTGGATAGTTCTGGGTTCTTCATTTAAAATTATCTCTGAAGGTTTTATTAATGAGGTTATAACATTTTACAATATGGTCTTAGTAATTTTATAATTTAAACTGCCCATATATCACATAAATTAACTCCAGGCCTAATTCTAATTAATACAACCTGCTGAATGTAATCCCACATTTTTTTAAAAGGCTTAGAATCAGATACAATAATACATCACTAGTTTCAGTCCTCCAGAAGTAGGTAACATGGAAAAAGATTCATATTATTGTCACAATTTTATACATTACATATTATATATAGATTATATCACGGGCTCCTGTTTGCTCAGAAACAGACTTTTATTCTGCTCGTTCTGACAGAGCTTCAATGGTTCAAATAAATTCAGAGTATTTGTTTTATTTGGTTCTTCTCTTTATCTTGTTTGTCTCCATTTTAAAGATGTTGTCTCAAGTTTCCACTTAGGGAGAAATCGTCTGTGACTTATGTTTTACGACTGGTTTGTTCCTGTGATGTCACAGCTGAGATATATTTAGCAATAAAAATGTTTTGACCACCTCTGTCCTGTTCTCCCTGCAGTGTTCAACAACCCACGGGTCCAGGGGAAGAAGACGGTGTTGGAGAAACTGGGTGAGGTGGTGGACATCCTGAAGAAGGGAGGGTCGGGTTCGGACCAGGCCCAGCAGCTGGCCGCTGTCCTCTTCATCACCAGACTGCTGGAAGAGAAGGGGGCCCAGGAGAAAAACTCCATGAGGAGCGACTCTGCCCAGACCATATGGTGAGAAACCACCACAGAGTGGAATCTGATCAGGAAATGCACACGGTTTATTTTGTTTTCCATCATCATCAAAAGTATTTTATTTATGATTTTTTTTTACACAAATATACACACAACAGACGACTTCCCAAGAAATATTTCTCTCTGTTAAAAGAGACTGATAATACAACTACAATACAATTATTTTATTTCTTCATGAAGTGAAAGATGTTTCACAGTTTACTCTGGTTTGTCAGCATCATGTCATTAATTAATTTTTCTCCACCTTAACACACAGTAGTGGGTAGTTCAGGCAGTGTGGGAGTTTGGAGCGTTGGAGTTCAGCTGGGAATGTTCTGGAAAATTCATTCTGGTTTGATGGTTAGAGCAATGGTCCGTGATTCTGGTTTCAACCTGCTTCACCCTGAACTTTGTGTTAATGAAGACTTTAGAATGGAGCTTATTCTGTTTGTATTTAAGTGTACAGCACGTACAACAAGAGTCTGGGTCCTTAAATAAAGTACCAGTCATGTAAGCATTTCACTACACTAAAATAAAACTACTGTCACGGAAACTGCACCTAAGTGGAAAGTAAGGAGTACCCCGCTATTACTAAGACAGTTCAGCTCAGATGGAGATGTGTGCAGATTCAGTTAGAGGAGATATGATTCATACTGTGTACACGGAAACCACTGTCATTACAACTTTCTGATGCCCAGATACTCAGAGGAGGAATGTGACCATCAGGTCAGATCAGGGAGAAGGAAACATGAAGGATGCACATCACAACATCTTTATTTTGTCCCCTGACAGTGACAAAGTGCTGAAGCTGCTGGTGGAGCTGTTGGGCTCATCATCTAAAGATGTAGTGGTCAGCACGCTGGGACTGACCCACCTGCTCATGCTGAAGTATGAGTGGAGGGTTTCCTTTGCCACTGAGGGAGGGGTCAAAGCCATCCTGTCCTGCATGCAGGAGTTCTCCACTGTCACTCAGGTCCAGCAGCTGGCACTCGCGGTGAGAACACCTTTTTTTGTTTTATTTTTTATTCCCTTTTTTAACATTTTCTTTTCTTCTTTCTTTTCAAGTTTCTTTTTTATACATTAAAAAGGACAGTTCTGACTTCTTTTCCTGCACTCTACTAAAATGATTTTGAATGAATTTGTTTACTTAAGTAAACAAAACATTTTCTTCAGAACAACTGGTGAGATGCTGTAAGTGCATCAACACTTTTCTGTTTAAATCTAAGTGTTGGATTTGACGTGTTCTGACTCAAAGTGGTCGTCTCCGGTCACACTGAGCCTCCTCCTTTCTAACGTGTGTTCTTGCTGTTTACTGTCAGACACTGAAGGTCATCACTGGAGCCAGTAAACACGACCTCCGCAGCACTGGCAGCAGTCTGCCTCTCTCCGAGTCTGGCACGCAGATGATGCTGGAGATCTTCGCCAGCATTGGCTCAGCCACCCCTGAAGGCTCCAAAGGCCTGCTGGCAGCCATCCCCACTGCTATTGACCTTATGCTCAAGACCAAAGGGTAACGGAGCTTGCACAGTCTGCAGGTTCAGGTTTCTCTGTGTCCAAGGTTCTGGTTCCCGTTTAATGGTTATCAATCCTGTGTGCAGCTGCATGCTGTCGGTGCGTAACGGCCTCCTGGTCATCATCATGCTCATCTTCAACCATAAGAGCCTGTTGGAGCAGCTGGTGGCATGCGACGTCATCGCCGTCCTCAAAATGTGTCTTACACTGGCCAGAGCTGAGACCATGCTGGCTGTCATCGCCCTCAACCACATCTCCAAGGTGCACAAGCTGGAGAGCAAAGGTACGACCACAGGAGAACACCTTAGTGAGGAGCTAAAGTAAAACTTATTCTCCTAAACTAGAATAAAATAATTTATCTTAAAAAAATCTGGATAATATAAATAAATAAATAAATATAGTGTCTGCTGAAAAATGAACAAAGATAAATAAAGAAAACATTAAAATAATTTAACTGTAAATTGTCAGTGTTTGAATTTTTGGACGTTTGTTCACATAAACAAACTTTGGTTCTGGTTAGAACCGTTTCAGGTTCTAGGATGTTGCAGATGTTGCAATTTATTTCTTGTGCATTGTAGTATTTGATGAAATACATCAAAGTAATTTCAACATGAGCATTTTCATTCTGTTCCAGCAGCAACAGCGGTAAGAAAAATGTATTTACTTTTATTTAAAACAAATTCTATTTGTACAAATAATCAACTGTTTTATGGTAGCAGAGCGTCTCTGCTGAGCCCAGCTGCATGAAATGTGAAATGAAATGACGTAGGTATAAACCTGATCAGAGATTTCAGTCATTAAATCCATCTTTGACCTGTTTCACGTGTTTCCTCCTTTGGTTCTAAAGCTCTGAGACACAGTTTGTATACTCGTTTGTGATAATCCATAACTTTATCTAACTCAAAGAGAGATGTGTGGAAAGACCAGGTGTCATCCATGAGAGTGATGTCAGTGTGGTGAGTTTCTGGAAGCTGAGTGAAAGCTGTGAAGGAGTTGGAGGAGAATGTTAATAACACACTGAGCGAGCAGAGATGATTAGATAGATGATTAGATAGATAGATAGATAGATAGGTAGATAGAAACTTTATTAATCCCTCGGGAAGGTTCCTCCGGGAAATTCCATTAGTAGTAAATGAAGTGTCTGTGACAGTGAGACAGCAGAGTCCTGTCTCTGTTGGACCTGTTGTACTTTACACACTCGTCTTTTGTGTGATTCCTGCTGCAGAGAATCGTGAGCCGCTGGACTTTAAGGACACGGAGCTGCGGATGTTGGTGGTGAGTCTGAAGGAGCTGACAGCCACCAAGGAGGTGATCCAGACTCTGGAGCAGCTTCTGTGTGACGATGCCTCACAGCTGGAAGAGGAACGCAGCCAGGTGTGCTGATCCTGGGCTCTGAGTTTGACTACTGTGTTTCTGAAACCACCCTGCAGAACTTGATGTTTAAACATTCAATAGGACAAAATAAGGACGATTGTGTTGAGATGTTTGCAGCTTTCAGACCATGAGGATGTTTTCGTATATGCTGGTCCATCTGAAATTAACTATTGATGCTCGTTTGTCCAGGTGACTCACAGTCGGGACACGTACCAGGATCTGGTTCGTCTGATGGAGCAGCACCGAGCCGACCGGGCCATCCAGCTCTCTATCCTCAGGTACTGACCACCCACAGCCTGGGACCCCTGTGAAGGTAGTGATGATGGGGATCTGCTCTGATTGGCTGTTTGTTTCCTCAGGATCCTGAACAAGTTCCTGGACAACTACCAGGAGGACGTACTGCCGTGGCACGAGAGCATCGAGCCCTGCCTGTCATCCATGACGGCCTTTATCAACGACAGAGAGGTGAGCAACTGGCTGCGGGCAGAAAACAGAAACCACCTACTGACGCACATTAACCTACTGTGACTGGTCCCGCAGGTGGTCCAGCTGTTTATCCGCTTCCTGTACCGACTGGCATCTCTGAACAAAGACTACGCTGTGGTGATGTGCCGTCTGGGCACCAAAGAGGCTCTGGTGAAAGCTCTGGACAAACACAGCACCAACCTGCTGATGGCCACAGAGCTCCGAGACCTGATCACAGACTGTGAGAAGTACGCCAGCCTCTACAAGAAGATGACCACCAGCGTCCTTGCTGGGTGTATTCAGGTAAAAACCAGTTCATCCAGGTAAAAACAGAAGGGAGCTGATGTCACAAACTGCCTGTGTGCTTCCTGTCATTCAGAGTCTACTTTCTGTTTCCTGTCAGATGGTGTTGGGTCAGATCGAGGAGCATCGCCGCAGTCATCAGCCAATCAACATCCCTTTCTTCGACGTGTTCCTCAGGAATCTCTGCCAAGGTTTGTTCACTGTTCGCTGTTTTGATCTTGTTACCAACACCGATTTTGAATCAGATTTTATAGTTACATGATTTAACTTTTGACAGATCTGTAAATAAGATGCATAAATGGAGGTTTTAATTGACATTTCCCATCTGATCCACACATTCATATAACTAACGATATTAAAATGAATTTTTGGATGAGAACTAACCAAACAATTCCAGTACTGTGTTATATAATCTCCACTGGTCTAACTGCTGGTGTGTTCAGGTTCCAGTGTGGAGCTGAAGGAGGACAAGTGCTGGGAGAAGGTGGAGGTTTCTTCCAATCACCATCGAGCGAACAAACTGACAGACAAGAACCCTAAAACCTACTGGGAGTCCAACGGCTGCACAGGCTCACACTTCATCAACATCTACATGCACAAAGGAGTCGTCATCAGGTACAAATACTGCTACTTAGTACTGGTACTACTACTGCTACCGCGGTTACAGACTTATCACCCTCTGCTATGTACCTGACAGACAACTGGCCATCCTGGTGGCCAGCGAGGACTCCAGCTACATGCCGGCCCGGATCCTGGTTCTGGGAGGGGACGACCCCACAAACATCAACACAGAACTGAACACGGTGAGTCTGCTCCTCCTCCTTGAGGGAGCTGAGGTTGGTTTGTGTATTCAGATGTTACCTCCCCCCTCTTATTACCTAAATATTACCTATTTAGTTATTGTAGAGTTTAATGGCCACAGGGCAGAAATGATCTCCTGTGGCGTTTAGTAGAGCACAGTCTCTGGCTGAACATGCTCCTCTGTCCAGCCAGGACACTGTGAAGGGGGTGGGAGGGATTTTCCAGGATTGAGAGGAGTTTGATCATCATCCTCCTCTCAGCTACAACATGTAGAGGGTCCAGCTCCACACCAATAACAGAACCAACCCTCCTGATTGACTTGTCCAGTCTGTTGTGTCTGTCACCTTTAAGCTGCTGCCCCAGCAAACCACAGCAAAGAAAATGACACTCGACATCCACAGCATGGTGCTGCAGACGTTAAAGGACCTGAGCCTCCTCAGAAAATACAGCCGGCTCTTTTTCTTTTTATACACAGCAGACGTGTGTGTAGACCTGTCAAGTTTATTGTTCAAGTGTAGACCTAAATATTTATACTCCAGCACAATCTCCACCTCCTCCCCCCTTAAGAAGAGAGGGGTGACAGGACCCCCAGATTTCCTGAAGTCCACCACCAGCTCCTTTGTTGATGTTGAGCTGGAGACGGTTTTGCTCACAACAGTCCACAAAGTTGTTCACCACACCCTGGTTCTCTGTGGTGTCCCTGAATACATCCTACAACCGCAGAGTCATCAGAGAACTTCTGAAGGTGGCAAAACTCTGAGTTATGCATAAAGTCTGACGTGTACAGGGTGAAAAGGAACAGAGACAGAACCGTCCCCTGTGGAGCACCTGTGCTGCAGACCACATTGTCTGAAATTCATATTTCAGTATCTGAAGATGTTTTTAATAATGTACGTTCAAATCAACTTTGGTCTATCTGATCATTACTAGTTTGTAAAATACAGTGACAAAGCAGAATTGACCATTTTTGTCTGACAGGTTTAGGTTTTGATGCTCCAGGATTTAGGTCCCTGTAGTGGAAAACCTGTTTTTGTTCCTGTTTATTGTGTGGACGATGTTGGTGTACGAGGAATCCAACTTGTCCTGCTGTGTCTGTGCTTGTACAGGTGAACGTGACTCCGTCAGCCAGTCGTGTGGTTCTGCTGGAGAACATGACCCGGTTCTGGTCCATCATCCAGATCAGGATCAAGAGATGTCAGCAGGTCAGGCTCTGAGCTCAGCTCTGTTTGTATCAAGTTCTCCTGTCAGGTCCTGACCGCCCCTCCCATCTCTCTAACAGGGTGGTATCGACACACGGGTCCATGGTTTCGAGGTTCTGGGTCCAAAGCCCACGTTCTGGCCCGTATTTAAGGAGCAGCTGTGTTGTCGAACCTACCTGTTCTACAGCACCAAGGCCCACACCTGGTGTCAGGAGGTGACGGAAGACAAGACGCAGCTGCTGCAGCTCTTCAACAAGTATGAACACTGCAGTTACTCCATTAATACTACAGTTAATACTCCTGCTGTTCCAGCAAAAGTGCAAATAGTCTCTCCAAGTACAAATACTACAATAAAAACATTAAACGCTGCAGGTATTACTGTTACTAAGCATCTTTTAATACTATGAGTACAGAGTGTAGTACTAATGTGTATTTCTGTGTATTCAGGCTGAACAGCGCTCTGAGACACGAGCAGATGTTTGCTGACCGCTTCCTGCCTGACGCTGAAGCAGCTGAAGCTCTGGGTCGAACCTGCTGGGAGGCCCTGATCACCCCCATCGTCCACAGCATCACGCTGTCAGGTACACGCACGATGGAGTTCTAGTCTGAACCCTCTGACAGTCCTGTGACGGTGTAAGGACTGGACATAAGGTCTTCACTGTGTGAAACATTTTTTTCTCTTTTTCCCTTTTTTGATGTCTCTGAATAAATTATCCTGTTCCCTTATATCGATGTAGTCCACACACGCTCTTTTTCCTGTGTACCCAGAATCCTCAGCATCCAGCCCCCTGTCCTGGCTGCTCAGCGAGTACCTGGACAATGCCGAGTCGGCCCGCCGCTGTAAGAGCCGGGCGGCCATCTTCAACTCCAGAGTGAGACGTCTCACACACCTTCTGGTCCACGTGGACACGAGCCGACTGGACAGCGAGGAGCTGAAACCACCAGTCAAATCAAGTGAGTCTGATACTCGGATCTCTAAAAAGGATGATTCCACTTTATTCCTCTGCCTTTATTTTGTTAGTTTGTCCATCATTTCTAACAGTGAACTTCTGTTCATCTGATGGTGCTGAACATGTTCATGTCTGAATGAGCTCCGTAGGTTGGACGCAGTAACATTTACATGTCAATTTCAACACAACACACACCTGACAACATCCAGTCACATTCGGACACTTTAGTCCATCTGTTTCCAACCATAATGATTTCAGGTAACAGCATCTGATAAAGTTAGTAGTACTGACAGGAAACAAATCTTAAAGTTACCATCAGACTCGTGTCAAAAATAAATCGCATCAGCTGGAAAAAAGTCGTGTACCTTGTTCAGTGTTTTCAGTCGATGTTTAAATAGTTTATTCTGTCTCCAGAAGGTCTTAACAGAAGCAAAGAGCTGAAGAGTAAGTAACAGCTGAATTCAGAGGCCGGTCTGCTGCATTTTGTTTGTTTCCGCTCTGCTCTGACATTTCATGTGTCCAGATGAGGACAGGAAGTTGTCACGGCGCCCGCTGCTGTCCGTCATCCAGACTCTGAAAGGACTTTTTCACATTAGTGATAAAATGAAACAAAGTAGGACTTTTTATCCCAGTAACATGAAGATGAATAAGATTGAGTTTGTGGTCCTCCCAGGCAGAAGATTTTCGGATATTTAGTGTCAAATTCAAATGTTTTAACTAAACAGACCTCAGTCAGTTAGCTGATCACTTTCACTCCACCACTATGCAGTGACGTCAGCTCTAACCTGTTAGATCAAATAGCAATGATGATTTTTAATGTGAGCAGCCAGCGGCAGGCAGCGGTGAACTTTCTCCTCCTCATCTGAACTGACTGAAACATTCAGCTTCAAACAAACAATCCTGAAGTCATCAGGATATGTTTATGCTGCATTGTTTTCTTTCCGTTTCTTATTTTTACTGCAGAGTCCTGTTCCCTCGACACTGATGTGACTTTTTTTTCAGATTGAAATGAAGGACAGGACAGAGGCACGGCTTTACCTATAAGTTTCTGGCTGCTGTTTTCATTTTTCAGTTTTCTGGTTGAATTTATTAGTGGAGACATACATTCAGAAAACCAACCTTTTTATTTTTGTCTTCCAGATGGTAAAGAGGGTAAAAACAAAGAAACTGCTGCCACATCTTCTTCCACCTCATCTTCCTCAGCAAAGCCCAAAGTGAAGAGCAGCAGCAGCATTGCAGGCATCGCCCTCTGTTGGCAGGGAGTGGTACAGCGCCAGGTAAGACACACCTTAAAACTCAACTTGTCTGTTAATCTATCAGGAATTTCATCTTGAAGTTTATTTCCAGACTGAATTATGAGGTTTTTGGTAAAAATGATGTGAACCGCGTAGAGGAATCCTCCACCCTCAGGTAAAGAAGTTTCTGGAGTCGAGCTGCAGTCTGTCGGACTTTGTGGAGCGTTACCGGTCTCTATACCTGCGGCTGAAGAACGCCATGGAAGAGCTGTTTGGACAGCAGACCGCCTTTGTCCTCGCCCTTCGACACGGCTTCTCTGCTGCGCTGCTGCAGCTCTCCATCCTCAGAGCCATGCATGTAAGTCCAGAAAGGGTCAAGTCTGGTTTAAATCTGTGTTCAGTCAAACAGAAACCACTTCGTTAAATCTATGTGTGGATTATAAAACATCTGTCTGTCCTCTTGGAGCACAGTCTGAATATAAAATAAACTGGGACTTGTTGATGATCATGTTGATCTGCAACATGTGCTGATGGCGTTTTTGTTGTGTGCAGGTAAGTGAGCGTTTTGCTCAGTACATTGATCAGATGATCCAGGCCAGCGGAGCAGCAGCCGGCAGTGTTGAGACTCTGGAGCGACTGCAGCAGTTTCTGGAACCGATGCTCTTCCTGTCGGGCCTGGAGCTCGCAAACACCTTCGAACACTTTTACAGGTATGAAGATAACAGAACTGGTGCAGCTCCAATGAGAACAGACTGTAAACACAAATAGAGTTTCTAAAATACCACAATATGAAAGGTGTGCCTCTCTCTTCAGGTACTACCTGGGTGACCGGCTGCTGGCCCAGGGGAACGTGTGGTTGGAGAGCGCTGTGATCGATCAGATCGGCAGCTGCTTCCCGAGTCGTTTCCCTCAGCAGATGTTGAAGAACCTGAGCGAATCAGCCGAGCTGCAGCAGGAGTTCCACCTGTACCGCCTACAGCAACTGGACCGACACCTGCAGGAACACGACCAGGTCAGAAAACCCACAAACTGTGTTAACAACACAACTCAGGAACATAGAGCAGGTGATAATGTGGAAAATAGAAACGGATAAAAAAAAAGGAAATAACTTCTTGACTTTCTCCAGTTTAAATGTAGTTTCGGTGCTGTTTGTTCTTTTGTTTGTAGATGATGGAGGAGTGGCTGGAGTCGGAGGAAGAGGCTGAGGTCCAGGTCCTGGTTCTGTCTCCACGCTGTTGGGCTGTCTCCTCACTCTGCTACCTGGATGAACCCACAAAATATTTTCCAGCTGAGCTCTGCTCCTACCTGAACCAGTTCACCCAGTTCTACATTCACAGTCAGTACCAGTTCACCCAGTTCTACATTCACAGTCAGTACCAGTTCACACATTGCTACACTTACAGTCTGTACCAGTTCACCCAGTGCTACATTCACAATCTGTACCAGTTCACCCAGTGCTACACTCAGTCTGTCCCAGTTCACCTGTAGGAGGTAGATTTGAGGTAAAATCTGCAGCGTTTCATAGATTAAACGGATCATTCTTGACTTCCTGTTTCCTTGTTGTCCTGTGTTTTGGACTCACTGGGAGAATCAGACTTTCAGACATCGTCTGTCTTGTGTTTCAGGTCAGTCCATTTACAGCCTGAGTCACTCCAAACCTCGACGGCTGCAGTGGACGTGGCTCGGTCACGCTGAGCTGCAGTTTGGCTGCTGGACGCTGCACGTCTCCACCCTGCAGATGTTCGTCCTGCTGCAGTTTAACATCCACGAGGTAACAAATCAGCGTCTACGTTAACATTTTTTTGACCTTTTTATTCATCCGTTCCTTGGGGACATGACAACCACATGTCAAACTCTGGTCCTTTACAGTGACACGAGTGTCAAACCCCTAAGTCTGAAGATGTTCACAGTTTTGTCCATAAAACAATAAAGTCAGGCCCTCGGTGGGCCTCATAACAAATAATTTACAGCTTGTGTTTTAGCTGTGTGTTCTTCTAAATCTCTCGAATCTGAAGAACAAATGTTTTATCGTTCCAGTGGTTCAGTGTAACATCTGTATGCCAACAGTGGTGAGTAAATGAAAGTTTGTTTTGTTTTTTTCTGCAGGAGGTTCGAGTGGACGCTCTGCTTCAGATGACTGGTCTGTCCGCTGCCGTTCTGCTGCACGCTCTGACGCCGCTCATCAGTGAGGGGGGACCGCTGACCTGCAGCCAGCCCAGTGACCCCAGCCATGGTCAGACACATAATCCACAGTCATCCACCTCCTCTCTGACTGTATTAAACCAGACCATTATTATAAACAGACTTATTTCTCTTATAAAACTGTTTAAATCACTGCTTTTTCTGCTGTAAACCAGACTTAAATTAACCTAATTTTTCTTACAAACCGGACATGTGCTTTAGTTTGCACAGTGTGTAGTGTAGTTTTTAATTTTTCACAAACTACACACTGTGAAATTTATTAACATTATTGGGAGTCAGTTGATCGCCAACATCCATCCGGTCGCTCTGTTTTACTGCTATAATTTATTATTTTACGTAGATATTTATCTCGTGCTGAGAAAGGAAACTGGACTGACTTTCTCTCTTCTCTCAGGCGTGCTGCGGTTGAACCAGCAGACTGTATCTCGCAGTCTAGATGGTGCCCCGGATTCAGTCCAGCTGCTGCCCAGACAGACGTACCTGAACGTGGACGAAGACGCGGCTGGCACTCTGGAAAGGAAGAGGAATTATATTTACTGTCTGATCGTCCACATCATGAAGCAGGAGAAGGAGATGCACATCGACAATCTCGTCTTTAAGGTTGGAGAAGGCTTCTCCGTCTTTCACAGACTGACGTGGATACAACAGAAAAAGATTTTTATTTTATTAGATTTAAATAATACGGATTTCATAAGGAGACTTGAGAAAATAAAAAGTAAACAGACAGGTCACTTTCAATGTTCTCATTCTACAAAATTAAAATGAACTTCTATTTCAAATAAACTTTTAGGTTTTGCAGATTCATCTTTGTGGTCTCAGGGTCTGGTCTTACTGCTGTCTTTCAGGTCCTGGACTCTTGTCAGAAACAGGAAGCATCTCGGTCTCCAGGCACCGCTCGTTTCAGCTGCAGCACGAGCGACGTGCTCTCCTGCATCATGCACGTCATCAGCAAAGGCTGTATACGCCGCAACGAGGACAACCCGCACATCGTGGAGTTCCTCCCCGAGGACCCTTCCACGCCGCAGAAAGGACAGGCCCAGTTCTCCTTTAGCCGGGCCGAAATCCGGAAGGACGCTGCCACCGACAACAGGGCCGACATCAGGTGTGACCTCTGACCTCTGAAGTTCAGAGATGTTGTTAATGGATCCACAAACAGTTGAATGAATTAATAAATCCACCGCAGCTCAAATGAGTACGGATCTGTTACTGGATCATCTAAAAAACTAAATCTCAGATCAAAGAACTTGAAATAAACGTTGTATATAATGTCATACGTGCGTTTATATAAGTGTATAAAATAAGATTCATTAAAGTTGTTCACACTGTTTGTGGGTTTTTTAACACAGTAAATTACTACACAGCATTTGTTGTCGCTGAGGAAAATCTCATCGCCCTCGTGTCGTCTCTGCTGCTTCACTTTTGTTGTTTTTAAAGGACCATTCCACACAACACACAGAATTTATTCTACCAGTTTGTAATTTCTTAATAACTTTCTGTGACATTTTTTAGGAAAACATTGTTGTTTTAACTAAAACTCTGTTACTGATATCAGAATTTAAAGGTTTAATCAATTAAAATTAAACCAGTAGGATCACATCAGGTTATTGTTTAAAATAAAGTCTCAGCAAACATGTTGTCACGGATAAAAAAAAACTTAGAGAATGTTTCACTTTTCTACACAAAGAAAATAAAGATGAGATTTAAACTTTGAATCCTTCTTGTTGCCTTTTCACTTTTTTTGCAAACAGATCAGTATAAAATCACCACTGTTCCGGAATAGATCACGTCTTAATAATGAAACAAAAACAGCAGTAATTTTAATAATATGTAATAAATAAATAAAAATGAAATAAGAGAGAAATGTCAGTGTCCCAAATTAACTAATAACCATCGTTGACTCTGAGGTTTTATTGTCACGTTGTGGAGACAAACTGCTCAAGTACATTTAAAGTATTTTATTTTCATATGACTTTATAGTTTTACTCCACTACATTTATCTGACATAGTTACTAGCTACAAATTAAGTTGTTTTCCATATAAAACATTTTGATAGTATAAAATATGATGCTCACAAAAAAAACATTTTTGAGTTACAATAATCTAAAAAGCGCAAACAAACCAGATGGTATTGAAGTTATCAAATTAAAGATTAGTTAATTTTTCCTCCTTTTATTTTAACACAATAAAAATAAAACATTTTCCAGAATATTTTCCAAATTATACTTTATTACTTACGTAATAACATTACTACTTTTACTTCCC
The DNA here is from genome assembly GCA_034779795.1 of Ctenopoma multispine. NCBI lineage: Eukaryota > Metazoa > Chordata > Actinopteri > Anabantiformes > Anabantidae > Ctenopoma > Ctenopoma multispine. Next base: position 20,989,314 of record JAUYWH010000007.1, read on the forward strand.
ATGCACTTCCTGCACCACTGGTCAACTAATCTACAAACTGGGAAAATGATAAATATTAAAACTGATTACCTGTGGTTTTTAATATTTATTAATTATATATCCAGAGGATGAACACGTTGAATTTATTATTGCTACAAATTCAAAATAAAATCACAGTGAAGATCAACAGCTTCCTGTTCCTGTAAATGTGAATGTTTCAAAATAAAAGCCCACAGTGGAAAGACAAACTTGTTTGTTTTGGTAACAGTTTGTTTCATGCTGATCATGTATGTTTTTGGGTTTTTTCTTTGTGTGTGTTGCAGTCTGGTTCCAGCACCACAGCGGTTCGAGGATGGGGTTCTGGATGCAGTTCTGTTCTCGATGGGTCGAACGATGACACAGGAGGAAGTTCGTCAGCTGATGCAGAGGACGGTCCAGCAGGTCTGATTCTTTTTGGATAAATCAATCACACAACTACAGAGATGTTCAGTAACCACAGGGGGATGTTAAACTCTGTCTCCGTCCTTCAGGTGGCAGGGACTCTGAGTCTGGACCTGGACCGGGCTGAACACCTACTGATCCACTGTAAGTGGAACGTGGACCTGCTGGTGCAGCGGTACACTGACGACCCAGACGCCCTCATCATGGCTGCCGGGCTGAAGTGCAGAAACCCTCAGGGGTCGACGAGCCCCACCTCTACCTGCCCGGTCTGCCTGGGCCCCCGGCCCCCCACCATGGAGCAGGTCCCGGTGCTGAGCTGCATGCACTACTGCTGCAGGGTCAGTCAGTCATAATACATCATGGTGGTCAGTGTGTTGTGTTGTGTATGAGGGTGGTTTCATTTGGTGTTTGTGTGTGTCACAGTCATGCTGGCAGGAGTACCTGACAGCCCGGATCGAGCAGAACCTGGTCATGAACTGTGACTGTCCAATCACAGACTGCCAGGCTCAGCCCACCTCACACTTCTTCCACAACATCCTCACAGACAAGGACACCATCGCCAAGGTGACACAGCACCATCTTCTGCTGCCCCACACACCATCACCATCAGTATGTATGAACTAACACGTGTCTCCCCTCCCCCCAGTATGAGAATGCCCTTCTCCGAGGCTACGTGGAGTGCTGCTCCAACCTGACATGGTGCACTAACCCTCAGGGCTGCGATCAGATCCTATGTAAGGAGAACATGGGCAGCATGGGAACCTGCTCCAAGTGCTGCTGGTCCTCCTGCTTCAGCTGCAACTTCCCTGAGGTCAGAGGTCACACAAGTGTCGGCGCCTCACCTCACAGAAACCATTAGAATATATGGTGGGGGGGGTTGTCCTGGTCACCAGGTGCTCTGGATCTGGAATATCTGTTGGACTGTTAGATGTGATGATGGCTCTGTCCCCCCCTCCAGGCTCACTACCCGGCCAGCTGCAGCCACATGTCTCAGTGGATGGATGATGGAGGATACTATGAAGGGATGAGCATGGAGGCTCAGAGCAAACACCTCGCCAAGCTGATCTCCAAACGCTGCCCGAGCTGCCAGGCTCAGATCGAGAAGAACGAGGGCTGTCTACAGTACGTACACATCAAACCTGCTGTTTGTACCAGCTGTAGATTATGAGGAGCAGGAGGAGGAGGAAGTTGATGATAATGGTTTTATTCCTTTCTTCTCAGTATGACCTGTGCCAAGTGTAACCACGGTTTCTGCTGGCGGTGTCTGAAGCCCTGGAAACCGACACACAAAGACTACTACAACTGCTCTGCCATGGTGGGTTCACACCGAGCTGAGACTCAAAACTCAGACACAGCAGTTTGTCCAGTTTTAACTTGACGTGTTTTTCCTACAGGTGAGTAAAGCAGCACGTCAGGAGAAAAAGTTCCAGGATTATAATGAGAGATGCACCTTTCACCATCAGGCCAAGGTACGACACTGGTCCACCACAGACCACAACTGTCTTGTGTTTTCTTAGTGACACCAGCAGGTGTGAATCTTGAATATAATGGACATTGTGTTTGTCTGCCGGCTGCTGTGAGCTTACGTTTGAAAGTCAAAGACCAGGTTGCACGAATCATGAAGTTAATTATATCATCAGGAATTAGTGAAAAAATTTATATCATCAATAATTCGTCCCAACTGTTGTGTGATGGTGAAACTGATCATCTGTGTTCTTAAAAAGGTTTTAAATTTATCTGTGAGTTGTGCAGAAACCCTTTTTGTTGATCCAGTCTGAAAAGTCCAGTCAGTTTCTTCTATTTAGATTCTGTCTCAGCAGCAGAGTTTATGTGCTCGTGTCTGTTGCAGGATTTTGCCATTAACCTGGAGAACAAAGTGTCGTCCATCAATGAAGCTCTGCAGATGAAGTCTCTGACCTTCGTCATCGACGCCTGTAAAGTCCTTGCTCAGGCTCGAAAGGTAAAACCTTCATCGTTGTCGTGATTATGCTGAAAGATGTAAATGTGTTCACTGTACCCTGCTCTGCTGTCTGCAGGTCCTGGCCTACTCCTGCGTCTACAGCTACTACAACCAGGAGACTGAGAAGATGGATGTGATGGAGCAGCAGACGGAGGCTCTGGACCTGCACACCAACGCCCTGCAGATCCTGCTGGGTCAGACTCTGTGCCACATTTCAATCACCATTTTGAATTGTGTTTGTGCAGTTTGAACTGGTCTTACTGGTTGTTTAATGGTGTGCCCCCAGAGGAGACTCTGCTGCAGTGCACTGACCTGGCCTCGTGTGTCCGGCTGCTTAAACCAGAACACCTGAACACTGGACTGGAACTGATCCGACGTATCCAGGAGCGCCTTCTGGCCATTCTGCAGCACTCCACCCAGGTAACCAGTCTAAGACAGACTGAAACCAGTCCAAACATGGATGTGAAGCCGGGTCAAACCTGTGATAAACTGGTTTAGAACCAGTCTGAAGTCACCTCGTACTTATGAGTCGTCATGTCTCCAATGTTTTGCAGTGAGCAGTGCTGCAGTAGTCACGTCGGTGACGTTTTCTTGTGTTTGTGTTTACTCTAGGACTTCAGAGTTGGGTATCAGGCCAAGAGCAGCCAGGAACCAGAAACTACTCAGGCCTCCAACCTGTCCAACCACACCGACACCAACAAAGTGTGAGTTGGTAACTACCAACTATGAATTAATCAATCAATCACAGTGCTGCTGCTGGTTCCTAGTGTTCCCTAGATCAGGTGTAATTATTCTGTGGTTCCCCCTCAGATCTAGTCTGTCCTACTAAAAAGATTTTCGGGTTTTCCACAGATTTGTTCTGGGTGAAGACTAGTTCACCTCCTGTTTGACCAACTGTTTCCAGATTAACGCTGCAACTACAGAATATTATTGATTAATCCCAAAAAATGCTGTTCAGTGGCAAGAGTGGAAAATGTTGTTAATCCCAGAGGGAAATCCTTTTGCCATGTCACAGCTGCTCTCAGTTCAGAAGGAAAGAACCAGAACCAAGACATCAACACAAATACTAAATACAAATATACAGTATTCACAATGCACAAAATAGGTCACAATCAGACCAGGGTGTAGTGAAGGGAATTAATAACATAAACATCACCCTGATAACTGATAAATAATCAGTTAACTGGACGTTTTAGTTCTTGAAGACGTTTCACCTTATATCCAGAGGCTTTGTCAGTTCTGACCGACTGGTTTAAGCAGCAGGTTTATAAACCCTGTGGAGGCATCATGTGGGTATTTGTTCCACCTGGCTTCAGGTGTGTCACCGTGACCACCTGAGACACAGAGTGAACACCTGTGAAACCTCCTGGGTAGTGATGAACTGAATTGTAAGTGGGTGATTGATATTTGTGAAGATTCTCTTTCATCCAAGTCATGTTTACTTGTTTTAGTTCCTTGTCAAGGAACTAAAACAAGTCCAGTTGCTATTGAAAAACATAGATAAGTGGGTGATAGATTATGTCATAGTCCACCTCCTCTGACAAGTCCTCCTCCACAAGAATCGTTCAATCTCTTAGTCAGCTACTTCCCCCACACCTCGTTTGAGGGAAGCAGTTTACTGAAAGATTAAGGCGTCTTCAAGAAATAAAAACCAGTTGAAATAAAGTCCAGTTGCCACTGAACAGCATTTTGTGGATTAACTATGACCTGGATTACTGATAATCTCCATAGACATCTGTTGATGGATCATTTGTTCTGTGAAATATAAAAGGTGTGACTCAGGGCAATGTATTCAGATGTTATGAAACAGAGAAAAAGAATCTGTATTACTGTACTGTCTTCAATCTGGGACGATATTCTGAAGTGGGTGGAACAGATAAGTACAAAATAAAATCAAAACAATTAAATTTTACTTTTATTTAATGTGTGATGAAAACAGTAAACGTCACCAAACTTAATGAAGTTTTTTGGTCGTTCAGTTCGAAGTCGGACAGAGCGTCGGACTCTGGAGACTCAGACAACAACAACTACGCAGGTGAGGAGGGAGGCGAAGAGGCAGAAGACGAGGATGACGAGTACGATGAAGAGTATGTACCTGAGTGGCACGAGGACTATGACGAAGACGACATCGACGAGGACGACTTCTTCTCCGATGATGACGAGTCCGAGAACCTGGAGAGGGACTTCAGCCCCTTTGATTGAACCGGAAAAACAAAAACCTCCCAGAGTTGAGGGAAGCGGGAGAGGACAAGTCGGGCCCCGTGCCGCCTCCTCACCTCCACCTGAGAGCATCAGGAACAACGGCAGACGATCAGAGGGATGTCCTTCTTTACCTGAACTCTTCTCCACCCCAATCACAGCTGCACTCGCCTTTCCACTTCGTTTTACCTTCTGTGTTTTCATTAAGTTGGATAACAGGAGAAGACGAAGGTCACATGAAGAAACAAAAAGTTCTTTAAATTCTGTTGCATAGAAAAAAAACTATACATTATGAGAATCGATCAGTTCTACATTTTAATGGGAAAGACTTCTCTGTCTCTTATCTGAAACCAGTGCAAACACAGTTGGAAACCGGTCTGAAACCAGTTAAGAAAACCCATACAGTAAAAGAAGGTTAAATTAGTGTAAACCAGTCAAGACGCAGTGAGGAACTGGTTTTAGGCTAATCTGGAACCAGTTTGACACTAGACAATTTATAACCACAGTAGTTACAATCAGTCCAGTAGTGGTCTGAATAAAGTTTGAAACCAGTTGCCCAAACGGTATGACAACCTGAAACCCAATCTGAAGCATTAAGCAAGATTAAAAAAACAGTCTCAAAGCAGTTCAGACCCTCTATAAAACCACAAGTGTCTTAAATAATGTAAATTTAAACCCAGATTTGAAGTTGAAATCCAGTTTAAACACACTCTGAAATCACTTTGACTGATCAGAATACAGCCAGCTCAAGTCTAAAACAAGTCTCAGGCCAGTTTAAAGATCCTGTTTGAATCAGTTTAAGTGCAATCTCTAACCAGTCTGATCCAAGTTTGAAATTGGTTTAAAATCATTTAAATTGTAAAACGTTAAATAAGTTTTACTTTTCTGAAACTTAAAACTTACAATTTTCTGACTTTAATCTCAGAACTTTTTATGTTTCTTTCTTTATGGCCGGACGTCTCTTCCGTCCTGATCCATCTGGACTGTGATGGTTTTGGTGAAGGATGTTTTTCAGAGAAAGTCTGTTGTTTATTTCCTGCTGCTGCTTATTTTTTTTTTTTTTTTGAGATTTGTGTTTAAAATGGAGGGTTTACTCCATTAATCTGAGACTGTTAGTCCACCTCCCAGTTAGAGATAAATGTGTTTCTTCATCACACGTTCTGCCTTGATTTATTTTTATGATGGAGGTTGCCTTCATTTGAGAGTAGACTATAGAAACTATTAAAACCTTCCTGTTTTCAGACTTAGATTCACTAACAGTAAAGTTTTTGTATGTTGAAGATGTTTCTATGCATCTGAAGATGGTGTTGATGAATCAGTGCTGAGCACACTGTCTGTACGAGCTGTAAATTCTGACGTATCACTGCAATAACTGAACGATCGATTATTGGCTCACTGTTGCATCATTTGCTAAGCAAAGACTTCTTCGCTTGCTCTGTTTTCTGTCTTTAAGAAGGACGTTAGAATGAGTTTTGGTTTGTAGTCGAGTGCTCGGCACTCCAAAGGAGTTCAGGGATATCTGATATTCCGGCTCCTGGTTTTGCTGTAATTTTGAGAGACCCTATATTCATATTGTTGATGTTCTTTATTGTTCTTTCTGGTTTCTTTGTTGGAGTCGAGCGACTTCAGCCAGCAACTAAATAAAAGCTTTTTCTGCTAAGCTGCAGACTGACTCATTTATTCAAAAGGACTACATTTTAAACCCCAAATCAGTTTGTCATTATTTGCACAGCGTTTCAAAAAGTAGATGTACAGACGGGTTATTGAAGGGTCGATTGAGGTTCCACAGCTAAACTTATCAGTAGCAAGAAACTATTTGTGAACCCAGGTTTTCTGCATGAACCGGTCATAAAATGTGATCTGATCTTCATCTACAAGTGTAGACATACACAATGGACACATCGTCTCAGCGATAAAGTACAGTGGAAGGACCATCATGATTTGGGACAGCTTATCATGGTGGAGGATAAAATGATTTTATCAAAGTATCCTTATGTCAGGGTGTCTGTCTGCAAGCTGGAGCTGAGAAGAAGATTGGTCATCACCTTCTGGATTGGTCCACTCAGAGTCCAGATCTCATTAAAGATGCTGTGGAAAGAGCACTGAGAACAGATCAGTTATCCAGATGGTTCCGTACTTCTTGTTGCCGCCGAGGGTTCACAAAATGTAAATGTCATTATAATTGTGAATGAATGAGGACCTACTGAGAAACTGCACAACGTTTTATTATCGTTCATGTGAAGATAAATAACCATTAGTTACTCGTTACTACTTGAATTACTTATGAGGAAAGGGGCCATTTTTCTGTTTCAGATGCTTATGAACCAACACTTTTTATTCTCTATTGATTCATTAAGAAAGTTCATCTCTAGTCTGTTATCTAGTAAGTCACCATTATCAAATATATAAAGTCCTCGTTAATGGCTCATTAATTAACGGTTGTTTGTTCGGTAAAACGGTAAATACTCACGTTTTTGTAAAATGCGTTTACTTAGAACCAGCCCGCATTTTGGTACGTAAGTACTATTACTGGAGAAATACTCGGTAAAAATCTGAAGTACCGGAGTACTGTTGCAGTTCTGTCCTTCGCCTGTTGGAGGCGGGAAAGAGTCGCTGCTCCGCAGCCATTAAACACAGAAGAAGAGGAACATTGCAGCAGGTCGAACGGTGTCTTGTCAGATTTAAACATTAAATTGTTAAATTCTTCTGAAATTTTGAAAATTGTTAAGTTAAAACCTCCAACAACCTTAGTTATCGGGTTAACCGATGAGTTTCGCTCTGAAACTCGGATTGTTTTGTTGGGTAGCAGCTAACTCGTTGTAGCCGGTTAGCTTCCTGCCCTCGCGGTAACTCAGCTGAATCTCGCCGGGTTTGAGCCTCTGCAGCCCGGGGAGAGAATGGGGCGAGGAGGAGGTCCGATGCGGGGCCGAAGACCTATGGGACCGCCGGGAGAAGACGGACCTCCATTTGACATGGGTCCACCGGGCTGGGGTCCACCTCCGCCTGGAGGCTGGGGCCCTCCACCTCCTGGTGGATGGCCTGCACCACCAGATGAATGGGGTCCTCCTCCGCCAGGTGGTTGGGGTCCACCTCCACCTGGAGGATGGGGACCAAGAGGTGCTCCGCCTCCCGACTGGGGCCCAAGAGGACCTCTGCCGCCGGGTTGGGGGCATCACCCCGACGACTGGCTGCCTCCTCCAGAAGACTGGGGTCGGCACCCGGACGACTGGAGACCCCCACACCCCGATGATTGGAGACCCCCACACCCCGATGACTGGAGACCCCCACACCCCGACGACTGGAGACCCCCACGCCCTGATGACTGGGGATCCAACAAGCCTTTTCCCCACCCGGGATGGGGACATACGGGTTGGGGTCCTGAAGGTCCACCTAATCCGTGGGTAGCCGAGCTTGCTCCACCTGCACCTGTACCACCTGGAGCCCCGCCAAGCATGCCTCCACCTGTGGGGATTACTTCTCCGGACCCTGTAGCTTTCGGACCTCCTGTCCCTCCTCCAGCTGTCGTCCCTCCGTTCGGGTTCCCAGCATTCCCCCCTCCTGGCTGGACGGGAGAGGTGAGCTGCTGCTCTTATCTTTTCATCCATGTGGTTTTGTTCCTCTTTGAGTAAAGGCTTTTAATCAGTGGTTGTTATAGTGAGTGTTGAACACACTTGTGTAGAACTGATGCAGATCTGGAATATCGTTGGGGTATGCCTGGAATAACTTAAGGTTTTGACTCTGTGTTTGTTTTTCAGCCTGCTGTAGAGAAACCAATGCCGAACCCGCCTCCAGATCAGCCTGAGTGGGTGAGTACCAAACATAATAATAACATAATGAACATAATTCGCTAATTACATAAAGTTTAAACTCATAAAGTCTGACAACATAAGAACAACTCTGCTGATTCTTAGCGAATCTATGAGATGTTGTTGTTCCAGTTTAAATCTCTTTGATCATAGCTGAAAACAGCAACAAAATGGAGGTTTCACAGCCCTGAAGTAAAAAGAGGAGCTTTTGTTGCTTCTGCATTCAGCTCCGGACGTTAAACGTGTACATTTAGAGATTGCAGCAGGTGGGTCGTGGTGGTTCGGGCCTGTAGGATCAAACTTGTGTAGATCTAATTTTCTCTTGTTGTTATTTCCAGATCAAAGCGTTGATTTCTGCTCCGGTCTCAGAGTCGACATCAACTGAGGCAAAAAAATCCACGGAGGAGCCGGCTGCCCCCAAAACACCCGCAGCTGTAACTGTCGCTGCGCCGAAACCTAAACCCACACCTGAACCCAACAAGATCGCCAAAGCTCTGGGTCTACTGGGAAAACGCTTGTTTGACAAGTGAGTGTTTGTAGATACGTCTTTAAAACCAGGAACTGGAGGAGATGTCACGTCGTCCATGTTGATGCTGATATTAATTATTTAATTAATCCTGATGCATCGGATCATAATTTCAGTTTCTGTTGTGATCACATTCAGCAGTTTTACTCACTGGGCCTCAGCAGGAGGTCTCTGTCTTCTTCTATGGTGTCTGTTGTTGAGAACAGATTGTTTGTGTTCTCAGGCCTCCTCCAGGCAGATCGACGGGCATCATCTCATTCATCGGGGTAAGAACCTGATGTCTCAGCCTGACTCGTGTAAAACCTTCCTGATCGTTCAGTATGATCAGTGATGTTCTGTATCCGATCCACAGCCGACGTTCGGCTACATCGAGAGAGAAGATTTGGAGAAGTTCACCTTTAGCTTTGATGCCTTTTTTGGAAACCCCAAAGCCATGACGCCAGGGGTCAGAGTTCACTTCACCGCCTGCAAGGAGAAGGTAAAAGCGTTTTCACACCTTAGTTTGTTTGCTTTCGTCTGAATCAGTTGGTGTAATATTGTGTCATATTCCTCTTGGTTCGGTTTCCTGTTACATGAGGAAAATCCAAGCGAAATAAAATGCGTCACTTCAAATCACGTGAGCACGTCCTCTCCGCTTATTGGTCAGATGTGTCGCCGAGGGAACAACAAAAGTAAATACAGGAAGTAGCTCCTGTGTTGCATCACTGTTTATTTCTATGACAGAGGAGACAATTACGCAACAGATATTAATGTGAGTCGGTCGTCCTCCCGGTGATGTTTATTACGTTAAATCACTTGCATGTTCATCCGACCAGACGTCTGTGAGACGCTGCACCTTCTCACGACATCACGTTTGTTCGCGATTCAGCCTGCAGCGTGTTTTATTTGTTGGAGAGAAATAAATCAAAGTCTACACATGATTCAGTGTCCTCAGATAAAGCGATTCGTATCGTTTTTGTTTGGTGCACTTTGTCTCCAGGTGGACCTCACCAGAATTCACTATTTGATTTGGATCAAAACCACCTGTTTTGGAGGGTCTCTGTGTTTGCTATTACTGTTGTCACACTGGACCAACCATACAGCACCGACGGGGCAAACGAACTTGAGTTTGATTTAAACGCACTAAAGCCTGTAAGTGTGAAAGGGGCCTAAGACTCTGATCTTTGTTATTATATACTGTAAGGCAAATATGACCAAAGTCCGGCCCCCAGCCAAATTTCAAACTGTTTTTCATTTGTTCACTCCTGTGAACTATATCTATAGAGAGTCTGATTTTTATAATGTTTTATAATTTTATTTAGAAAATGACAATTTTAAATATATATTTTGTGATTTAATAAATGTAATGTGGCACTGCCCCTGGGACTCCTCACATGATCAAATCTGGTCCTTTTTAAAAAATGTTTGGACACCCCAGTTGTAAGGTCCACTGCAGAAGATGTTTGTCTGAAAATACTGCCACCAAATTTATGGAAATGTTTCCATCATCTTTTAATCCAGTGACATGTACCTACACAGAGGAGAACAGTCGTCCTAACTTTACTCCTGCACAGGTTGATTCTATTGTTGATAGTGCTGCAGCTTCTCTGGGAAGTTTACTTGATACTCTGGAAAAAGAAGGTAGTTAATCTCCATGGTCCAACTCACAAATACGTAGCTTAAAGCAGACAGCATGTAAGCTTGAAAAGATGTGGTGCTCCACAAATTCAGATGGCTCTTGCTTAGCCTGGAAATAATAAATGGTAATTGCTGTGTCTTCTCCTTGTAAGTTGCTTTGGATAAAAGCGTCTGCCAAGTAAACTAAAGTAATAACAGCGTATAAAAACGCCTCAGTAAAGGTGGAACCACATAAAACCTGTTTTTTCTGCTGGATCAGACTGGTTCTCTTAATGTTTCAATAGTCTCCACAAAAAAGGTTTTTGTGTTTCTATAAGGCAGTGGTTCTCAATTATTTTCTGTTGTTCCCCCCGTTTGGGGGAAAAAAATTCACGCCCCCCCTGGATTGAAATCTGATATAGAACAAGAAAATATTTAATTATTTATCTGTACAAACCACTGTATGTGGTTTTCTGGCACCACGAATCTGATTATTTAATCAAATTAAGAAAATAAGATGCACCAATTTAAAACTGTTTCAAAGTTCAGTTTATTAACTTATTCAAAACCTTTTATTAACTGTAAATAGTAGTTGTCCACTTCAGCATCTTATTCTTTTTCTTATATAGTTTTTTAACATTTTTAACAATAGTACTGCTATTTTCCTAATTTCCAATCGTATTCACGCTAAATCCAAGCGCTAAGTAGGCTTCGTCATATTTTCTGGTCTTTTTTACTGTCACATTCTCTACTTGCCTCTTGCGTCTCTGCCGTTTTTCTTTTGACTGTCATAAACTTCTCCATCAGCGCTCTCTCACTCCGCACACTGGGACACCCGTGCGTGTGTTTGGTGTCGGTCTACTTCTGCTGGGTTAAACAGGCAGCCTGTTGATTAGTTTGAGTGCTTCTGCCACCTAGCGACTGGGGGTGGTTTAGCGTTCCAGCATGAAAAAAAAATGCTAAAAATAATGGATTCTCATGCGTCTCGCGCCCCCCTTGACCACCGCGCGCGCCCCACTAATTGAGGAACACTGTGTTAATGTAATATGTACAGATCACTTGATTGGAATTTATTAATTAATTAATTAATTAATTAGGTATAGGTGTCCACTTGTTATCAATAATGAACTGGTACTAAGAGGTCACTGTGGGTTTATGTATGTCCCTTTCTCATCAATGCTATATCTCAGAATCGCCTGGAGGGAATTTCATTACATTACAAAATAAGAACAGATGTTTACATTCATGTTGCCTTGTTGGCAGAGGTATACAACTGCAAGACTGTATTTCTTGAGATTGGATGACTCACCTTCTCCATCCTCTGTCTATGAGGTCTTGATAGTCTTGTACTGTCATGGTGTGAGACCACATCCCTGTACAGAAAAAGAAAAAGGCAACACTGATGCTTTATGTGATTTTATACTTTGTTATAGCTACAAATCTATTTATTTCAAGCTTGTTTGGAATTTTAATTCCCCATTAATGACAAAGAATCCTAGTGTTTTACTACATCTATGTAGATTTGAAAAAGGCACTTTACATACCAAAGTTGAAAACTTACAGATTTATATAGGAAACCCTAAGCAAGCATAATGCCACAACGGAGAGGTAAAACTCCCTTTAGCAGACACTAGAAAACCTGATAATTGTATTAGGACTTGGTAGTAATGTTTTTTGAATAAGCTAGGCTCTAGAAGAGAAACAGGAATTATGTACAGTATATAATAAAAGTGTACTTTGGCTCAGAAGCTGTTTGGCGCCTGATGGGAAGTCTCCCACAGTGTCCCCCAAAGTTGGTTCCCACAGTCCATTACCACCCCCACAGAAAAATCTATTTGTAGTCACAGGAACTTGGAGACTGTCATCTCCTGACCTTTTCTTCTGAAACCATATACACAGTCTGAATGTGCACACACACCATAAACTAACTCTTTATGGCAAGACCACCATCAGTTTATATCTAAAACAACAGAGGGAATAGATGTTTCATGTCCCAGGAGAATTGTGCTCAGCCAGAGTCCACAGAGGCAGGGAGACAACATAGAAGAATAGAGAACATTAAAGTAGTAAATGACTGAAGCTAGTCCTAAGGCCTATACATGGAGCAGCACACAGGAGAAAGCTTGCTGTAGGTGTTATCATATCATCTATAAATTAGGATCTGGGAAAGTTGTGTTTAAATACCACTGTATGACCTGTGTATACTATATACTATTTGGAATATCTTTCAAGGCTTTCTGCTTTTAGCCATATGACTCAACTTGGCATGACTGTGAATTTGTGTATGGATTTTAAAAGCAATGAATAGGCTTCAAACATATTATACAGTATAATTAGATTTAAAACCCTGCGTATCAAGTGACCCCAACCTAAAAACTTTCAAGAGTAAGAGAGGCAAATTTGGTGAAAGACAGGGCCAGCAGATGCCACACAAAAACCAAAACCCAAGAAGTCACGAGTTTGAAAAGGTTCTATAAATTTCACAACAACTGAATCAAGTGAACTTCGTGTGACTGCAACAACTGCTTGTAATGTGGCATAGCAGGAGCGGTTTTCCATCATTTACACCTGACAATGACAAACACAGAGGAGGGCAGATGTTGTGCTTTATAGCTACATTTGCTTTGCACGTAACAGTAGGCTTGATAACATAAATGCACCAATCACACAGAAGAGTATTATCTTACTGAGCACCTGCTGGGAAAAGTGTACAAAACAAAAGAAGCAAAAACTAAACTATACTAATCTTCTAATTTTTAACAGTAACACTATTGCTGACCACTTAAAAGAATTATACAGGAAATTCAGTCTTCCTGCTTCCATAGAATCTGCCAGGCTCACATGATGTCACATATCCAGATTACCGCTCTTAGATTAGACAGCAGCTCTCGTCTGCAGGCACCGCGCCCAATCACTCACTGACTGCATTAGAAACTACCTGAACCTTAATTATAGGCAACTTGTCTCGCCCCTGCTGAATGCTGTATCACACAGAAAATCCCTTCTCATCATCTTATACAGCAAACTTTCGAAAATGAAATGTTGCATTAAAATTTTACTTGTACTCTCTGAACACATTATGTAGTACAACATTTTTCCAGTACAATTTAGACTCTGCTAAATTGCCTGTTTCTGATTTACTTACAAACTTGGCAAAAAAACAACTCACAACAATATTTTCTAGTATAGACAACAAGTATCACTTCTGACTCTGACTCACATCTAAATGAAGAATACCAATTTTGACTTATGAGCCAATTCTTTTAACAGGTGATTACAGACAAGGAATAGAAAATAGAATTAATTTATATGTCAGTCTATACTATTTCTTAACCCAAATCAACACATGTACTGTGTATTTGTCCAGTGAGCTATGTGCTGCATCTTGGACCAAGCTGCTTTAGGATGCAAAATGATCATATGAGGGGACAAAGAAGAACTCGCTTGCAGAAGGAATATTACTGGTTGTGCAAGATTTTACTACTGACATACAGTACTCAGATTTTGTCCATATGGTGGTGTGTTTTTAAACTATTATTTAAAAAACTTTGCCTACAGTATCACAATACATTGTGTCATTAGATATTACAAAGCCCTAGCAACCAATGCGTGGTAGCATGTGAAAACACGTCTGTAGTTTAGTTATACTTGATCTGTAACTGGATATTTGATGTTACTTAGTAAAACATGGTGGAATTAATTAAAGCTAGCATATTGAAATGCTCTACCCACTGCATGTCTTCGTATCCATGGCAATTTAAACATACCATACCAGTAGCCCTAGACCAGCACTAGCAACTGGATCAGGAAGAGAGCATCTCCAATAAAGAGTATTGTCTTTAAACTGAATGAAATCTGGAAAGACACTAACAGACAGATCACATTTACACCAAATTTGGCCCACTAAAGAAGGAGTCATTCATTATACCATATTTTTAGTCTCAAATAATGCTGCCACAGCAAAGTTGCACGTTTTGGGGGTTAGGATATTATACACAACCCATCTTCCATTTCAACATGTTATATGGAACATCTTATATTTAGTCTGATGTTTATGATGTTGCAGTACTTCATCCAGCTTACACTGTAATCCACATTACCCGTTACATCTGAAAAACGTCCAGCCAACTTAAAAAAAATTATGACAAAGGTTTCTAATATACATTCACTAGACAATTATATCCTAGACTCTATAATCCTAGAGTCAAATGGCGTAGTTTCAATGTTAAATCATGGACTTCCTCTGTTTTTTCCCCTTACATTTAATTACCTCTATTTTAGGGTTACAATACGGATGAGCCACATCAGAGAGAAACTGTTTATACACTATTCGTTAGCAAGAGAGATGCTAGTAAAACTCGTTTACTAAGTCTACTGACAGCCTGAGATTTTGAGTTTAACATTATTACCCAACTGGATAACCATTCAACCACACCAGTCAAATCCTTCCCAATTATTTAAACTGGCTAACAGTATTTTCTACGAGAGCCCAATTTAGTTTTCAGGATGAAACAGTTAGCATTAGGAGATGCTAATGGCTAAAAAATGAGCTAGTTAGGTCAATAACCTAAACACTATCCCTTTAGGTTTGGTCAACGCTACTGTGTGTGTGTGTGTGTGTGTGTGTGTGTGTGTGTGTGTGTACTCAGTATGATGTACTGGTCCCGTAGAATCACTATACAATTACTCAATTTTGCCGATATTAAAGTTACAACTGCAACATTAGCCTTCTCTCAAAACCGGTTACTACTCCAGCAAGCTACATCGTTAGCATAACAGTTTAGCGATACGGTTTCCGTCTGACTACATTTCTTGACCACTTTATAAGGCACTTACCGTGAGAAAAGTTTCCCTTTTCATTTTTACAATAACCACAGCGGTAACCGTCACCACCTCCGAAATACTCTACTATGGTGCAAGATTTGTTTCCTGCCATCTTCTATACCGAGACAGCTGACGGCTGAATTTGCCTGGTGTCCGGGTGGTACAGCTAGACCCCGCCCACAAACGTCACCACTGCTGCATTGACGACCGCTGGGAGATTTGTAAATTCATGAAGATGGACTAAGGGTGTTTTCACACTTAAGTACGTTTGCTTTGGTCAGTTGTTGAGTTTGTAACATTGTATCATTTTCCTTTGTTCGGTTTCCTTTCACACAAGGAAAAATCCAAGTGAACCACAATGCGTCACTTCAAAGCACGTGAGCACGTCCACTCCGCTTATTGGTCAGATGTGTCTGCCGCGGGAACAACAAAATTAAATACAGGAAGTAGATCCTGTGTCGTTACGAATATCAACGTGGGTCGGTCGTCCTCTCGGGGATTGTTTATTACGTTAAATCACTTGCACATTCATCCGATCAGATGTCTGTGAGACACTGCACCTTCTCACATCACGTTTGTCCGCGATTCGTCCTGCAGCATGCTTTAGGCACTGTAACGAAATAAATTAAATTCTACACATGATTAATAGCGTTGGATTCGGTTTTGGTTCAGTACGCTTTTTCACCAGGCGGAACGTAACAGAGTTCGCTATTTGATTTGGATCGAGACCACCCGTTTTGGGGGATCTCGGTGCAGTTATTTTGGTGCATACCCGGGTGCGATTACTGTGTTCACACCGGACCAACCCAACCGAACCGCACCAAGGGGGGAAACGAACCCAAGTTCGATTCAAACGGACTAAAGTCTGGAGGTGTGAAGGCGACATAACATGTAGATAGCTGGCCCTCTCATATTTACAGCAAATAGATGAGGTGGTTTAATCAGAATCCACGAACGTTCATTAACACTACAAATTGTGGCTATGGTTATCCCAAAACTACATTATCATGCATATTTTTCAGTTTGTAAAATTACACAAAATCATAAGTAAAGAACTGTACAGCATATTTATTAAGTCGTCTGTGCAAAGAGGAAAGACAGCAAAATAAATCTCAATGAAGATCCAGCACAAATTACACTTACAGTGAAATACAAAAAGACCAAGGGAATGCGCTGACATAGAAAAATAGGTTAGAAAATCACAGTTCAATCAATGATTTTTTTCCTGCACTATAAAAGTGATCTTGAAAGAGTTTTCTCTGGATATACTTTATTTCACCAGTCACACCCTCGCATTTACATAATAGACTTCGTTTTTGTAATATCCCTGTCATCATTTTAACATGTCTTTTTTTTTCAGAAGATGGGGATTTATCTAAAAGCAGATTCATTATTTGACAAAACCAGAAGCATGGTTGTCCAGTAAAAGTAGCCTCTGTTCTGCATGCAAGCACCTGCACCAACATAGTGGATTTCTACAGGTTTATGCATCAGCATAAACATTGAAGGGCTACTGGTAGACACAAACCTTTAAATTACCTGAAAAAAAACATCAGTTATCGTGACTTCTGGTGATGCCCTTTGGTTGACACCTAATTAAAACTCCCATGGGGGACAGGAATGTTTTCATGAAGGTATTTCATAGTGCCCTGCTCAGAGAAGTCAGCCACAGTGTGCCCTTCTCCTCGAAGGACCCATTTGGTGGTCAGAAGCCCCTCCAAACCTACTGGACCTCTGGCATGTATCCGTGCCGTACTGATGCCAACCTCAGCACCTGCAAAATATTGTACAATAAATTCTGGCATGCTTTTTTTGCAAAACAAAAAGAAGCAGTTGCAGCAACCAAGAGCTAATGTAACATCCATATGAGGAAGTCAATATTGCAATAAGACCAGCCTTAAAGTGGCACAAGCATTTCTTATCAAGCAAATACCTACCGAGGCCAAAACGGTATCCATCCGCAAAGCGAGAGCTGCAGTTCCAGAAAACACAGGCGCTGTCCACCTGCTGCAGAAACTGTTCAGCTGTTTCTTCATTCTCTGTAACAATGACATCAGTGTGGGCGCTGCCATATTTATGAATGTGGTCCACAGCCTCCTGCATGCCATCTACCACCTCAATGCAGCACTCCAGGTCCCCATACTCTGTCCTGAGAGATTTCACCTCAGATGGGCTGAATGTTAAATAGGATGCAAACCGGGGCCCAGCATGGATCTTCACCTGAGAGACAACAATGACATCACAGCTGACAGAGAGCACATTATCATAATAAACAAGAAAATAAACTTTATTAATGTATTAATTGGAAGGGCTCACTCCAGGAAAACAAATGTAAAAACTGAACCACATTGTGTAATTCTATGTGTGTTGTTGTTTTGTCAGTGCATGTTTCTTACATTTTCTGTTCTCAGCAGATCAATGATCTGATCAAATACAGGAGTTCGAAGCAAATCTCTGTGAATAAGAAGGGTCTCCATAGCATTGCACGCTGCGGGGTAGTCACATTTGGAGTCTCTGACTGGAACGAAACACAAGTTAGTATATTCATTCACAAGGTCTGGTTTACCCCAACAACTTGATAACTACAACACTCTACAACTGCTAGGTATTTTTCTAAAACTTGTAAAACACTGAAATGTGAAACTAGAACTGGAAAAATGTATCAAATGTTCAACAATGTTCACAGCCACACACCGGAACCACATACCAACATCAATAGCTTTGTCTATGCTGGCACTGTTGTCTATGTAGACGTGACAGACACCCTCACTGTGGCCTAGAACAGGAATACCCTTGGCTGCCCTTTGGATGTCCCGAACCAGCTCGGACGAGCCCCTTGGAATGATCAGGTCAATCAACTTGTCTAACCTGCACAGATCCTCAACTTCTTCACGCGTGCTCACCTACAGTAACATAAAATACAAACATGTTAGTTAATAATGTAATCGTGAAAAAAACTCACACAGTCACAGATAATGTAATGCTTGCAGCCTCACCAGCTGAATGGCATCTGCCACACCATGAATGGAAAGGGCTTCCTGTGTTAGTTGATGTAGAATTCTGTTGGTGTTTGAAGCTTCTTTACCCCCCTTCAGTAACAAAGCGTTTCCACTGGCAATAGCCAGAGCTGACACCTGAGACACAAAATGAAATCTGTAAAACCATGAGTTCAACTTTCACTGAAAAAGATGAACGTCACCCAGGTCATCACCCAGTGGTGATTAATTCTAGAAGTAGTTTTTTGGGTTTGACCTGTGGGAGACAATCAGGACGTGACTCAAAGATGACCAGCAGGACACCAATGGGGACAGTGATCTGTTCCAGCTCTAGGTTGTTGGCCACCCTGGTCCTTCTCAGCACCCGGCCCACGCTGTCCCTGGACGACACAGCAAGCTGACGAAGACCGATGGCAAGGCTGTTCAGCTTAGCAGTTGACAGACTTAGGCGGCTGATTAAAGCCTGGGAGAAAAGTCCTACAACAAAATATAATAAAAGGCTTAAAAACAACAGAGAAAACTTGTTAACAATATAGATTGACGTAGATTAAATATTTTTGCTTAGGGAAACAAAGGTATTGTAAAACATGTGAAAACAATGTTCATCCAGTAAAAGAGCATTACCCGTGTGCACTTTGCTGTGCTACCATAGAACACAAGGCACATTATTTTTCCTGCCAAACCTGTAACTTACAATACGATTTATAAGCATCTTACTGGAAATATGGATTATGCACACCAAAGGTATGATATATGCCAACCAATGCTGATAACTAACACATGCTCTCTGTCTTGTTTATATCCCAGTTTCTCTAGGTCAAAGTGCTTCAAAATGTGTGATTTGAGTCAGATGTGGATGCAGCAGAATTTCTTCTTTGTGGCTCTGTACCTGATGCCATTGCTAACTCCATGTCTCTCTTGTTGGCACTAAGAATCTCATCTTTCTTCTCTGTAAGCAGCTCAGAAAGACAGCAGATAATCTCTCCTCTCTGGGGGAAAAAAACAAACACACATACATTTATGTAATCTTATAGTGTCTAAATACATTTAAATGGCATGTATATATTGTCTTTTGGGGACTTAAATAAATTAAGATGAAAATATGTTAGACAAAAAAAATGCATTTTATAATGTAATGACTGGGGGAAGAAGCAGCTCACCTGTTCAGGAAGTAGGGAGGCCAGAGTCCTGCCTGCATGTCGGGCCATCTCTGTCTGCTGCTCCACAGTTGGACCTGGTGGTGGCAATAAAGTGCACATTAAGCATTAAAACAACAACAATTGGGTCAAATATTATTTTCAGATGGTTTCATCCAGTACCTGCAGGTTTCACTTCGGAGAAGAAGGTGCCAACTTTCTTCCCTTCTACAATGTCTGTGATGACATGACCTGTAACTTTAGGATCTGTTCCATTGGCAATGACAACAGACGTACCACCCTGTAGGGCCCACAGTGCTGCTTTCACCTGTTTTAGACATCATGATTGAGTATAATGATGCTTCATCACTCAACCGACTCAGTCCGGATACACTTAGAGATAAAGTATTGTCTGTCTTGCTGACCTTGGCTTCCATGCCACCAATACCGACTCTGGACTTGGTGCCATATGTGATTGACTGCTGATCTCCTGGATAGAATATATCAATGAGCTTGGCATCATCCGATCCTGGGGGACTGTCGTATAAGCCTGTGGGACAGAATTTTTGCTTCTTATTATCCTTCATTGAACCAGAGCACTCACACTGATACTAACATAAGATGATCAAGAAAAAAACCTGATCAAAAGGACAGACAGTATGTAAAAAGTTATTTATATACAATTCGTTGCCATTATCATAGATGACAAAATAACAGAAGCATTTGTAAAGTAGTGCTGAAACTCTAACTTATGTAACAATAATGATTAGTTACTAAGCGTTTAAGTAATTAGAATTATTGGATGTTTGTGTGTACAAAAATATGAGAAATATATATTCAAAATGTAAACTGAATTATATAATCTGTTGTTGCAGCCCCTCTAAATATATTTTATACAATAGTAATTAATGTGAAAAATTAAGAAAATTTCATCTAATTTATGGTTATTTTTTACCTTGAACATCAGACAGGGCAATAAGAAGATCTGCTTTCATTTCAACAGCCAGTCGTGCAGCCAAGCTGTCATTATCTTTTATGCTAATTACCTGAAAAACAAGACAGTCAAGTTCATTTTATTTACCTTGATTTACTGTACAGCGCCAGATCACATTAGAAGTCATTTGAGGTAAGTGGAAATAATCAAATATACTTTACAGTTCACAAAAACCACATTCAGCATTTCCAGTCCACCCTTCACACAATACCCACATTTACACCCTGTAGGTCACTGCTGGGAACAGGAGGTGGAACAACTGCATCATTGGTGTTGATGATAGGAACTATGTTCATCCTTAGTAGTTCGTGCAGTGTGCTGTTCAGGTTGCGACGCTTCTGCTCATCGTGGAAATCCAGGTTGGTGACCAGAATCTACAGAAGTACAGAGAAGTGTATACAATTAAGTGATATTTATGTCATTGGCTGTCAGAAATGTATTCTGTAAGAAAAGATAAATACATACTTGTGCAGTGCAGATGCTGTACTGGGTGAACATGGCTTCATACAAAGCCATCAGACCACTTTGTCCAGCAGCTGCACACGCCCTCGCCTCCAAAACTGGAACCGACTGAAAAACAAACATTTCACAAAAAATTAAAAACTACTTGTAACAAAATGCAGCAACTGTTTTATTTCATATTTCAAACAGTGAGATATATTTCAAATATCCACAGAGTTTTTATTCACCATCTCTTTGAGTTGGTTCTGTCCAGAATGCAAGGCTTGTCTGACACTTTGAGACAGCAGGATCTCATGTCTCAGTCTCTGCTTCCCGAATGCCACAGCCCCACTAGTGACAATCATCATCTCTCTGCCTTGATTCTGCAGCATGGCTACCTGATAAGACACACAAAAGTTCAATAATACACAAAATCCGTCTTCAACAATAATAATCTGGCCTTACCTGCTCTACAATTGATGCCAGCCGTCCCAGTGCCAGACCACACTCATCTCCACGTGTCACCACAGCACTTCCTAGCTTCACTACAACACGTCTGGCCTGCTTTAACTCACTGCGGTGGGCAAAAGACTTCCCATGGGAACGTGGGAGTGAAACTGCAGAGAATAACAAACAAGTCACATTTTATTCATTAAAGAAATGATGAGCACAGTGTCCACTGCAGGTTACTTACATTTGTTTTGGGAAAATGCCCTGATGGAGACTGGGTAGACATTTGTCTGCCGTATTCTGGATGGGAGGCGAGAGCACAAGGCCAGCCTGGCAAACATGATACTGGCACTTCAGGACCGCTGTGATGAACACACAAACCAACAACATTTTACTCCTAACTGTGTAATAACTTTATAATAAGATTGTAATAACCTGCTCTTGACTATGGCGGACAGGATGTACTGGTGGCAAACGAACATTATGAAATATAGTAACTATCAATGTATATTAATTTCCACATCATGTCTGAAAAATTCAGCCTCAGCTACTCTCATGTTATCAACTCTCTGTTGGTACTTGAACCTGACACACCGACCCACTAAAGATGATATTGTTTGCACTAGTTATCCTGTAAACATAAGGTAAACATCCAGGAGCTAGGCGCCATTTAAACCAAAAAACGTTTAACATTTGTAAAGCTTCTAACCTTGTTAAATTAGTTATAACACCTAACAGAGTGTATCTACGTGGCTAGCATTAGACTAGCTACTGTCAAAACACACCCGGCACAAGCTAACGTTAGCTAGCGGTGGCTACTACGAGCTAGCTTTCCTCTCTGCGTAGCTTAGCGGCTGTTTCCGACTAAATAAAAGCAACACATATTTTTACAAATAGACTCCTTACCCGACAATGGTGGGATGTAGAAAGACACACAACAACACTGGAGTGGACTGCAGGAGACACGTAGTAAGCCGTACTGACAGTGCTTCACTGCCACATCCACAGCCCACGTTGGTTGTGAAGTGCGGTAAATAAGCTATTCACGAACGAGTCTGCGCAGAATATGTCGATACGTCCACATCGCACATTTTTACGTAGATAGGAATAGTATTTTGACGGAAGGACAGGTACGTGGTTATGGGGAAGTCATCTCCAGCCATATGGACGGGAGAATGTGTAACACTGATGTTTCCTGTTTAGATTTAGTTTCAGTTTTTTGCTTGAATTAAAAATACAAATTAATAGTGGCAATCGGCTATTGTAATAATATCTAAATACACATAAGTGCAGATAGCCCATCGTGAGGCATACAATCAAATGAAAATTGTTGTTTAGCGTTTTAATTAAAATCTCGAGAAAACGAGTTTTGTTTTCTCTATATCAAGATAAAATTTCACCATTGTAAAAAAAAAAATGCATGGTGGCTAATTGGTTGATAATTGCCAAAAGTGCAACAACTGCATTTAGAAAAAATATTTGGAAACTCAATTCACTCAATCAATTTTTTTGGAAATGTGTCATCTGATTGTGTGTAGTCTCCCGAGAGTCAAAAGTTTGAAACATCTACTGAAAGATATCAACTCATCTTTAGTAATCTGACACTAAGGCACGTGAGTGGTGTTTGTGTGCATGACAAAAGAGGCCTGTGAAACTTTCATGAGCAAGAAAGCCAGGCACACACTGCACACTGAGCCACAGCAGCAGGTGCAAGCAGAGCTATGGAGACTGCTGAGAAAACTTTGAAGTGTCCCGCCTGCCAGGATCTCTTCACCGATCCTGTGACGCTCCCATGTGGACATGACTTCTGTCTCACCTGCATCCATGCTGTCTGGGATACAGATGGGTCCGAAGAGGGTCCTTTCTTCTGTCCAGAGTGTCAGATTCTCCTCGCTTCAGACCTCACTCTGGAGATAAACACCAGTCTTCAGAGTAAAGCAAAAGACTACACCTCTAATAAGACACCAGCAGCAGAGCTACAAACATTAGCTCCAAGCGGGGGACCAAAATCCACATCAACTGTTTATTGTGACCACTGCATAGAGGCGCCATCGGTGGCCATAAAGACCTGTCTGACGTGCGATGCCTCACTGTGCCAGGCTCATGCCCTGCTGCACCAGCGGAGGTCTGCTCTGAGGAAGCACACAGTTGTGGAGGTGACGGGGGATCCACTGTCTCTGAAGTGCAAGGAGCACCATGATGAGCTCAAGCTCTTCTGTATGGAGGAAAGAGTGCCTGTGTGCTGTTTGTGTGTCCTGGTTGGCATGCACAAGAACCACAAAGCATCTCAACTCAGTGAAGCCTGTGCAGACTTCAAGGTGAATACTAGTATATTTATAATTATGTTTCTTTAATTCTCTGTCAGGCTATTTATTTTCTATAGGCCTGTTGTTGCTCTGTCTTTAGAGAACATTAGAGAAAACTATGAACCAGTTGTTAAAGAGAAGAAGTGAAGCAGAACATGCCATCAAGGACTTGGAGTCACTGTATGCACAAACTGTGGTATGATCAATGTGAAACACCCGATTTTAATCATCCATTTTGTAATTCATCAAAAACCCTCTTGTATTTACAGTATTATTTATATATTATATTGTTTCTCAGAGGTCTGCTGCAGATTTCAGAGAGAGAATCTCAGATAAGTACAGCAGGATCCATGCTGTGCTGGATGGCGATGAGCGTCTGATGATGCAGATTATAGATGCAGAGGAGACTTACATGACAGAGTGGCTGGAGACCCAGAGGGGCAACATGGAGGCCCAGATCAAAGAGATCAATAGCCTCAGAGCTTCTAACAAATCGCTCCTCCAGGAAACAAATGATCTAAGATTCCTTCAGGTGGGTTTATGGTACCTAATATATTGATTATGAGTTATTGTGATCTTTTGAAACTTGTCTACGATTGCAATATGAGCAGTTTTTCATGGCCTGTTTATTTTCAACAGCAAATCACAGCACAACACCTTTGGTAAGTGTATCATCACTTTATCTTTATTGCCTTCTTTTGTTTTGATTTTGCCACCTAATGGTTTTCAGTTTTGATTGTAGTGACCCTTTGGATTTAGCACCAATCCAGGAAGTAGAGAGGGATCTGTGTGACCCTGAGAAAATGAGAACAGTAGAGAGGCTGGTGGACGACCTTACTGTGTCTCTGTCGCAACACTTTCCCCGAATGTGGTCATGTTAGTAAATGATCCAACATTTTGCTATTTAAAATTCATGATGATCAATGTTCATTTCTTTGTGCAGTGAATGTAGATTTGTATTTGCAGATCTGTGTTGTCCTGCTCTGGACTCTAACACAGCCCATCCAAAACTGGAAATATCTGAGGACAGAAAACAAGTGTACTGGAGACGACAGCCTGTCAGTGAAGATTCCAGCACTCTGCCATATGACTACCAATACGGCGTCCTGGCTCAGGAGGGTTTTACTACTGGCCAGCACTACTGGGAAGTTGTTGTCCAAGAGAAACCTTACTGGCTAATAGGTTTGACCAAAGGGCCAGTCCATAAGAAACATGGTCCAGAGTCAGAGTCAAGTCAGAGTTCCTCCAGCTTGGGGGTGAACAACACATCCTGGTGTATTTACCATGGAGATGGGCAGTACTTAGCATGTCATGATACCCAGGAGAAGCAGCTGTCCATTGCAAAGCGAGTCAGAAAAGTGGGCATACTGGCAAACCTCCAGAAGGGGGAGCTGTCATTCTACGATGCTGATGCTATGACCCTGCTTCACTCTTTCTGTGTGTTGTGCACAGACACCCTGTACCCCATGTTAAACCCATGCATTGATGTGAATGGACTGAACAGTCATCCTCTTACATTGTTTTGGATTAAGCACCCCTGGGATTGGCATGTTACCACAGATCATGAAAATAAAGAGTCATGATTTTTTTCATGTTTATTCTATTTATGCCTCTTCTGAAAAGGTGAAAAACTGTCACACTGACATTAGACTATGACTAAAGAATAACTACCTCTGTATTTCATGGCTAAAGCAAAGAAACATGGTAGACTATGTATTTCTCATAGCCTCAGCAGATGGAAGAAGTATTGTATTATCGCACTGTAATACTGTTTTATAGAGAGTAAGACGTAAGAAAATCAATGGGTTTCTATCGATGATTGTATCTGTCAGTTCTATAGCCGGTGCTCATACAGCCTTCTCTATTTACCTTTTCAGTGTTTGCAGTTTTCTTGTGGAGTAAATATTTCATCAAGTGCTATTGAGTGCATCTTCAAACACTTTTGTTCAGTGGTGAAGTCTAACTGCTCGTCCAGCAGCTTGGCAGCTCTCATGTTCGACTTGGCTGTGGTTCGGGAATTGCAGTAAATGGGCCATGCGTAAACCACTGGCTTGTTCTTTGTACATCTGTTCCCTCAGCTCACCAGACCGTGGAAGACATGGGTGCCTTCAGTTTCACATGTCAGTGACCCTACTGAGTTGAAACGAAACACTTAATGAGGTCAAATAACATAAACAGTCACCCTGTTTTTCTACATGCACAGGACTCTTAACTCTCTAACTTTAGAACAGTGATGCATTTGCAGTTTCTCTTAGGAATGATAACATATACGAATAAGAAATGACACATTTTTCTTAAAATGCTCACAGCAATCACACACAAGTCATTTTTAATATTGGCTTGTCAGTAATGTCATCCTTAAAAGCATAAAACAGGATAACTGCACAAAAGCAAATGCTAAATCATGATGACCAGGACTTTCTCCGATTATAACCAAGTCATTGTAGATACATAGGCAGGCAGGCTTCTTATGGAAATGCTGTTTGAGTCTTTGACTTGATCCAGTTCAGGAAGTGAGTGACACGTGTGTAGACCCCAGGCTTGTTCTTCCTCCCACATTCATCTCCCCAACTCACCAGGCCATAAACAATATGGGTATTGTTCTGATTACAAGTCAGTGGTCCTCCAGAGTCACCCTGAAATGAGAGCAGACAGCTAAGAAGACCTACAGACAAGAACCTACTTTACACAATTAGTCACATAGATATTTTTATACTTAATTAGCAAGTTTCAATTTACTAACCTGACAGGAATCCACCCCTCCCTGCAGATGGCCAGCACAGAACATGGTATTATCCAGGACTTTGCCATAAATTGCAGGTTCAGCGCACTTCTCCTGATTTATCAACAGGACATTTGCTTGCAGTAGGTGATTGGAACCGTACATGGCTGCAGAGATTAGGTGGAAATTTTTGGTTTTACTAACAGCAAATGCAGTTCAGCTGTGTTCATTGTACAGTATAATGTTACGACATGTACCTTATGTAAAAGTCAAGTACCTCTAAAACAAACCAAAAGATCTGAATGAAAATGTATTTTGTACATTAATATGCAAAAGGGACCTTGCTCAGTGACTCCCCATCCGGAAATGGTACACTCTGTCCCATCGGGCAGTGGGGCGTCCGGTAGACAGGCTGCCTTCACAAACTGTGTCTCTTTGGCACAAACTCCAGCAGTACCATTCAGCTTCAGCAGAGCTTTGGGAAGGCAGTGTGGTTAAAGATCACAACAAAATCAAAACTTATCAAGAACTTAATTACTTTAATACTTCTAACTTTATAGAGCTTGTCATATTGTAAATTTCATTGGTTATTTTGTTAGAGGTGGTACCGTTAGTGACACTCACGTTCCAACAGGAGGCTTTTTCATTTAGACATTAAATTTTGACACTGTTGGTGATATCATTATTTCTTTGATATTAAAAAAACAGAGATGTAGATCACCTATGTCATTGTAAACAGCTGTCGGAGTCTCCTTGTAGTTTTCATGTACAATAGCCTGTTCAACCCGTATGGTTTGCTCCGTTTCTTCAGTCGTATTCAGTGTTAGACCTCCCATGACCACCTCCATATCCTTATTTGGTAGACTGTTCAAACACAAACAACACGATTCAATACCTGTGTAAATTATTCAATAATCAGCCATGTCTTGAATGTTATTTTTCCAGATTTCTAGTCATTGTAATTGTGCTTACATGCAGTGTCCAGCTGTCAGAACCCAACAGCTCGCGATGAGAACTCCTCCACAGATGTGTTTGAATGGCTGATTGGTATTCTTTGATCTCACTTGCAGAGACACTTGCCAGGGTAGAGTCCCAGGAGTGACCTTCAGACCACCAAAAATTCGAGTAATAGCCCTTTTTGGTTGACGCTTCCCACAGGTGGAAAATTGTTGCGGTGGAGTGGTTGCACTGGGAACAGGGGGTGCAGGATGTGGAGCCTGACTGGGCTGCTCAGTCGTGGGCTTGGTCGTCATGGACGGTTGGATAGTAGTTGGCTTGGGGTCTGCTGTAGGTTCAGGTTTTGGCAGTTGTGGCTTGGCAGTTGTGGGCACAGGGACAGTTGGCGCAACACCTAGAAACACACGCACAAGAAGATAACACAGCTGTTTTTGTTGACCACATTCATAATCATAAAGTTATGATAGTAAGACTGAAAGCTGACTTGTTGGTTCAGGACACATTGTCACATCACAGTAGTCCCACAGCAGTTTGCGGCCTCTTCTGAAGAAGCACCAGGGCTTTTTGTCTCCATCCGGGTTTCTGCATCACAGAAAACGTGTGCGTAAAATTCCTGTTGTGTGTAGATGCCGTGTGCAGTTTGAATACATTCATTTTATTTTCTCCTGACCTGCAGAAGTTGTGAGAGCCAAGTCCATCTTTATCCTGGTAGGCTGTGAAGGGATTAGTTCCTTTTACCAGGACAAAGTGAGAGTTCCAGTAGAGGCATTCGTTGCCATTGTCTGTCTCACTCACATTGCCACGATATGACTCTCCGTTGTCCACATAGCAGTCATTTGGGCCTAAGAAATATACAACACTTAAGTCAGCATATGCATCATAATGATGTCTTCTGAACAGTAATAGAAGGTGTAGTATTTACCAACATGGCAGAAACGTCCTCTGTACCCTTGAGGGCACTCGCAGTCAAAGTCATTACCGTCTTTGATGCATTTTCCGCCATTCCTACATGGATTAGGCTCACACACTGAAACTTTGAAGAAAAACAGTCCACCATATAAGTTTGCTTCCAGAAACTGCACAAAAGGGAAATAAATTACATTCTGATTTATTTGAAAATAGAGATAATCCTTACAACTTTTACAGTCTGGAGGCTGGAAAGGCTCCTTGCATTTGCATTCGTAAAATGGGGGATTTGAAGTCAGCACACATTCACCTCGCCCACATAGACCTATCTTACAAATCTGTGGACCTAAAACAGTAACACAGTGTGTTTATTATTCATTCAGTCCAACAACAATGGAGGAAAAGGATCTTTTTTTCCCAACCTTTCTCGCATCTTCTTCCATGGTAAGGTTTGGGGCAGTCACACTTGATTCTTCTCCTGCCTTTCTGCTCACACACTCCATTGTTGAGACAAGGGTTTGGGTTGCACTGGCCTAAGACATGAGAAGCAATGGGAGGGGAACATAATCTTCTAATTGGATCTTTTTAACGTTATTCTAAAATACCTGAAAGTTAAGTTTACCTTCTAGATCTTGAAGTTCAGAAACCCAGTCATCATCATCGTCATCATCACCAGTTGCCTCTACGATCTTAAAGAAAATGTCTAAAAAAAAAAGTTTCTATTACTCTATTATTCTGTAAAACTTGTACATATTTTGGGTTTGGTATTGTGTGTCACTGTGGTTTACAGTGAAGACTTATAAGACACTAAATGTGTTGTAAAGGTGCACGTACCTTCAATTATGTCTTTAAATCTTCCTCTAATTTTTGCAAGTGTGCGCAGTTTAGGATCCCCAGTTCCCCGATGCTCATGATCGTGATGCTTTTCACCGTGATGCTCATGATCGTGATGCCCACGGTCATGATGCCCACGATCATGATGCTCCTGATTGCGATGCTCACGATCTTGATGCTCATGACCTTTTTTGTCCTTTTCATGTTTCAGCTGAATTAAAAAAAATATTACCAATGGCAGCATCACAAAAAAAATTTTCTAATAGCAGATTTTGTTCTTGATACTATTTTGTTGATACTTGAACATATGAATAAACTGTTAAACAGATGCATGGGCAGCGAGCTGTACTCTATTTTATTCACAGAAAAATGCATTATCGAACATTGCATCATCGTAAATAAAAGCCAAAAGATTACAACATTACAGCACCAGTATATACAGTAAATACATACTTCAGCAGGTATAAGCAGCACTGCACAGAGGAAGAAAAAGAAGAGGAGCTTCGAGTTCATGATGGCAGCTGATTAGAAGACATCTAAGGGAGTAAAATGAGAGCTGTCTGTCAGATCACTCACACTCACTCTAAACATTTGTGTAAGTACACTAACCTTTGAATCACCAGGTTCTGGCACCTGTCCATGATGTTGAGTCAGTTTTATTGATTTTACTTGTTCTCTTACATAGTTTTTAATAGTAATAATTGCCAAAACATTTTTTTGGCATGTTTATTCTTGTAATAAGCAAAAACGTACGGAATTATTTTTATCCTGTGACATATTTTTCATACTGAATTTATTTAAATGAATTTTAATGAAATAGGTTAAACATACACTCAGATGCAACACAGAGGCTCAAAAAGCAAATTTGCTAAGAGCCAGATGTTTGTTTGACTGTAGACTTTGGATCTACTACACTAGGAGCATCTCAGGATAAATGAGCCCTCAGATTTCATTTTAAACATCAATAAACTGCATTTCATTTGTTTTTTTTAATAATCTGACTTGTTTACCTGAAAGCTTAATAGACACACATGCACTGGAATACGTGCCCTCCTTTAACAAGATTCCTCATAAGGAACTACTTTCCTACTAGAAATGTTCATCTCATTATGCCTCCTAATCATCTGAAATGCATAGAAAACTTTTTGATAGGAATGGCACAGTACCAGAAAGGAACTTCTTTGTAGTATGACATCCATTATAAATGTTTTAGGTTGTAACTAATTTAAAAATTAATAAATTAATAAATAATTTTATTTAAATAAAGAATTTATATTTTTCCTCTTCAGCCATACCAAGAAACAACTCATTAAGTATTCATCCCAAAACCATCAGCATTTACCAAAATGGATTTATAACTATAATACAAAATTAAACCTGAACAAAAGGTTGCAAGTAACTGAATTATGTAAAAGCTCAGTTGTGTTTATCTACCTTAAATTCATCTAACTAGTTTGTTAAATATTTGCTTTGGCAATATCTATTGAAAATTCATGGCAACTAGACGCAATTCTGTATTTAATGTAATGGAATATATTTGTGGAAAATTTCTATTTTATAACTTGTTGAAATGTATTAGGTCTATTGATTTTCTGCCTTGGCCATGTTAGTTGTAGATTGTTGTAGCTAGGGTGTTATAACCCCACACAGCAGAAAAAGTCAAATAAAAGTCTACCTGATCTAATCTATCTAATAATCTAATAATATTACTAAATTATTTTAGCCATGTTGGTCTCTCAGTTTGTCCATCACTTTTGTCCAGACTGAGATATTGTATTTGTTTTTATTGTGAAATAGCCTATATCAACTATCTGTTGGATGGATTGCCATGAAATCTTGCAGATCCCTACATGGTCCCCAGAAGAAGAATCCTACTGACTTTCCCTGACTTTGCACAAGCAGGTCAAGGATTTCACTTGTCTTGCGTATCTCACAAAATAATGGTGGCTGTAGATCAGGAGGTAGAGCGGCCGTTCACCAGTTGTGGGGTTGGTGGTCGATTCCTAGTTCTGCACATGTCAGAACATCCTTGGGCAAGACCCTGAATGGTCCAGCTGACTATATGTAATCGCGTGTGTGAATGAGAAGCAGTAAAGCGCTTTGAGTAACGATAAGCAAGAAAAGAGTTATATAAGTGCAGACTATCTACCTTAAATGAAAGTAGCATCTATTATGGATTAGCAACAAATCTTGTACATACAAAACGGTTCCCCAAGAATGACTCTCATAGCATCATTAGGTCAAAACATTTTATATTTGTCCACTACTATGGTTTACGATCATCATTTCCATCAGCCTCAGGTGTATTTTGTATTTATTTCTAATTAGCAAATGTTGTTAGGTAATATAGCATGCTGACATGATAAAACTGAGCATGTGCATGATAAGCAATGTACCTGCTACTTAGCATTGTCACTGTTGCTATGCTGATCTTAGTATTTAGCTCAAAGCACCAGTGTATGTGCAATCTCACAGAGCAACAGGCATTGTTATAAAGTCATAGTTTAAAGCAATAAGTTACAAGTTACATCCATAACTAAGTTATTCCTTAGCAAGGGATTACTAAAACCTACTAATCAGAGATCAGTAGTAGGAGATGAAGAATTACAGATTACAATAGACTTTAAATTGATGCCATTGTGGTCGTGACCAGGGCACAGGGCCAGGTGGAGGCAGTCTGAGAAGGTAACTGCACAGAAAGAAAACAATGGAGTCATGTTATCTGCCTCAAGAAATGTCACCAATCCAGCAGGGAAACTGCATAAAACCCCAATCCGACATAAGCGTTTGGTGAAAGGCAGCTGATGGGGCACCCCTTCATGCCAAGCTGTATACTCCCCATCAAAGAACTCCACACACCAAGATTCATCCCCACGACCCAGCCAGCATTTTTCAGTGGTGCCCTTTCTGGGAATGGTGGGGTAGGTGACGCCCAGCTCCCAGTAGGTCTTCCCAGTTACATCGATCTCCCAGTAATGACGACCAAAACTGAAGCCTTGCAAACTGATGACATTGAGGGTGGTGTCAAAGCGTTCAGGGAGGTCAGGAAGTTGCTGCCAGGTGTCTGTGTAGGTGGCACTATCACCTTTGGGGGAGATGATCAGCTTTGGATGAGCCGTCTCTGGATCCAGCTTCACCTCGCTGGAATCTGGAGACATGTATTTTACATATTTAGTCACAAAGAATCCACATATTAAAAACGATCAAGAAGTAGTAATACACTGTAAAGAAATACTGTGTTAACTGACAACTCCTGATGAGTTTCTTGATTATAGGGGTTTGTGAGCAAATAAGCTGAAGCATGTTGTTGGTGAGGCTGAGGATCTGTTCGGTTTTAGCCTCATCCAGACGCACGCTGCTCGGGTCTGTCCTGTTTAGCAGATCCAGCACCCTGTAGGAGCAGACCATAGTAAGAAACGTCAGCTGTTGCTCCACTGTTTCATACTGAAGCTTTTCTATATTAATTATGATTTGATTCCATACTTGTCCACTGTGTCCACGTCTTGTTGCTCAGGGTATGAAAAGAAAGACTGAAGAAAAGCATAAAAATCTATTTATTAACTGCACTGCAAATGAACACATAGTATTTACATATAAATAATAGAGGGTAGGTGATTAAATCATATTTAGTCCACTGGATTTTGCCACTGTTTAATCACCATTGTATCAAGCTCAGGCTCAGTCTGGTCCAGTGTCACAGTGAGTCTAGCCAGGTCCTGCTCGATTTCTTGGATGAGAGAACAGTTTTTCTCCATCAGCCCATCAAGAGCAGAGACAGTAGCCCGCTCCTCCATCTCCAGGTGCGACAGGGTCATCCTCAGGTCCTCATCCAGGACAGCCTGGATCTCCTGATATTTACGTATGATGTTCTCCCTTATCACTGATGACTTTTTCTGAGTCGGGCATAAGCTTTTATCAGTTAGTTATTCTGCTTGATCACAGGTTTAATCATAGTATTAGTGTTTTTGTTGTAAGATCACTGATAAAACATGTAAGCTATTTTTTTATTTTTAACACCACAATAAAGACAAAATTATATTGTGACAACATTTTTATCCTGCCTTGAACACAACTTACTGTGATTTCTGATTGCCGTGCTGCCAGTTTCTTTAGTCTGTATTTCACTGCTTCCCTTTGCTTCTTTAGACACTCTTGATGCTTTTCTAATGTGTCCTGCAGAAAGAGTTGTGCAGACAGGTGACAAGTTAAAAGAAAAAAACCCTGAATGTTTGACCCCTACAATAAGGGAACCTGATAGCCCTGTTATGTATTATGTTATTAATACAAGGTCGTTCTAAGTTATCACCTTTATCCTATGATCAAACATTTCTCCTGTGATTGGAATTGTCTCTAAACACTCCCAAACACAAAGAATGGCCACCTCGTGCTACCAGAACGGCGTCAATGTGTCTTGGCATTAACATTCTTCCAAAAGATATTCCCTTATTATGTGTTTTGTTTGTGATGGTGGGGAACAAAACAATGCCAACAAAATGTCCCCTATAGCAGGGCCACTGGATCCCCTCACTGTAGGCGTCAAGTATTCAGGATTTTATTTTCATTTGTCATCCATATGTCCAGATATTCAGCATGGTGGAGCTGCAGAAGCAGTTTATTATGAGACCTGATGTACAACAGACAGCAACAGACAGGAGTGGATTCTCTAGAACACCCAGTCAGCTGAAAACCATTCCTGACTGACACGCTGCAGTGTTGTGATCCCAGAGGCAAGTATCTTTCTTTTATATTCCAAGTGTCAGTGTTAGTACCACCTTCACCATAATGACAACTGGGACTGTTGTATCCATAATGATTCACATTTGTCTCACAGTAATTCCCTTTGTGATCGGGTGAGGACACACATCAGCTCTCACAACATGCACTGTGCTAGACTCCCTGCCTTGTTCACTTCATCTTACTGAGTCTGCATAGTGGTATACTTGTGTATTTTATTTTTACACTACTGATGACCATTTTCCAAAGCCTACCATCATTTTCTAGTGTTTTTGTCCATTTCTTAAATGTGTATTTTGCTTATTAATAACTACACTGTGCAGAATGATGATGTAGGTGGAGGGTTTGGCTCTAAAGGCGTGTTTTGACATTCTTTATACATAAAGAATAGAGAATAATTTTTATGACGTCACAGCTGGTTACATAAGACACCTCCAGCGCACATACAATGATAACAGGCTTTTAGTGAAGTCGGAGACATCTTGGATCTGTCAGTTACAACACTGAAGATGTTAATAATAAAACATAATAATGTTTTTGTTGATAAGAAAATATATCAAGCACAAATTAATATTCCAATATTTTAAGTGTTTCTAAATTTCCTAAAATAACTGCAGGGTTGTGTTTTCAATTTCAGTCTATTTGGGGAGAAAGCTACAGAGACAATATACACGCTACACCGATTTTACAAATTAACACTGAAGATATGCACAGCACTATTACATATACAATAAAGCCTTTTGTGGTAAAGAAAGCAGCACCAAGATTAATTGCTGAAGTGATGTCAACAGTGCAACAAGTCTCTACCTGAGTCAGCATCCGCTGGATTCAAAGTTTGACAATGTACGTTTGTGTGGAATTTAAAAAAGACACAAGCTTACAAGACCTTTATAGCCTGGTCCTTATGTCTGTTTGAAATTAAATATGTGAGGCTACGTGAGCAACTACTTGTTTACCACACCTGACTGTCCATCCAAAAGACCAGTGGTCCCAGTGCATCATCAGTAAGAAGATAAGGTTAACAAGCAAGACGACAGTGTGGGAAAAGACAATATCTCTAGTACTGCTGCATTAGTTTAATCCCTCTTTTCAAAAGTCTGCTTTAAGCCTGGAGAACTATTATAATACG
Source organism: Ctenopoma multispine (assembly GCA_034779795.1). Taxonomy (NCBI): domain Eukaryota; kingdom Metazoa; phylum Chordata; class Actinopteri; order Anabantiformes; family Anabantidae; genus Ctenopoma; species Ctenopoma multispine. The sequence continues at coordinate 21,024,250 of JAUYWH010000007.1, forward strand.
TATAAGCTGCTATGTAGTAGAAATGTAACCTTGGATATTAGTAACAAAAGAAATGTAATCTGGTTGTTTATTATATTTGTATTTGTAAAGAGGATGGTGCACCTGCCAGGGCTTGTGTCAATTTGCGAGAGGGGTTCAAATAATAATTATTAATACAACTAACAAGACAGAAAACAATAAATTGTATAAATGTGTTATACTTTACTAAACAATGCAAATTAGCTTTATTCTTTAAAGGCACAATAAGGCAAATACATTTTGGCAATAAATCATTACTTGGTTACTGCTCATTAGTCTGTGTATTTACATTAGAGGTGTTTTAACTATATGCAAAAGTTGAAATGTATCTTTACACTGTAAATGAGTAAAAGGCCAAGATTATGTAAGAAGTTGGAGATCACTGGAACCCAAACTGATCAGTGTTTGTATAGAGGGTCAAAAATCTCCAGTGTCTGATCGGCTCGATAAAAGTCAACCAGTCCACCCAATCTCACCCTGTGTAAAATCACTGATCCACTGTGTGTTTATTGGTGAAATGCAAAGAAGAAAACAAAGCGTAGAAAAGAGGCAGTGGGTACCTTTGGTATAGCTGAGGATCATATGGTTCATGGTGATTTAAAGCTTTATTGGCTTAGATTTCAATACAACAAATGGCAGTGTGGGTTTTCATTTATAAAACAGTACTTTCAAATACAGTTCCCTCCTACATTAGGCGTTTTTATCAATTTGTTGATTACTGTATTTTGGATACGGCATTAAAATATATCAAGATTTGTACTTCCAATACATGTAAAGGGAAAGTGTCCGGTCATGTTTATGAGAGCCTGAGAACAGAGACATTTTCTTTTTGTCAGGGTCAGATGAATGTTTAGTGAGTACAGTAGCCAGGGAAAAGGAGACTGATGATGTGTAGATGCTTGAATGACTCATCGTAGACCTAGTAAAACAGTTGGTGGGTCGGCTGACTGCTTTTCCAGTGGCTTTTTTTTCTTAATTCAAGGACTCACTGAGCCAATTCTCGCAAACTTTGGACCAAAAAAACTGATTCAGCCCAAGCAAAGGAAAGCTGACACATGTTCAAGCTATGAGCATGGACATTTTGTAATGGTGCCATGGTTCTACTGTACTTACAAAGTTCCACAGGAATCAACAGCAACAAATAGTAGGTAGGAATAAACAAGCAAGTAACAAAGGGAAGCAGTTCCACTCAAAGCAAAGCAAGAGTTAAAACAAGCGCAGTCAAACCAAATAACGTGAGCCTATTAATCATTCATTCTTTGTCATTTTTGAACATGGAAGAAAGTCTCATTCCTTGTTTACTGTGCAAGTCTACCTGGAGAAATCATCCAGCTCACAGTCTCAGGAAGCATCAGAGCAAAAAGAGTCCATTTCGTGGCTTCCTTGGTTATGTCAGGATAAAACAAAACCAAAAAACAGAAGAAAAGAAAAGAAACCAAAAACCTACATCTAGATTACAGTTGTTGTGTGCTATCTGAATGAATGTACAGTATATGCATGCTGCTCTGACTGCTAGAAGAGCTTGGCCTTCTTTTTCATGTCGTTGCGTTTCCACAGGGGAAGCCTGTCAAACTCCTGGATCTCCATTCCAAAGATGTCAAAGAACGTTTCAGGTGCTAAGTGGCGCTAGAATTGAGAACAAAGGTGGAGAAAACAAAGGAGGGGGAGGGGTGGGAACGGGTTTCCGTAGTTAGCACAAAAACCATAAAAAGGGTCACTGCAAAAATGACAAGAAGCAATGGATACGGCACATTCCTTGCTCCAACTGAATTTGTGTAACATGTTATTTACACAAGGTAGAGAAATCCAGTATCAACTGTGGACAGTGAGGTGGAAAACTGATACCTCCAGTCTGGTTCTGTCCACATCTCTGGGCAGTTTAGCTCTCCCTCTACTGGTTATCATGAGCATTTCATAGGGGTACACCTTCAGAAGGAGACACTCATCAGTGAACAGGTCAAACCTACAAGCTACAGTCAAAAACCTCACAAACCATTTGTGTCAAAACAAAGATTTAAATTTTTTTAATCAATTCTGACTGTGACAATGGGAACACTGGGTGGGAGAACAGGTATGTGACAGGAGGTTGACTGGGAGTGAGAGCTTTATTAGGTAGTTGGGGAAATGCAGGGTGCTATAATGTGCACACTTTTCTTTTTTTTGTTTTGTTTGGTGTAACATCGTGCAATAGATAAGATAAGGGCAAAAACATGAAACAGAGTTATGTAATGGGCTGTATTTTTAGAGCAATTTAATGCAAACTAAAAAAAGAACTAACATCAGTAATGTAGGCCAAGTAAATCCACATGGGAATGATTGTCCTGGAAATCCAAAGTGCTTCTACTTTTCTAAATAACTAATCCCTTCTGTACGAGAAGAAACTGACAGATGACAGTTATGTTAGCAGAAATGCTCAATAATAAGCTATTTGAAGCCTCTGAACAACTCATATCCACACATTAATGTGTACGCTCTCTTATATACTACATAGTATATAGTGATATGAGTTGTTTGGATGACAATCTGGATGTTGGATTCTCCACTGTATGTTTCATACAGTATCCAGCCACTGTAAGTCAAAGCTATGTGCAGATGAACATGGAGAAGCCAGCATGCTAAGCACTACAGTGACTCGGCAGCTCCTGAAGCAGCATGCTAAATCAGGAACCCAGCTAACGTGAGTCTTTCACTTCCAGCAGAAATCTCATATAGCTCCCTAATTCTGCCACCAATGTCCCCAAGCTATGAGGATAAAAGTAACATGCCAATGACTTTATTTCACCCTCCTCTTTTGGCCTGGTTTATTTTTATTAGTTGAACTGTCAACATAATGTTGGTCTTTAAGTTAAAATGCATTTAAATAGGTGGATAATGTATAAATTTTGCAAAATATTAAAGCCTAGATTAAAATGTTGTCATTAGTACAAAAAGAAGAAGATACTTGCTTTTGGTTCCAACATATTAGGCATAGATACTCCCCTGTCCATCCTTGTAAGTGCTGCACGGCCATCCTTAATGTGCTAAAGAATAAAACATACACAAATGTAATATAGCGGAAGGGGACTATACGTTAATGGCATGGATATGTCCACTAATGACAGTGGGCACAGTGTTCACTGGATGGAGTGTGGATACTGTTCCGTATCTAGATTAATATTCACGATGAGCAGTCGTTCACATGTCTTTATATTGTTTCTTTCTATGGTGAACTTTGAAATCATTAAATGTAACATTTAGCTCGAGTTAAAATATTGGTAGACAACACACAGAACAAGACATGAGGCGATGACTGTACATTGCATTTACAGTACACTGGTTCAGCTACTGGGCAGTGCATGTTTAGGTATTTGAAATCACTGCACTGCATGCCCTGTAGTTGACATTAATCCAACAGTGATGCAAGCATGTAGCAGGAGTGGGCAGTGTGCATTCAGGGCAAAGTATCTCTTGCAACCCATGAGCAAGCAAATATATGATGCAAGGTGAGGAAGCATGCCATATGAAAAAGCAGATGAGAGACATACCTGAAACTCTGCAGGACAAAATGGGACAGAAAATGAGACTCACAGTTAATGGCTTTGCTGTCAAAACCCCCTGTCAGGCTACTATCTACAACACTGCTGTCCCTGATCACACACTGTGTGAATAACTATGCAAATATTTCAAAATGCATGTCCATTTATGTACGTATAGCAACTCATTTCTTAATACTGAGACTGAACAGCTCTGGTGACATTGGCAAGAGATTTGCTTGGTAGCCATGTTTTGGTAGCAGCTCTCACCTCTGCCGCCTCCACACATGTCTCCATAGCTGTTGTACTGGGTGAAATCTGTTGACTGGGGCTGCAGAAACACAGATAATCAATCATAATGTCAACAACAACAACCTATGGACATAGTTAGGGACAGGATGAGTTACACGAGAAACACAGTGATAACATGTGTTTCATATGTCAGACATGTAGAGAATGTCTTACAAACACACAACATAACAAAATATACTGTGTTTATCAAATAATTTCTGTTCACAGACTTGCTGCCTGTGGGTCTAGTGGGAGTACATGTATATGAATAGTACCCTTTGTCTTTATCATAATATCTGTATGCTTCTATGTGAACAAAACCTCCACATGACATAATCATATGTATGAGTAGACATAAGGTCTCACCCGATGCAGCCCATTCCTTCCGTAGCCAGGCAGAGAGTTCGTTTTGGTTGGAGAAGTTGGATCTGAAACATAAATGTTGTCCAGAATTATGTTTTGTACTAAATTCACAAAACAAATATTGTTACTTGTTGGTAGTTTAAATAACCCAGACTTGTTATATGGTGTTATATAGCTGCCACGTTGTACATTAGCTGATGAAGCTTCTCTGTACCTGCGTCACAGTTGGTCTGTTTGGGGTCGTAGCGTTGAGCAGAGAGGCTACGTGCGTGACGTTCTCTGATCTGCTCTTTTTCCATCTCCTCCTTCAAAATGAGCTTTCCTAAACCAGACTGAATCTACACACACACACACACAGATATTCATATAATTACAGTATATTTACAGGTCAGTATTCGACATAAACACTGAGGATACTAATGACTGTAAGTGGTTAACCATGATTAATGTGGGTTACAATACAGGAACCTATATGTATTTATGTAAGGTTTAAGGCTATCTCACTGACCTTGCTGAGGTGCTCCTCGTGGAGCTGCTTCCTTTTCATGGCCTCTTCCTCCTCTTCCTCTCTGGATCGTCTCCTCCCCTCTGAACCTACAGGTGCCGTACACAAGCACAAGAAGTTGCTTAAAACGCATTTATACGCACCACTAAAGGCACACACCTCTGTCTCGAGGATACATGCTTCACGTGTACAACTTTATGACATGCTTCATCCACAGTTCAAATTTAGAGAAAGACAGAAAGATACAGATCCTTCATTTGACTGTACAGCAGTAAGAAACACACAATAAACAAGTAACAGGTGGATGATAAAACACAAATGTGAGACAGAGTTGACGAGACAGAAATACATCAAGATTTATTGGTATATTTGGCTAGACGGACATGACAGATGTTTATACTTCTGTCATGTCAAGACTTTACTGGATGTCAAATACACAGAACAGCACAATGTAAGACAGACAGAAAAAAGTCAGTTTGAAGTCAGTCTCAGTTATCTCTGTCCAAGTCATTTGTGGCACTGTGTGTTTAGCTAGTGCACCCATCATGTGCGGTAAATGAACATAAACTGATGAAACTGATAATACGTCAAGCAGAAAATAATATTGCAACAACAAATACTAAGCAGTGCTTCTGCTTTGTGCAAGCAAAACGTCAAGGCAAATACTGTAACGGGTGAACAGCATGAGCTCGGAAGGGAAGCAGGGATGCAGTTAAGCTTCAGGGGCAGCTAGAAGGGAGAAACGATATGCGATAGGTTGTCGTGAGGTGTCTAATGTAGCAGTGCAAGCAATGCCATCAGGAGCCTACTGTACCTAATACAGCGAGAGAGTAGGGCCAACGGTCGCCCTCACTCCGTGAGCTGTCATCCGGAGAGGGAGCATGGGCAGCAGGGAAGGTGGCGGATCTGATGATGTCATCAGCAGACTTGCTTTGACGTGCTATGGCAGTTGTATCTAGGTTGGTAACCACGGGAACTGATCTATCTGTGTCTGGGTCACGGTCCCAACCAAAGGTTAACATCCTATCACCATCTGATCGTGAGACTCAACGATAAATAAATGTCTTTCCTAACAAGTCACTAAATGTTGGCTAGAACTGAGGAAACAAGTATAGTAGTATAGTATAAACTGAAGAATAGTACACAAGGAACATTTGAGTGTTGGAACGTCTTTTCAGATTCCTTCTAAAGCAAGACACTTCACACATTCTTCCTCTTACGAATCAAAAGTCGAGTTCAAAAGCAACAGTAACGTTACAGCTTAACAAAGCTGCTGACTTCAGTTAGATCCTACAGTTAATGTTACGATGTTTTCTGCACATGCTACAGTAGTTTAGCATATATGTCTTTAACACAAATGATGTCAAGGCAGATGGCCGCCCACCGTGCTGGAGGTTTTTTCCATTAAAGGGAATTTTTCCCTCTCCACTGTCGCCCAGTGCTTGCTCAAGTGGGACTGTTGGTTTTGACCTTATTTGTGAAGTGCCTTGAGATAAATATAGTATCATTAACTGTGATTGTCATAAGTCAGCAAAAGTTACGTAGTCTCGTTTTAATAAAGGGTGGAGGGTAGCCGTACCACGGTGACTTGTTAAGATGGACAAGTGCAGTGTGAAACAAGCTACAGTGTGAGACAGAAGAGGATTGGAGACAGACTTCAAACAGTGCTCAAACACTGACACTGAGGGTGACTACATGGTTAGATGAATACACAGTTTAGCTCATTAACAAAAGCATTTTCAGTAAAGAGACCAGCTCAGTAACATTTTCTAGTGCAGTGGTTCCCAGTCTTTCTGGCCAGAGAAACCTCCACTATCCAGTCAACTCAAAGACTCCTTCATTAGTTCCCACATATTAGATTCTAAATGTGTACTACTGGTTATTTAAATGTGAATATTATTACAGTATATTTTCAACATTTCATATATTTGTTAATATAAGTTATATTGCTCATTGACTGTACTACTACTACAAGTGAAACTTATTATAACCACTATATACTGCACAGTATCACTTTTGGCTGTCTAATTTTACCATTTGTCCCTTACTTTTAGTTAATTGTGCCTCTTAGCTTTATGTTTAGACATCTGTGGTTACTCTTACATGATTACACCATGCCCATTATCAGGCATGATAACTTATACATTTATATGTGGATCCTTTTCTTTATTCAAAAGAGTGGAGCTACTTTGCCTTGGCTGGGAATCACTGACCTATTACTCAGAATTAGCACTTAAATAGACATTTTTACCTTTCTATAGTAAATGCAGACTATATATTATACTGTAAAGGTACCGTGTTGTTTGTAGATGGGTGGTTTTCTGTAGATGTTGATGCCTTGATCTGAAAAAATCCAAATACCAACAGAAAAGACATTTACATAGTATTCAGCGCCTCTATCATAAAATATAAAGATCTGTTGTTAACAGCTCAACCTCAAGCCATGATACAGTGAGAATTACATGTTCATACATCTGTAAAGGGGAAAAAGCAAAAGCTGATCCCAAATGAAGTACTAGATAGATAGATAGATAGATAGATAGATAGATAGATAGATAGATAGATAGATAGATAGATAGATAGATAGATAGAAAGAAAGAAAGAAAGAAAGAAAGAAAGAAAGAAAGAAAGAAAGAAAGAAAGAAAGAAAGAAAGAAAGAAAGAAAAAGTGAAATTATGGACAAGCAGTGACAGGGTGCGCTCCAGCTCCTACCTGGGAGGTGGAAATGTTTAGGGGTCTGTGAGAGAGGCGGGGTGACCGGCCGGCTGTCGGGCCTGAGTGGGAGAGGGGAGCTCCGGCCACTCGGCGGGTCAGTGCCTCCAGTGAGAAGAACCAAGAACAGAACATAAACAGGGATGCTAGGGAGCCACAGTCTGAACGGTGCAACACACAGGGACCAAATGGGACCATGTGGAGGCATTTTGAAGGAATGGGAGACATTCTGGCTGGTTTTGATGAATGCAGTTGGTTTTGATAAATGGAGCCGTACGCTGTGTCAAGATCAAGGTACAAAAGCAGATTGAGCTAGCAGGGTTGTAAAGGGCATTATTAAATGCTCGGGAGATTTGTTATGAGTCATGAAGCATGATGTCTGTTGGTCTGTTGTATAATATGAGCCCGTGGTTCAATAAAAGTTCACATTTAAGACTTAAATATACCCAGCATGCAACAGCAAACTCATATTACCATATTTTCCTTTTATCTCAGCCTTACAGTTTACTACAGTCTGGAGACTCACTGGGAAAATGTAAAAAAGTCACTCAACATTCAGGGAACTGTCAGTTAGGATACTGAATTTGGATTACTAGTATCTCTTGAGTGCATGCAAAATCACAGAACACAAACCCAGAGCCTGTCAGAAACTTTGGCAGATGCTGTGTTAGTCAAAGGTGAAGAACTGCACGCTAGTTAGTGAAGAATCAGCGCCTTGGCAGCATGGGTGGGACTAAAACCCAGGTATGAACGTATGAGAAATGATCCACAATGAAGCAATGGATCAATGACGACAGACGGGACATCGAGGGGAGGTGGCGTCCCAGGTGATGATGGAGATGGTGTGTTGCCTTGTGGGTAGGGGGCAGCAAAAAGTGGAGTGGGGCCCTTACCTTGGCTATGGGGGAGAAAGTGGTGTCTGAAAGGGGAGGTGGGGCGGGAGTCACTATTTCTGGAGCCCACACTGTTACTGCACAAGGAGGAGCAGAGCTTCTGCATGCCTGTCAGAGCCTCTGCAGGGAGGGAGGGTGTGGGACAGGGGACATAACCCCAGGACCAGGCAGCGAGGGTGGACAATGTGGGGAGGAGATAAGAAGTGAGCAACAAAAGAATAGGAATATAAACAAGAATCAAATGTCAAAAAAGAGGAAATAAAAAATACTGGAAGTGAGAGGTAAGAAGTATTCAAAATGAATTAATCATTAATAACGGTTTAACAGAAAAACACAAGTGAGACTAGTGTTTTAAAGGCGCTAAATTGACTTCAGAGTTGTTATTCTGTAAAAGTGAGGATTGTCCATTATGTCAATCTGTGTTATGAACTCATCCACAGTCATCTACCTGACCAGTTCAGATCTCATCAATCCAAATCAGACGTTTTACTGCAAACAGTGTAACGTCTCTAATTACTCACCTGGCCTGTGAAAATGCTGTGGGGACCGTGATAGGGTGGGGGTGTAACCATGGCGATTATAAACTGGCGATCCTATGGAGCCCTGACTGGTGGACCTTTGGAGGATGCGTTCTCGCCTGTCATAAGAGCCCTGACACACACATTTGTTATTACACTAACTGTTGGATAAATTAAAATATATTATATATTCACATTCCCCACAGGGAACAGTGAGTTTAACAAAATGATATGCTCACCTCACCAGATGGGGTTGGCGACATGTTTTTAGAGGACTAGAAAGAATCAAAAAGTATGAATTATAACTTCATCAACTTGTCTAATGGTTACCTTGCTCCCTCATCATAGTGGTAACTCTGTATCAGTATCCTCCTACTTTTTTATGTCAGGCCAACCTCAGTTCTTTTCTTTGTGATTTAAGGTTATTTATCATCATTAACACACACTAACATGTCTTACCTTGTCATCAGGCAAGGGGGAACGTTCCCTCCTGGCAGTCTGGAGCTGTGAGGGACACATAATTTTAGTACTGCACAAGATTTCCTATTACATTATCACTACACAGCACTGAGTGTTTTTCTTTTTCTTTTTTCGTGAGGAAAACATAGCTCACAGCAAAGAGAGGATGATATGAGTATTACTTTTCTTAATGCACGGTACCATATGTGCACAGAGATGATATGCATGCCAGAATAGAAGCATGCGGTCTGCGTGTTTACCTCTCCCACACTCTCTCGTCTCTCCTCTCGCTCGTCCAGGGAGGTGGTGTACATGGGTTCATAGGTAATAAGGTCAGGGCGCTCAATGTCATAAATGGCTTTCACTTTTGGAATGGCAGCTAGGTCTCTGTAATCAAGGATCTCATTGTCTACTTTTGCCTATAGGGAGACAAAGATAAACATGTACACATGGACAAAAGTAACGGGAGATTACTATTCTATAAGGCCATTTTTGACTAAGAGACAGAACAATTTTAACTATTCAGACACAGCTTAGTGACATATCTTACATAGATCGTGTGACCCGGTGAGCCAGGTATGCTTGAACCAGGTCTGGAACAAATACTCTCAGATGACGACCTTGTGGGCTGTGAGGAGAAAATACACAAGTGGCTGTTAGTCACAACAACATTTGTCAGACAGTATAGTCTCCCATGATCCACAGCCCCGAACCATCTGCACATCAACCCTAATTATTACACAAAACAGCACTACACCTTTGGTCTTTATAGTGTATGAGCAATGAGAGGAACTGTAACCCCTGTATTTACATTTTATGAATTACATCAAGTACTCTGAAATACTAACATGTCATCTCATGATTAGGTCATTCATTTGCAAATTTGCAAAGTGAATGAGTGTTTTAGCACCGTGAATTCATGTTCTTAGGAACCTCATGCCTGTTTATGGGAAACAAACAGTTTGGATGGCAGCAGCAGGTCTGAATGTAGTGTGAGTAAAATGGGTTTTTTGCCTAATGGGTAAATGGGGATCTTAGAAAAGACCAATTAGTCATCTGTGGAACTGTTTCTGCTCCTCCAAATGTGTGCGTATCTCCGTCTCATGCACCTTTCATATGAGCGTAGTTTAAGGTGTTAAAAGACAAGACTGAATGACACACAGAGAGGGCACTGCAGGCTGTCTCCAGCAGACGGCAGCATACAGTGTATCGTGTCCTATGTACAGTATATGGTGGAACACAGGATGATGCCATCTCATAGCCAATAGTGAATACAGTACCTGCCTTTCTGTTTTTTGGAGGAATAAGAGGGACGGAGGCAATAGCTGTGGAGGAAGGGAGAGGGGGGTTCACAGGACATCACACAGGGGTTGTGCCTCTCCAGCTCGACTCAGTTCACACACAACATTAAAGTGAACATCCTCATTTAAATGTACTCATGAACAAATATTCACACACAGACACATGCAATGACGCACACTAGCACACTTCAACATTTGTTTTTATACTACGGTAGGTTCAGGTTTAGGTTTTCTTTTGTTTCCACTACCAGACGACATAGACAAAAAGGTCAAAGACAAAGTCAAGGACAATAGAGGGTCCAATTCCTACCCGCTCCCTGTGTCTCTCCTCTGTTCTGGTGGTGTTCTTGCAGCCAGGATGCCAAACTGTTGATCCTGAGTACGGAGGCAGAGAGAGAGAATTACGATTTTTTAAAATGGAAATAAAATATATTGATATTAATGAAGCATTAAAGGACTAAGGACTGTCTAATACACATCCAGTAAACAAGGGGCATAATTAAATATAAAAATGACATTCCTGGACATTTCATGGCTAAACTTTGATTAGGATTATACTGACAATAAGAAACATACTATTGAATTTACACTACACTACTGTAGTCACAAGATCTTAAGATATACTGTAACATTTTAGACAGCATTCTTAAAAACCACCATGAAAACAAGACACTTTTGTTTTACATTCCACTGGTTTGAATTTAAAAATACACAACAAGAATTATACATAATGTACTAGTAATTATAATAACAGTAAATGGGCAATATTTCATATTCTGGAAAATAACCAAAAGCGAAGTAATCGATTTTCATGTGAGAGTGACAAAACAGTCTGGTCTGTTCACCTTGCAGATACATCTCCTCTCCTTCTGTGAACATCTGATTGCACCTGCTGCATCTCGCACAGCTGGGGTGGTAGTGCTTATCTCCTGCCTGGGAAACACAGTGCACAAAACAGACTTGACATCACAGCACAATGAAGATCAATGAAGCCTGCGGAAAGGCGAGTGAAGCAGAGCTGTGACTTCCAGGAAATAAACCCAGTGCTCTGTCTGCTCTTAGCTAAATTTCGCTCCTTCAACACAGAGAACATTTCAGTGCAAGCGACAGTTTCATTAGATCCATTGTACTGGAAACTGCTCTCCCTTCCATTAAGAATTACCGTTGATGAAACAGGGGCACTGGGCAGTTGTAGTAAATATATTGTAACTCCTAAAAATTATTTACAGGGTCCTGAGGATAGTATCTATTGCAAAAGGTCATAAGGTTAAGCTATAATCTGTGAGAATATACTGCAATGTTAGGAAATATTTCTTACACCAGTCATACACTTTACTGTTAAAAAATGGTGAAACTGTTCAGTTCATATTGAGTTTAACCACTGTGACTGTCTGTTTAATTCAAATCTCTCCATGTTCCTCTTTGCAAGACCCCACATAATGCAATCCAATAGAGTGACCCGACAGCTACAGCAGCTAGAATTTACATTGACGTGGCGCTTTGCATACAGAGTGCTCCATTATAAAGCCTGTGTGACTTTGACCAGAGGTGATAGATACCCAAATGAAATTTTGCCTGCTGTATAAAAACACTCAGTAACAGTTCAACAGGCAAGTGGCCACTCAGCGATATGGAGCCACTAACTGATATTTGCATTTTTACATCTTACTGTATCGAAAACATCTACAGAGTTGCTATAGTGCAGCAAGTGCTTCGTAGCACCTGCACCCAATATTCTCTCACATTATAAAGCAGAATTTGCCTCTCAGGTATAATCAGGATACTTATGCTGCATGTGTAGTATGCCATTAAATACTCTCTCTGCCTCTGATAGCGACACTAATTACCACTGCATTGTTAAGCCATTCACACTGCACTGACAGAGGAGCAGAGAATATGCAAACCCAGTGATGACAACCCAGTATTTGACCTGGGTCTTGGGTCAGTGATTAGACTATCAGACAGACTGGTATGGCTTTGGCTCCACTGATCCACTGGCAGCAGCTCAGGGATGAGATGCCGAGGCCTTTTCCTATCGTCATAAAGGCCTGCCTTAGTGCTGGATTACCCTAAGCCTGGCTGGCTGGCTAGCAGTGACATTTTCATACCATTAAATGACACATAACTCAGTGTCTGATTGGATCACTGTCTGCAGAACAGGCAAGTTAGCACTTGTTGAAGAGATCAGTGAAATGAGAGAGTGACGGCTAGGAGCATTTTACATAAACTAAGCTCAGACAACGCAATAGCAAGAGTTTCATAACACCTGCATGACACGCAGTATTAATGAATAATGATCATTTACTAAATGTCATATCACATTAGGTGTTTTATGTAATATTTATATAACGTGTGGCAAAGCAAGGTTGTATAAATGTGTGCAAGCATGTGTATTCAGGCAGAGTTGGAGAGACCTGCAATTCCGCTAAGTATTAATCTTTTAGTTGAAATCAGTCATGTCAAGAGTCTATTTGGCTTGGTGCTGAAGAGATTACACTGGAGATTAACAAACTACATATCACAATTCTACACCGACGCAATATGCACTGTCTGCGGGAAAGTAGAATTTAGACCTTACACCAATACTTACATACTTAATACATACTTAAGTATGAAAGTTACAATATGTCAATCCACACTATTCAAACTTTAATTTGAATATTTAGGTATCATGATGCAGCCTTAGCATCATGACAGCCTTGATGCAGCTGTTATAAGTGGAATGCTTAAATAATCCTCAAGGATTCAAATACAAGATAAAGTCATCGTTCTCTTACATTTGTTTCAAACTTACCTTAGGCAGGATTAATATCCACGTGCAATATTAATAATCTTTTCACAGAAGTACAATACAAACTTTAAAACTGATAGCTGGCTGCACAGGGAGACATATGCCTGTACTAGAGAGTCAATTACAGGGAGGCAGTTAATAAATGTGTGTCTGCCTTACCTCTAGCACTTTCCCTGTGATAAACTGATGACACGCCTCACACTGAACTCCAAAATGGATCTGGTAGTCCTTCTCACAGTAGGGGGCGCCATCCCTGAGAAGAGAGACACAGATCTAGACCTCACGGACTTGACAGTGACACATCATAGAGCACGTAAACCGTATGCATGCCTGGCTTTGACCATGTAGCCTGTAATTACAGTGGTTTTGAGCTGCTTACTTGCTGATGTATTCCCCGGTGAGCACTTTGCTGCAGGCCTTACACTTAAAGCACCCTAGATGCCACTGTCTTTCCAGTGCTAGTAGAGCCTGTCCGTTCTTAATGTCTCGACCACATCCTGCACAGTCTGTCAAAGACAAAAGTAGTCATATGAATGTAAGTACTGTCACAACAAGAAAAAGAAAACTGAAGAAAACACAATGAGAAAGCAGGAAAATACCTGTAGACTAAACGAGTCCTTAATTAAGATTGTGTCATGCAGAAAAAACAAAAAACTCAGTCTAGAATGGACTCACAGTGCTAGCTGTGTAGTAAATTAGGATCCATGCAAAGACTGAGACCACTTGGCAGTTCTGACACAAAACACTAGATGGCAATAGAGAGTAACCAGCAATGTTCTGACAGCTGCTTCTTTCTACCATCCACATCCCTCTCACCATGGTTTTAAAAGCCCAATGCATATCCAAGCAGGATCCTGAGGCTCTAAAAGTTTAAGAGGATGGTTTCTAAATGAACAATCTTCTTGTCTTCTTTTCTTTAATGAATAGAGGATGAAAGCAACACAGAGCCCACTGCAACCACAGGGTACAATAACTATGCAAGGCATAACTAGATTGCGATGGTGACGTAAGGAGAATCAGCATGCCTTATTTATAGATGACCTTGTCTAAAAGCTCTTCAAACGCCAACAGAGAGACCACTGGGGGTGGGAGCAAGAGGGAGAGGGAGAGAGAGAGAGAGAAAGAACAGGATGAGGAGAGGAAAGAGAAAGAAGGAGAAGGAGAAGAGTTGGAAGAGGAGGGGCTTGAGGGCCGCACGTTCCCTGCTCCAGAGAAAAGGAAATGCATGGCCATGCATAATTTAGCAAGGCCTGTCTTGGTGTTAGTCATAAAGGAACACGAAGGGTCGAGGTTGCGTTCACAGAGAGAAACAAGAAGAAAGTGAGCACCTCTATCATTTCGTCTTCAAATATATCTGGGTTGCAGGAGAGCTAAAGTCAGTTGCTCTGTTTAAAGTTGCTGAAATCTGCTTAACAAGCACCAACAAACTCACTTATAACCACTTTTTGTCTCATTTGTTAATTTTTTCACTTAGCTAAAAAGGAAATATTGTCTTTCTATACAAATGGTTCCACTTGGTGTCTATAAAAACCTTTGTATCTCAACTAGAGTTTAAAATAAAGTTATGGATTTGAACAGTGTTGGCTATATTGACAGAGCTACATACAGATTACTGCTTACCAAGGAGTTTACCTAATATGTACATTTAGGATATTGTTGTTTTGTTTACATTCATGTGTTAAGCATATCTGAACATTTTGGCTGTTATTCAGTAAAATGTGTGGGCAAGATGAGTGATGTGTATGAAAATTCTTCTTCACAGAGCAAACATCACAGCTAAAATGACTGGTCAGCAGCTACGATGAACGTCATGCATGAGTCACGCATGCATCTCAATTTTCCTGACTTTTTAAAGTAAAAAAAAAAAAATCAAATTCCTTCTTTTCCCTTTTAAGTCTACTGCAAACTTCTGTGTGGAAGCGAAATAGCATCATGTGAGAATAAATGTCTGTGTCGAGGGCATGTGTCTGTGTCTCTGGGTACTTACTGCTGGAGCCCAAGATGTCCTTGGGTCCTGGCGACATGGGCTCAACACAGTACTGACACAGACAGTCCTTCCCATTAAAGGTCACCCTGTCCCCAGCAGGGAATGGCCGTCTGGAAGCAGAGTGACATCAACAACCGGTCAGAAAACATGAGCTGTGCCTTGTGGTATGAGATAAGTATGAGAGTTTATTAGATGTGTCTTGCAGGTTGTCTGATGGGCTAAAGATGACAGGGTCTGATGATGTGGACATGTGTCAACACTGTCTCCCTGAGGAAACCATTCAGAAAGATGACACAGCTGTGACACAGAACATGTTACTGTACAGTGTCTACTGGAGCTCCTTCAACTTAATCATCTTTATGTTGACTATATTAATCCAATAAACAGTCTCTCTGGTTTTATCAGCTAATAAGTACCATGTAAATACTGGATGTCTTACTTGCAGATGGTGCAGACAAAGCAGGCAGGGTGGTAGGTCTTGCCCAGGGCAGTGACCACTTCCCCCTCCACAAAGTCCCCACAGCCATTGCAGCGGGTGCCGTGCATGCGTTGATAATCCAGTGTGCACAGATACTCTCCATTCTTCATGAAGAAGCCCCCCTGGGCAAGGTCACAGCCGCACACTATACAGGACACACACATTGGCACTCTGCAAGTCAGGTCATTTAGTGTTCTGCCCATATAACACGTAAAGCACCCAACCATCAAGCCACCCCAGCTCCTCCACGCATCAATGGCTATGTTAAGACTTGCTAGCCTGTGTAATCCCGAGAGACTCACTGAATGCGTGAAATAGATGATGACTACAAATCTGTTAAAAATACATTTGAACTGTGTCTGTTACAGTGTGAAGTATAACGTGAAATCTTTTCAGCAGCACTGTTCACAGTCACAAGAGAGAAAAAATGTGAGCCTTCTTCTTTTGAAGGAACTCTGCATTGAGGCCGCCTCCTGTCAATTAATCAGCACCACTATGGTAAGGTCCTTTTATTGCCAGTGTGGACGCAGACTGTTCAATGCAACAATTGTAGAGTTGTCCAGCCCAGGAAATATCCTTGATCTGTTTCTGAAGATAACTGGCTCTAAATACTTCATACTACAACGTCCTTCTCTAACAAGCTTCCTTCCATTCAAACATAACCTCGTCATCTAGAAAAGCGTGAAAGGTAAAAATATACCTAAATTGATTTTTTATGCTGGTGTGACACTGTTGTTGGGTTTTACTACATGATGAAGTTTATAACTCATACACAGAATTACTCAGAAAATGCATGATAACAACTACAACATGAGAATGTTCTTCTCATGTTCACCAACTTAGTTTAGTGCCCTACTATCCGTGAGCATTTAGTAATAAGTTAAATGTTAAATGGTCATTAGTCATTGCACAAGCAAAAAAGCTAGAGATATCATTAGTTATAGTCTTTACTCGTGTCCTTATTTATGACGATGTATGCAAAGTACTTCAACCACATAATGATCACATGTGGTATACAGTCCATCATTCTATCACCCCACAGAGTGAGTCTGAGAATTTAACAGCCTTTTGAAAATGCCCCAGCTAAGAGGGAAAATATTTTGATGTTTGAGATAACGGCACCTAATCATTCTTATGCAATGAGCCAAGCTAAATCCTGGGGATGAATGGGAGTGAGTGGGGGAGACAATCTGATTTAATTGCATTAGGGCTGAGGGATGATGAGATTAGCTCGTAATCTAACTGAGTCAAAAAAATACTAGCGGTGGGGATTTGGTGACCTTTGACCGTGATGTCAAACCTCCTTGACTTCTCAACAGATGCATGCTATTACATAAAATGCCTTTTTGGTAACTTCAAAGGTCCAACTTGTCCAATACCCAGTACACTCACAGACTGATGACCGACAACAACAAACAGGCTAAGGACAGTGTGTCTTATGGCTTGTGTTTTCTTTGACAAACACTCATGTGCAACACCAACGCTGTAAATACATATATCCACTTGTAAAGGTCAGAATTAGGTACTAATCTCTGTGTTTGCTTGTGTTATTCTGGGCCCCCGGTGAACTAAGCTAACTCTTTAACAGTCTCCAGTCGCAGATTAACTCCCAACTCCAAGGCAGGTTCAGCCTACAAGCGTGTGACTGCTTGGCCGATCATGGGTGCCTACATTATAATCTTGCCAGAAATCCATCAGTAATAAAAAGGCTAAAGGGAGATGGATTTGTGCTGTCACTTGTCATAGCTGTCTGGATGGTATTGAAGTCTGTCCTGCAGGCCTGTGAAGTGAGGATGAGTCATGCCATCATGTATCCCCCTTGTTGGAGGAGGATGGAAAAGGGAAGCTTTTTAGGAATTTCATCACTTGCGCTTTTGTCTTATTATGTGAAGTGCCATAAAACACATCAGACTCCTGTCTACTTCACCGTGAGGATTATATTTTACAAAGCACAACTGTTTATTAGGCAGCGTGCTCTGAATGAATGGAACCAAATGTCCTACTATTCTGACCATCAAATTAACTATGAATTTTAAAACTTCACACGTTAGCTGCCAATATTCACACGTCTCCCACACATATTCTTCTAGTGATTCAGAAAAAAAAAATACTTGTTTAAAAGGTCTGAGGGACATTTATAAAATGTAAACACAATTTATTTACCATTATTTTACCTTTTTTTATCACAATATTAGTCTTGTCTTACTTGGAGTAAGGCAGAGCTAAAACACAAGCAGTGAATCCAGCTCTAGTAAAACTCATTCAGCCACCACTACACATTACATAAAGTCATCAATTGCAATTATGTATCTTTACTTAAATGCTGAAAATGTGATTTTCTTTCATCATTATTGTCACAGCAATCCTCTGTGTAGTAGTACACTACCTTTACAGGTGAAGCACTTGAGGTGGAAGTGCTTGTTCTGCACCCGCAGCACCTCACCCTTACATGGCTCCCCACACTTGTAGCACTGAATCAGGGGTTTATCTGTGGAGTGATGATGTGTCTCCTGTGCATGAGCCACTGCAAAAGAGGAGACATTAGTGTCACTAATGAGCTGTAATGGTAATCGGCATTTTGACTTTAACAGCAGACAGACTGGAGAAAGACAGGAAACAATGGGGCAGGGATATGACTATCAACAACTGTTCTCTGGCCAAGTATTGAACCATGGACACTGCAGTTATGTGATATGCAGCTTAACCATTAGTCCACCGAACATCCTTGAAGTGGAATGCTGATGAGTCATTGTGGTCGCTGGATGTGGTAGTCGGTGCAATTTCTGTAACATCTTTTTTTTTTTTAAGTTCTGAGTTCACACTCTGCACAAGGACCTGACTCTGCAACATCACACAAACACCAGAGATAGATCGAGAACAACCGCTGAGAGCCTGTCAGGGTAAAAAAAGAACAACATTGAGCAGGACAGCACAACTTGGGGTTCACAGCAGAGATAGGCTCTCTAGAGAACAACGACCTAAATATAGTCTGCCTTGATCAGTGGAGGATGGGGAGTCAAAAATGCTGAGGGGAGCTGATAAATGGCACTCTAAAAGGGTATTGATGAAATTTTAAAAAATGTGACTGGTAAAGAGCTCCCATTCCTTCCTGTGGATGTGAGGAGTTTGAAAATGTTTAAAATCACTCAGCTTAAGTAACAATACGTCAGAGCAGATTCCCCCTGTGATCCAGTACTTCTCTGCATATAAGCAAAGGACTGGATGATAAATTAGCAGCAGTCAAACATCATCCTGTGAAGGCAGACAAATTAGACCTCTGTAACTGCAGGTACTGTGCAGAAAGTGTAATTAGTGTCAAACAAATATTAGTTTGGTCAAAAACTAAAAGGACAAGCCTGAAATCTAGCGGAGACTAATTTCATGGCAATCCACTGAATAGTTGTCAAAACATTTCACACAAAGCCATAAATGGCAACGTCACTGTGCTGGAAACATCTAGAGCAGAAACATGGTTAGCAGGACGCATATTTTTATGTCTATCAGTTTTGTACAAATCAGATTGACCTGCTGATCATGATGCTAGATAAAACATCAGGGAGAGCCATAGTCAGACTGGTTCATCCTCTGGGGAACACGAATGCCGGTAGTAAATTCCACAGTGCATCATATAGTTATTGCAAAATTTCTGAATAATTCAACTTAGTGCACAAACAGACTGTGCTATCCTTAAAGCAGCACCAGTGCAGCAACTGGTTTTACAAATTTAAAAGTACTCTGGTTGGAAATTTAAGCATCGCTTTCTTAATGCGAGGTATTATGACAGCCGTCATAGTATAATTATATAAGACATAGAGGCTGTTATCACCTCATTATATCCACTGTGATAGTCTTTATATTCACTATTATCTAGATCCATGATATGTCTGTGGTCCTTCTCAGTGAAAACTCTGTTAAAATCTCTGACATAGATAGACATTAATACAGCACTGCTGTATGGGATGTAAATACTGCTGCAGTGCTGCACTGCATAGAGCTTATCATCTATTCTGAAACCAGCAGATTATTTCATATTCAGAAGGTTTAACTGGCAAGGCAGCTTTTCTTTCTCCTCATCTTTTATTTCCTCCTTCTCTTTCTTTTTCAAACATAGATACACAACGTGGACATACTCACAAAATACAAAAGCATACACACGAGAGGATCTGTGCTCTTTCTGCTCTGCAATGAACGATTAGTCTGCAAGGCTAAAATAAGACCAAAGACTTGGAAATAGCATCATGACCAATCGATGCTCTACCAAAGAGAGCCATTACACTGGGTTATTGATGACTTAGCCTAGCTCGCATCCCATGTCTACAGTTTCAGTGACTTTATGATACAGAAAGGAGGTGTAACTGCAGTAGAATCAAATCAGACAGAGAGCCCAGTCTCCAGAACATTATTTTTAATGAGACGCTTTAACACTCTTTGATTTATCCTCTAGGGGCAGTCGGAGAAGTCCTATGACACTTCTTACAGCTACAATTCACAAAGCATCAGTCTATTCATAATTCTGACTGAAAAGGAAAACAAAGAGTGAAAAACAGTGAAAGGAGACAAAATATAACAAGGAGGATGGAAAGAAATCAGGTATGAGTAGCTGGGGGGGTGGATAATCTGTCTCCCTTGTGTCTTGGTTGTGATTACACTCAGCAGGACAATGAGTCATCTTGGGTGAACCACATTACTTTGACACTGAACTGAGTCTCAGCAGCTCTGTGTGTGACATTGCACCTCCATAGAAAAACACAGTCCATCTGGGTGACTGTACACTCTGAAAAATACTCAAACTGACAACAACTAACATTTAAAGCTTCATGCGCACACTGGAACAACCTAAAAAGAAAATTACAGTTTATTACAATTTGGTTTATAATGCCATAATTGGTTATGATAACGCTATACTCATTAAAGCAACCGCTGAGATGTGAGAACGCAGACTTCACCACAGCAAGGTGTGAAAGGGCAAGAAATGAGCAGTCCAACGATCGGACATGTTGCAGACAAACCAAGTCGGGATATTTAAACCTAAACTTATCTGAGGTGAAACTGAAAGTGCACCTAAAACAGAATGTGCACGGGAAAATGTTTTATAGAAGATCAAAGTTTAAACATTTATTCATTTAAGCCCGTTTGAAATACTGACTTACTATTTGTAACATTTCATCGAGCGTTGTCTGTAGGGACAGCCCAGCATGGAAAAGTCAACACTGAGGTTGACAAAAATCCAAGACATGCACAGAGAATTTAAAAGCTGGGGTTTGGATGGAAATCTGTTTTTTTTTTTTTTTTTTCCATTGTTAACTCCACCTTTTCCACTGTGGAGTGCTGTGCCTTCCTCAGGCACTCCACGTGGAGAGTGAGACTGTGGCAAAGTCAGGATTAGATGTGTTAACGTGGTGTTTCATAAACACTGAAGAACTCAACACAAAAAAGAGCTGTTATTTGCTGAAAAGATACAGATTGAATTAGTTTTAGAAACTGTAGAAGTAGTTTGGTTTCTTCCAAATGTTAAGCAGCCCTCCAACTTAAGACTCTGTGTCATGTCAATAACATATATTTAAATTAATAAATTTGTTATTGATTGTAGTGTTCAGGGGTTCTTGTGGATAGCTGCAAAATGGCGGTTGAATGTAACACTATAAATAAATAAGCACACAGAAAACCACCTCAGCACAGAGCAACTTACTGTGAAATATACTGTCGTACAATTTTTCCAGATGCTGCTCACATTCCTCATTCTGGGCTGGATGTGTTGGCTGTGCTGACAATGTGATCTGTCCTGCCTCATCACCAGGGGATAAAGTGACTGATATGAGCCTAAACACACTCGCGCAGACACACACAACCACGGCGTGAGGGGAACAATAACCAGCAGAACATCCCAAAGCCGGGGCGCAGAGGAAAGGGGGCTGCCCTCCGCCCCTACATTCCACCTACCCCCCCACCAACTTAAGCAGGACCTAGCTGTGCTAGGGAAGGAAGCTTCAGACTTTGCCACAGCAGCAGTTTGAAAATGCACTGGGAGAGTAGGGATTCAATTAAACAATAGATGAGGGATGAAGAGATCTAATAAAATATGCAGTTGCTTGCTGCCTTTGTTATGGTAAGATAACAGGAATTTCCAGTACTGACAAACAGCAGCCTCAAAGGAGCATGTGTGTTTGTGTCTATACAGTAAGTGTACATGTGATTGTGTGTGTGAAGTGTAGAAGACGGCTGTGAGAGCAGTCACACACACACACAGACACACACACACACACACAAACACTTTTTACTCCCATATCCATCTATTACATCCAGTTTTGAAGGAATATATCATGACCCCCAGTAAACATCAAAGGGCACAAAATATGCCCACCATGAAATCCCAAAGGGATCGCCAAATTGGGCGAGAATGGGTTGGGGGGGGTTAGGAGCTCTTTATCACCCAGACAGAACGAGAAGCTCTTAACCCTCCCCTCCATGAATATGTATGGCTGTATTCACTGGCTCCCCGCCCCGCTGCCCAGCCACCAGCGTCCCAGACAAAGCACTTCAAACACAGGCACAAATTGCAGGGGGGAACCCTATCGGTCTCCACCAGGCCCCCCAACCTTGAATAACTAATCCTCTGGGACCTGGGTTTGGAATAATGATATGTTATGAATGGCTGAACGCCACAGTGCGATGCGCTTGTTGTTGGGCAGGTACACAATAATAACAATACACTGATAAACAGAGAGAGCGAGAGAGAGAGAGAGAGAGACTCTTCCAGTTCAGCTACTTATCTGAGACGAGACAAGAGTGGCTTCATGAACTCCAGGAGCCATTGTGTGTTTGGAGAAGAGGAGCTGACGAAGGCCTTGGCTCTTTGCCTCTCAATGACAGGCTCACAGTCCTGTGTCGTATTTCCCGTGATGATGGAACTGACTGATGCCAGACAGGGGAGGATGTTTTTTGACTGCCACAATGCGAGGCTACATTCTGTGTTTCTTTCATGTGATTCTCATGTCTCACGTGTTGTTTTAGCCTGTATGTTTTAGGTCTGCGACTCTCTCTCTCCCAGTCAACCACTTATCTCATCTGTATATTCTGGTCCTGCGTGCCATCTGTACAAATAGTGTGTGTGTATATGAGAGTGTGTGTTGCACTGGTGTCAGTGAGAGGGTTCAGCTTTTCTTTCAGGGGGTAGACACTGGCAAGCTTCAAAGATGAGGCGCCACTGCAGTTGTCTGCAGCACTCTGCAAAATCACGGGAGGAGGCTACAGGCGCACATGACATTAGACTTCCATGTCCAAACAAAATATTCAGAGTGGGATTGCAGGGAGTTCTGGGAGTTACTGCTTTCTTTGCGTGAGGCAGAAGATGCACATGTGACGACGATTATCTAATTTTTACAGAGAGCTGTCAGTGGGGCTTCCTTTTTAATGCAAGTTGTGTGATTAAAGAGAAAGGACATAAATAAATCAACTAAGTGTACAAATGAGCACAAACCTCAGAAGAACACATACACTGAGATAAAACGGATCAGACTGCCCTGGGTACACATTGCCCCAATAAATTACAAAGTACTTCAATGGTATTCTTGACTTTAAAAATAGGACGACAGCCTGCGCGCAGACAAAACGCTAACACTGCTATCTCTTGATTATGATTCATCGTTCTGGCTACACAGTATAATTCAGTATTTGGTCAGCTGTGCATCCTGAAGGTACCGAGCCCACCTGGCCTCAGACAGGTTGCATGGTAATTTCCCTGGAGGATAAAGAATGAAGGAAGCGCTCCCATAGCTTTCTGTTTTGGGGGCTGAGAAAGTCTGCAAATGTTGACGATAACCCTTCTGCCCCCGACAGTTCCCAAGAGTCATTCCAAGCACAGCAGTTGGTTAACTGTAAGGAAAACTTTCATTTGAGGTTGTGGGGGATGAACATGTGGCAGCCAGAGGTTACTGGTGTACTGCCAGTTTGGAGACTTGATGGCAAAGGCCCTTTTCTTTGTGGCCAGTCAAATCCACATCAAGAGAATTGCTCCAGAAGTGGACACCGCCTCCAGCCACCAGAACGCTGTCAGATACACAAACAAACCTTCACTGAGATATCTGTCAAAGAAATCTCTAAACAAGTTTTTTTTTTTTTTTGTCACCAAAGTATTTTCAGACCAAATACAAAAATATCACATGCCCACACACAGAACACAAGTCTGTTTGTCTACACGAGCTGGAAGATTAACCCGTAAAGCATTCACTGAAACACAGGAGATATATGTGAGGCTGGTTAACCTGAGACACTACTGAGGGACATGGAATATAACAGCTATGTGTGAAGACATACATATATTGACTTATTGCCAATAAACAAAGTGGAAAGGTGATGTAACACTACTGTTTTCATTGTGGCAATTTCACTGTGGTGGCAATATTTTATAAACTCAGCATGGAAGTTTTAGGCTTACCCCTCCCAAACAAAAGCTACTTCATTTAAAATAAATATTTAAAAGTAAGATTTTTCCTCAGTGACAGAAGACGTTTGCCATTGCTTCTCTTTTGAGGAATTTAAAACAGAAGATTTTTTTTCTGATAGAAAATTGTGTCTGTGTTGGTTCTTGCTGTGAGTCATACTTACAAACAATGGCTAACCTCACAACCACATGCCTCAGTAAATTGCCGGCAATGTTAACGTCACTGGAGCATGCCACCCCTGACTTCACCTAATTTCTCCCACACAGCTGGACAACCTCAGTTATAAGTGAAGCAATCATCTTTTTCTTCTAACAGGACACTATGAATGAGGCCACTGCTGACAACAATGGAGTGTACCTTTCAAATGGTCGCCATGGCAACGGCTGCAGACAGCGATAGAGAGAGAGCGAGGAAGAGAGACAGAGAGTGCAGGTCCGTAGCTCTCCTCTCCGCAGTGTGGATCCCTACACCGATGCTCCACTTTACCTCTTTACATGTTACCTTTTACTCAGCTTCCATTCGAAGAGAGTCTGCTCTGACGAACAACTATCACGCTGTAGCCGTTTTGTTACATCCTGTCTCAGGCTCCTATACAACAAGACAAATGCTTTGTTCCAACATATACGTACATCAAGCCTGAAGGCAGCATCAGATGCTAAAGAGTGTTGAGGGCATCAAGTCTGTAAGTAAATGTTGATAAGTGGAATTCATTCATAGCGTATCGTTAGTCATGCTTCATGCAAGCAAAACACACCCACATGAAGAAAACTATGCCCATATTACTCTGATTCCATCGTTTATCCACATATCTATCAACTCAGAGACTGAGGATTAAGTCAAACTAAACCTGAATTAAACAGCCAGACACAGCAGTGAAAACCCAGGCTGACACCCTGCACATCTCCACACACTGCAGACATTCAACAACACGACAAATCTCACAAAGACATACTCATCACACACACTCCCTTTGAACAAGGCCGCCGGAATACCTTTTTCTTTGACCATGACCATTGGAATTCAGGTAAACCTGCACCGGAAAAGGCTGCGAGAATCAATCACCAGTCACACAGGAGATGCAAGTTCCTTTTTTTTACTCAGGACTGAAGAGCGAAAAACAGAGGCAAGACATCAGAGCGAGAGAGAGAGAGAAACAGAGAGAGAGAGAGGTGTAAGCGCAGCTAAGCTCTCCTCCCGAAAACACAGCTACAGTGAGGGGTTTGCCTCCCAACTGTCTGTTTTCCTCCCATCCCTCTCCTCCTCCTCCTCCTCTGCTCACTCCTCCCCTCTTGCTCCCGCTCTCAGACCCTCTGTTGTGTCAGCCACCTCCTCACTGCAGCAACCAGGTGGCGGCTGCTGCTGCTGCTGCTGCTGCTTCTGTGTGACCAAAAACAGTAACCCCAAATCCCCACAACAGAGCCCCCCCCTACACACGCACACACACACACACCACAGTAATAATGCAGAAACACACATCACATGCTATTACATTCATGGAAAGATAAACTAGGATGGTGTCTGATAAGGGATAAAGATACTTTTAAAAAATCTGTTACACAAGACTTTCCACTTCATTTTACATTTGCACTCATTGCACAGCAGTTTGACTCAGTTTTGATCGTAACAAAAAATAACATTTTATCACAATGCTGTATGGAACACACTTCAACAAAGACGTCATCACAACAGGGTAAGACTTCCTCTTTTGAGTGTAATTAATTTGCCTGCTGCGTTAAAAGACCGGTCCCATTTTACAAAAAACGTATTGTATGTATTTGAGGAGTACAAAAAAATGGACTGCAAGAAATTAATGTTTTTGTTGCAGTGACTAGAGATAGCTATAGCAACATTATCCACAGTTATAACAAATTGCACAATAAGTGGATTCTCAGAATATTAACTGCAGCACGATATTAAGGATGCAGGAAAACAGGAGTTATCTAATCACATCCATTTAATACTGTCATGCTGATCGCGTGATCCTGTGATCCTGTGACAGCCCAAGTTGTTAATAATTGCACTGGTGCCAAAAGGTCACGGACTGCACGAGCAGGTAAGAGGGCCCGTTTGAGGTTGAAGGTCAGATTTACCCTCGTCTCTCGCATGAGGTTTGTATTAATATCTTCAGTGGAACCCCTGGAATCCAATTACAGAGACCACAGGAGAGCACGCCGCTCGCTGAGCTTGTTCACCAGCTCCTATATCATCTTCCACTGAAAGGACCATATGAAAGACTGACATTTCCTGTCAGCTCACCTTAGTCAATCAACCCACATGCTTCTAGCAACATCTCCAACTGTCAGGGAGATGAAAAATATTTGCAACATGAAAAATTAATGCACATCTCTCAAAACACCACTGAGGTAACTTTCTGTAAATAGTTGATTATGTGCTTTCAATAGCACACTGTTTAAGTACACCACATATTACTATAACCTGCCTGATTATATGTTAGACATCATCAATCAATCAATCTGTTCTTACAAACACTATTTCATTTAACTCTGACAAACCGACTGGTTAAACTGTGTCACTTAACTTGACTACTTGCCTCCTGTAGAGACCCTAAGACCCATAGCAGGGAAGCAATCCAATGTTTGTACATCTTAGTGTCTGAGATAAAGAAAATAGCATTTCAGAAGTATCTCAACCATCATCACACGAGCAGCAACTGGGGACCACACAGTAACTGGTCCATATGTCCCATGCTGGAGTGTCACTATACCTTTCTGTGGTTGAGTGGGAGGAATAGCTTTGCATTAGCAGCACCTCTGAAATTGCTGATGCAGGCAGCATATTGTGCATTCAGAATGAATCCATCCACTGCAGTGTCAACTCTGCCACCTGCTGGATACTCATCAACATGCATCAGTTACCACTGGGGCGTTTTCTTTTCACTGGGCAATGGAGGAATGCCAGTGAGGCAGATAGTAAAAATAGTTAGCGGACGTTTCTACAGCACTCCACCCTTTTTTATTGTGATGGAAGGGAAATATGTAATGAGTTTGTGATTATCAAAGATTTGAGATGCTATTTAAAAAGCCAACTTTTTCCAAATGTTGGCCGGTCAAAAACCATCTACTTGAAAGAAAATTAAAGCTTCACAGTGTGGCAACTAACTCTTAAATGCAACACAATGGTGTCCTGTTACTGTGTGTAATGGACCTATTAACATCTTGCCTCTTTTAATAATCTCTGTAGGAGCTGCTGGACATTCATGCCACATAGGGCTTGCCAAAAGCAATTCCTGAATAGCAAAGCCTATTATCCATGGATGAAAGGTTTCTACTGTATTTGGCTCACCTGTGTATGGCTGATTGTCCATTAATAACCTGGGCAGGGAACTATACATTGCACAGCTTTCATATCAGTGCATATAAACACTGTTATCACATAACGTGTATTTTTTTAGACAGTTAAAACGCCACTTGATTTACAGTTATAGACTGCTGTCTTGGGTGGTGAAGTCAAGTGACATTATAATTTGAAAGGTCACATTTACAGTGAACAATTGGATTGTGTGGATGAACGGCACAGCTATGCAATGGATTCAAATACAGACTGTAGGATGCACACAGACACACACAGACACACACAGACACACACAAGCATAAGAATAGACAGACCTGCTTTCCTGAGTCTGGATAATGACAAGCACTTCATCAGCTTGCTTCTATTTTAAAATGGGTTACAAAACAGTGAGGACTTTTTAGACAGCAATCCTGTGCAACCAGGTTCCCTTATTCAAGGTGTATTTCATCGATGCTCCATTAACATCCCTAAATAAAAATATGTTTTCACTACAAGCGTAAGAGTAAAAAAAGAAAAACATGACTTACAACCCATTATGCTCACTTATTTGTCATTCGTTTTCAATGGTGTGAAGTGGTGCAGCATTGTTACTGGGCGAACACAATGTTTCCATTTTGTTGGGTTTACATACCAGCGAGACGTGTTTCAGAAAAGGTTAACGTGATTGCAAGGTTGAGTCTTGCAATAATGTTTTCACTAAACTCAAGTTTAAATAGCAAAATAGATGAGAGCTGCCGGTGTCTGCACTATTGGTAAACAACTACTTTAAGAGCCAAGCAATGATGATTTTACTACTCTCCCTGGCATAGAGTCAGAAAATACATAAGGTCTGAAAATCTTGATTTGTCCTCATGCCCATGTTGTAATCCTGATGTAAGCTTCATGTTGCCTCCTCATGTACAGTTGCTTGGCAAAATGCAGCAGGTCTGCCCTTGCATATGGGTTTGCATTACATAACTATGGAGAGTACCGTGATTAATTTCATGACTTTTTTGACATTAGCAGTAAGACTTATTGGTGTCAGGTGGGCGTACTTGCATAACTCATGCACGTGAGCTCTCAAATGTATGCACAGGTCAGATGTGAAACGCTTTAAGAGCTGCAATCAATCACCGCCATCCAATTAAAATCAAGAAATCTCTGAGCAGCAACTAATCAAATCACTTTTCGGACGCCTACTCGCAAACGCAACGCAACGCTAAGTAGATAAACTGTGATACAGGACTAAGACAACAGCCCTTTATGTAGCACATGCTTTTATCCAGGATAACGTGAGAGGTGAGGTACAAATCGAGTAAATTAATAGATCGGGTAGAAGCAAAAAAGTGAAGAGTTTTGCAGCTCATTGTGGGACCACTAAGGTGAATAGCTCAGAATTAACAAACTGTTCAAGAGGGAAAAGCAGTGGAGAGGGAAGAAACTAATAAAATGTCATTTCATTAAAAGTGTCTAAAAGTGCTTGAATCATTGATTAAACAATCACCATTAACGCTGGCTGGTCTTACATTTTAGGATGGACAACTGTAATGGGAGATGATTAATAGATGTTTCACATACATAAATCTTTTCTACTGTCCTACCTGTAGCAACATCATTCAGCCTCTCACTTAGGTAATAGTCATTTGGGTTTAGGTTTGGCAGCTGCTCCATGTACTGTTTAGGAATGAGGTACAGGACCTCTGCCACGTGCCCATCCTCAATAATGGACATGCGCTTCACAGAGCTCTTGCGTTTCACCCTTACGCGGTCGACCTTTTGACTGCGGTTGGAGCTGCACAGTTTGCCCAGGCTGTTGAAATTGGGCAGAGTGGGCATAGCGCACTGCTCCCCTTCAACTGTCCCACAGAGAAGGGTGTAGCACTGCACGTAGACGTTGGCCAGGGCGAGGATCAGACCCGCTCTAAAATCCAGTCGACATCAAGAACATAGGGTATTTGTAGAGGCACATGATGGAAACAAAGGAGCCAGAACCTGATGGAAAACTTCCCCACAGCTCATCATTAATCCTCCGGTGGCCTCCAGTGGAAATGTTTTTTCTGATCCCAGCACCTGCCCCTTTAGATGTGCCGGAGATGTAAGTAGTGGAGTGCTGATGTCCACCTTAGGGTGGAGATGGCAAACAGCAGGCAGCAGGTATGACAAAGCACGCTGCTGCAGGTAGAGTGAGACACAGGGATAGAAGCTGACACTATGACAGTCTTCAGCTCAACCAGCCTGGTGCTTTAAGCAGCTTAAGGCTGACGTCGAGCCTATGATTATCTTCTGGGTGGGGTTAGGTAGCTCTACATCAGGGGTGGCACAGTGTATGGTGGGAGCCTCTACACCAGAGGTGACTCATGTGCATCCCCATCACTTCTTAGTTTATTCACATCCAATGTCATCCATACTTGTCCAATGAAGAGCCCATACAGTTACCCACAAACCCTTTGGTCAGAATGCCAGTTTAAATCAGAGTGAGGGAAATAAATAACCACAGTGTCTCTGGAAATCTTTCATTATAATAATGTTCAAACACGTGTTCATGAATGCATATCACTGTACAAGTGTCACTGTGATCCAAGACTGTTTTAGAACTCTGCCAACAAAGCCCACTGTTAATCATCAGCAGGATTTTTCAAAATAAAAGATACTTTAACAACATCAGAAGTGCAGTGAGTAAAGCAACAGGATTCTGGAAGATGTGACTTAGTAAGAAGGCATGTTCTAAGTCTTCAGGCTGTCCAGTGTTCTGCTGATTTTGTTTCTGTGAATGTTTTTTTATGATCTAAATCCATAAAACCAACATCTAGCTATTATCAGCTGACTAAGATGTTAGGCTCAGGGTTCAGTGAGGTCAGTTCTAAGTCGTCAGTATGTTCTGCTGGGAGGTGAAAAGATGGATCATGTGGAGGGGAAATTCTGCACTAACTCCACAAAAGCTTGATAAACATGTGCTCTGATATGTTTTAAACACAAAAGTGCTGTTAAGATATGTCTGTTAGATATGTAAACAAAAACTTAAAACTAAAACCATGTATAGACTAAAAAGCCTTCATGAAATCTAATATCCATCAAACAGATCGACTTACTTCTACAGAATAAAATAAATAACTGAGACACGCAGACATGAAGAAAAGCACAGCAGACAATGACAAAGCATAATATACCACTTTAGTCGGGAGGTGTCAGCCTTGGTCTGAA
Source organism: Ctenopoma multispine (assembly GCA_034779795.1). Classification (NCBI taxonomy): domain Eukaryota; kingdom Metazoa; phylum Chordata; class Actinopteri; order Anabantiformes; family Anabantidae; genus Ctenopoma; species Ctenopoma multispine. The sequence goes on from JAUYWH010000007.1 coordinate 21,055,012, forward strand.
TTTCCTTTTTGTCTGAGATAGTGCAGATATACGATGGCTTGAGCTCAGACGACTGAGTTTGCTGCTGTTGGCATCAATACGTTCCCTTACTAATTTGCATTCATTTACGATTCACTTAGAAGCACGCTTTCATTCTCCCGTTCAGGAAGCTAGAGAGTCATTCCAGCGATGAAGAGATGAGGTATAAGCAAGAACACTTACACCCACACATACAGACACATGGACCTGAGAGTAGCTAAGGACATGCTACTCTGCTGCAGTGAGGCACTGCCCTCCAATTGTCATCCACTCTGTGGTAGCTTTGACACAACTACCCACACACACGCAAATCAACGCATACATGCTCAGAAAAACCAGACCTCTGTCTCTGCACACGCGAACAAAATCAGCACTGCACATAAAAATACATCCCAAACATTTTCATAGCTTCTTCAGTTTCTGGATCGTGCTCCACACTAAAACAACACCCCCCCCCCCCTCCCTCCCCTTTGTTTGCCCCTCTCTTACCATCCAGTCCGAAGCAGGAGGTGATTTTTTGGGCATAGTTGCAGAGCCCATCGTAGCCGGGCTGCTGCCTCATTGTATTCCTCTCCCCCATCTCTACACACTCCTACACACAGTGTCCGGTCCGGCAGAGATTCCACTCCTTCCCTTTGCTCATCAATTATTCAGGCTTTTGCCAGGACACATGCATGCGCGCGCACAGCAACCTTCATATTCGCACATACGATAAGCACACACACAAACAGAGGAAAGTGCTGACGCAGAGGGTCCTGCCGAGGATGAACAGCCCTCTCCAGTGGTCAGATAAGGAGGAGGCATCACATTATTTCATCCAGATTAGACTGCAGTGTAACAGGTACAGTGTGCGGGATGTGCGAGCAAAACTGGAGATGTGCCAGGTGTCAGAGGGAGGTCTTTCTTTTGTTGCTAGTTGTTTAAAGCTTTCCAGACATCCACATGATTACTTATGATTGCACAAGCACGGCACACAGTAAAGTCGCCCCAAATATCTATAGATCAAAATCAGTCTTCATGACCTTTTCTCATGCTACAACTAACAATAATAAATAGTAAAGTTACACCAAAACATGTTGCAGTCAAACCTTGTGACAAACTGATTCACGTTCATCATCTTACGAGATCAGTTAAAGTTCATATAAAATACAATAACAGCTTATACAATAACCCAGGAGAAGCAGAAAACTGAACAAATGAACTAAATACGTGAGAACTTTGCCGTCCAACATGTTGTTTTAGGATTTTGTGGTCGAGCAGAGATGAATGGCTTCACTGGTCCAAGATGAACAATGATTTCACCCATATATGAATCACCAAAGACCAAATGATAGCCTATAAAAATAACTGAAGCAATTATTTTAAAAGACAGAACTGTGGTAAAGGTTTTGGGGAAATTCCCAAAAATCAAGAGAGCAAATGTGTGGATGGAGTAACCTGATGAACGCTCCACCATCGCTCAAACGCCATGGGCGACATTGAACAACCCAATGAACCCCTCTGCTGGAGCTGCTCAATGGCTGTCTCATACACGAGCAGCTCATAGGTACAAATGGAAGCTTGAGATAAGATACAGCATGTGATCTGCCATGGGCATGTTAAAATGTTAACTCTAGAGATAAGACAACAGCACAGTACGCTCACTGTGACACTGAAAGGCCAGAGCAGTATGCCTGCAAGGGCGTGTTACAAGGTGGGTGACTAATGGAAGAGCATCACTACCAAGGTAAAAGCTGATGGCCCAGTGCAGAGAACAGGGGTGGGGGATTGTGCAACTGTAAGAGTAAGTGCACATGCGCAGTAATGGCTGGTGCTCGTTCCACAGCAGAGGGAGGGGTCAATAATTATAAATGTCGACTGATGGGAGAAAGTGGAATAATATGAGGCAGTATTTCTTACAGATGTGACTGTATAACCTACAGTATGCTTTCTATTGGCAGAGGTTTTAATTTAATTTAATCTCAATAATCCACACTAGAGCTGCAACCTTAATAAATAAAGGCAGCTACTTCTCACAACTGAGAAGCTGAGACTGGAGAATTGGTGCAGATGACATGACAATTATGTTTAATTTGACCGATTGTTACAAAGATTGTTGTTTGTGTGAATGCACCTTTTTTTAAAATAAATTAATAGTGTCACATTCATTCCCTTCATTGGTGAACAACTGTTAGGTGTAGTTACTTCTCATGAATACTGAATGGCTGATTGCAGAGGCTTAAGAGTGCTAATCAGACCTATGGACCACAGGGGGCTGTCAAGTGGTGAGCTCTGAGCTCCTTCGATCCCTCACCACTGAGGACAGATACAATAGGTCACATCAGTAATGAGGGGGGGGGGGGTGTTCAAAGTCATCTTACCAGCCATGTAGAGCCTAAAGGAGAGTGACTGTACAGCTTCAGCTTCTTAATAGATGGTTGATGTTTAACCCAGTAACGGGGTCAGCGCTGTGGTGATGAATCTAACTTCAGATTTAATATGAAAACCTAGAGGTCATGTTAAAACCAACTAATCACAACTTATAGCAGGAACAACTGGAGGCTCTTTATCTGCGTTGTCAGAGAACACAGTCACCTGACACAAATCCACCAAAGCACAAAGCTGCACCTGATGGGGACACACACCTGCACACACCTGTTTGCAGTTGTTTTATGCTCAGCGAGAAATCCTCTCAGCTCAAACAGGCTGAGACTGCTGCACCAAATGACAACTTTGTGTTGCTTTTTGTCACAACACTAGATAAACTCTTGTCTTACAACCACTCAGTTAAGAATGCACATCACATGCACCCAGTCTTCCATTAACAGCTTTTATCACAGCACTAATCAGTGTGTGATCTGCACCATCCATGACTGAAGAAGACAACCCCCCCAAAAAACAGAGGAGGTTCACTGTCACAGCTGGGGTTTTTTTAAAAACAGTTTGCTCTATTCAGAGGTTAGTATTGTTCATATCAACAAAATAAGTTGTAGGCTGTGGAAAAAGGCTGCAGCAGTGGAGGCTGTGGTTTCAGCTGTGCACCGGTGTAACCTACTTACAATAACACTGTCCTTATCACAGCCTGATCCTAAGGAAGGACGACGCAAACGGGCTCTCTTTCACCATTGCATCCATCTTTTGAACCAAGACCCCCTCCTCCCCCAAAATTAAGAGACTTTTTTTTTTTTCCTCTGTATGTATTGTTATGAAGGCTTCTGCGGCAAAAGATACTCACCTCTAGCAGACATGCCCGGTAGGTAGAGCCTCTCTGGCTTTGCTGAGATTGACAGAAGGAGATGCCCCGGTGCCGCTTTGAGGGAGGGGAAGACGACCGGTTGACAGCCTGGAATAAGCTATGCTTTCGTTTTTTTAGTTGTCATTTAGTGGGATTAAACGCGTGGAAACATACAGCCTGCGATTTTTGTAGACTAGACTAGGCTGCGCGATGGAGAGAGCACTTTCCAGTGGCAGGGCGTGTCCTGGAACAGACAGCATCCTTCTTATTTTCCAACAACTTTATGTCCGTATTTGATTAATACGAATTATTATGGAGAAAGGTCGCGGAGTTATTAATTAAATATTTCTTGAAATTCCCGCAGCTGTCGGGTCACGTAAACGTTACATCGGCTAGCCTACTTTTTTGTCTGGGATGACGGTGCTGTTCTGGACCTGCTAGTTGGACTAAATCATAAAGTTGACGGACATTCTAGAGCAATGACTGTTTTTGTTCTTCTTCTTCTTCTTGTTCTCTCTCTTTTTTTACTTTAAGGAAAGTATTATTCATCACGTGGACCCCTTTACCTCATCTTAGAAGCAGTGACACTTTAAGCTCAGCCATAAGTAGGGAACAAACCAGGACATAAAAGAGGATCATGTTGATTTCACAGCTCGCATTTTTATATAACATTAATTATCCATATAAAGTGCTTAGTTATCCAAATCACAAACTTGATTTTATGTTCGAAGTGGGCTTAGAGGTTGATGATTCCTAGCACAGGATATTGATTACTGTCTCCTCACAGATTGTACTACTGGTTTCTATCTCAATTTATATGCATTGATGGTAGTCTCTGTTTATTAGGTCGTCTCTTGTGCTCTTGCGCCCCCTGGTGGCTAATAAGAGTAGCGTTGGGCGAGGGAAGTGCCACCGTGTCCAGAGTGTACGCTACTTGAGTCTGTAGACGTCTTGTTTACAGTGGCTGTGCCAGGCCCGTGAACTTCTGTGATCAGGAACGTGTTACAGTTTTATTGCTTACATTTTTTTTCTTTCGTTACAAGGGTCATTATATGAAAACTCCAATCTGGATCGAAGCGGTAGCAACAGGAAGAAGAAGATAGAGGAATTCTCTAGGTCTTCTCGGGAGAAACTAGTCCAGTCGAAGAACAAGATGTTCTCTAAATTCACGTCCATTCTTCAGCACGCTGTGGAAGCGGTGAGTTCATACCAAAACATACTTATCCTTTAGCTTGTTTTTGTATAATGTCTGTTTAGGTTGAAATGAGCCCTGGGTTGCCCAGACATCACCTATCGTAACGTCAGCATTAGGGGTACTTTGCTAACTAGCGATACTAATTAGCCTACGCTAGTGTTAGCGTTTTGTGTGTGTATTGTCAGTATGTTTATGTTTTCGTATTACACACAATACAACCATGGTCGTATTGTATTTGTATTTACAGTACTAACACGTCCACATATTAGCGTTGTCTTCACTGTAGCAAGTCATCTGTGTTAAAGGTAACGTTAGCTTAGCAAGCTGTGCTAGTTACCCGCTAACAGTAGCAAAAAAAAAGCTAAGCTAACGTTGTACCTAGCAAGCCTGTTTCAAATAGCAGGCTCCTATCATGAAGAAGGATGTCGAAATTACTGGACAGCCTTTTTGTGTTACGCAAACTCTTTAAGGTTACTATTAAAGGGAAAGTCTGTGGGTTATAGCACACAACCGTTTTAAAAAACTCAATGAGACACGCTAGCCAACCTGCAAACTAGCTAACCAGACACCAGCAGTAACCTGCCTTCCTGCTGTTCTCAAGCTGCTTCACATCAGGGGCTTCAAACAATAGGTGATTAGCAGGTGACTCAAAGTAAACTCTTTTGGCAATGATAATAGCGTGTTGATTCATAGAGCGGGCACATTGCGTGTTGTTTGTATGAGCATGAGATACAGTTGAATAGTGTAAATATTTAGTCTATGTCTGTCATAAGTTTTACTTAATTGTTAAACATTTTAAAAACTGCAGAGCCGTGTAACTGACCACTGTATATTGTCGTCTAACGTACCACACAAAGCAAAGACAAGTTTAAGTTGTAAGCAAGTTTACAAACCAGTGAGTTTTTTGCTTTTTATAATTGTTGTTTGACTGAGACATAATATCATAATTGAAGTAATTATTGATGTAGCTTATGTCCTATCTACCATATAATCCTATCTAACCATATATAATTTTCTTTTCAGCTTGCCCCATCACTGCCGTTGCAGGAGGACTTTGTCTATCACTGGAAGGCCATAACGCATTATTACATTGAGACCTCAGGTAAGAAAAATCAGAAAGATTGAAGTAACACCTGTTATTCTCCTAACCTAAAAGGTTTCCTTTAGAGTTATTTATGTACTATGACCTTTGTGTGGTATTTAAGTACAATGGCTGGAAACAAAAACTTCATCTTCAAGTTATATGTAATTATATAATTTTATTTTCCACAGATGCAGCAGATTCTTATATTTTAATCTATCAATATTGAGTTCTATAAACTAAAAGCAGCAAATTTCTTAACAATTATTCAAGTTTTCTCTCTTTATGCGCAGAGAGTGATTGTGAAAAGCATTTCAAATTGAAGTATTCACATGTAAAGAATGTTGTTAATAACACACTGGTTAAATTTACAATAGACTTCAGCAACTCTGTTTGCAGTAAAGTAGCCCAAGAGAGACAGCACTTCCTTGGTCTTTGAATGTGAGGTCTGTGAAAGTTGAATTCATTTAGCTGTTCATCTGTGTCAGGTTGCATGAACTGTAAGTGGTTGAACATAGTTTTCTTTACTTCAGTTTGAACTGGCTGACATCTAAATGCCTTTATGGACAGTAAAGTCTATGAACAATAGCTGGTGTGCAGCAGTTATCCTACTTAAGACTAGTTTCACAACATTTACTCTAAACTGCCAGTGGTGGATTATCTGTATTTCAGGTATTACAGTACGTATCTGGCTCAGAATAAAAACAACTATGAGTGACAAGTAACTGGAGTGAAAAGAATGTTACACAGAAGTTTAGCAGATTTTCTTTTGTGTTTGAAGAGAGGAAAAAAAAGTAGCATTGTGCAGGTAAAATGGTGCAAAAGCTGTTAGTGCTGAAATAAGCAAGGTCCGGTCCCTTATTTTTATATTTTATGTACAAAAATGGATTTGACAATTTTCTTTCCTTTGTTAGATGATAAAGCACCGGTCACAGACACCAACATACCATCCCACCTGGAACAGATGCTGGACATCCTGACCCAGGAGGAAGAGGAACGGGAGTCTGGAGAAACAGGACCCTGCATGGAGTATCTCCTACACCATAAGATCCTGGAGACACTCTACACTTTGGGCAAGGCAGATGTAAGACAGTCATTCTTTGGCAACTACATAACATATGTGTTTGGTCTACCAAACATATAAATTTATAAAAGATTCTCTATGATTTTGCATCAGTGTCCTCCGGGAATGAAGCAGCAGGTGCTTAGCTTCTACACAAAGCTGCTGGCACACATTCGTCAGCCTCTCCTGCCACACATTAATGTCCACAGACCTGTACAGGTGAGAAATGTTGCATTCTCAGTGCATTTTTGATTTGACTTTTACCCCAAACTCATGTTGTGCAAAACGCATTGTGTTGTTCAACTTATTTATAATTTTGTAACATTTTATTCTTGTGGCTGTGGCATTGCTCTGTCAGAAACTGATCCGTCTGTGTGGGGAGGTGTTGGCTGCTCCTACAGAAAATGAAGAGATTCAGTTCCTTTGTATAGTCTGTGCCAAGCTGAAGCAGGACCCTTACCTTGTCAATTTCTTCCTTGAGGTGGGTTACTATGACCGCAGCGAGGAAAAAATAGTTGAGCTGCACCTTCATAAATATTAATTTGTATATGTTAATTACATTATTTTTAGGGGGGTGTTTGAGGAAATGTTTTATTTTGTGATGTTCTTTACAGAACAAGTCAAAGAGACCTGAGACGAAGAGTCCTGAGAGAGCAGACGGGGTCAAGGAGAATGCGATGGCTCCAGACACTGGTCAGTCTCCAGTACAGGACCAGTCTCAGTGCCAAGAGGAGCCACAGGCTGCAGCTGCTGCCTGCATCGCTAGTCCATCCACCACCAACAACAACAGCAATAACTACAATCTGGTCACTTCCCTTCTCAACCTAACAAAGAGCCCTGTGAGTAACACTTCGTTCTAGCTATGTTTGTATTGTCTTCACTTATTTCTGTTCAAATTTTCTATGCATGATCTTCGTTTCATTTTCAGGATGGCAGGATAGTGGTAAAGGCATGTGAGGGTCTGATGCTGCTGGTCAGTTTACCAGAACCTGCTGCTGCCAAGTGTTTAACTGAAAACACAGAACTCTGTGAGCTTCTGACCGACAGGCTGGTCTCTTTCTATAAAGCCCTACCACAGTCTATGGACCCCTTGGACATTGAGACAGTGGAATCAGTCAACTGGGGGTAAAGTTCTTTCTGGTCCACAATTGTGTATTTAATTTGACTCAGTAGGTGTCTGATAAACAACATCCTATGTGTATTGATGTTTGTAGCGGATACATTGGAGGAGTTTCATTACATTTTTCCCTTCCTCTCTCTTTTAGTCTGGATGTATATAACCTGAAGGAGGACGCCGCTATTTTCACAGGAAAGAGGGCTCTCATCTCCTTCCTGTCATGGCTAGATTACTGCGACCAGCTCATCAAGGAGGCTCACAAGGTCCTTAACCAGTGCTGACTCACTATGTTTTGACATGGCATGATATAGTCAGAATCGATAGAACAAAAGAACTTCCCTCCAAAGAAATTGTTCTTGTTTCTGAAGTCGAAAACTACATTTTTGTTTTTTCTTGGCTGTCTTCCAGTCAGCAGCTGCAGTGATGGCAAAAGCAGTAAGAGACAGGTTCTTTGTGTCTGTGATGGAACCACAGCTTATGCAGACGTAAGTCCTGTTTTGAATCCTCAGTCAGTCATCCGTTGTTGAAATTGTTAGTTTTTCACTGTGTTATCTGTCAGGAGCGCTCAGTAATTTGTGGTGTGTTTGTGGGTGCGCATAGGTCTGAAGTGGGAATCCTGACCTCCACAGCTCTGCTGAACAGGATTATTAGGCAGGTGACATCAGAGGCTCTGCTGCAGGAGATGGTTTACTTCCTGCTTGGCGAAGAGAGAGAGCCAGAGACTCCAGCTTCAGTCACTCAGAATCCACTCAGACACAGACTCATCGAGCACTGCGACCACCTGTCAGATGAGGTTCTTATCATAGCTGTTAATGAATCCACCTTGAACATGTTATATGTCCTTAGGTACATTAGTGTATATTCAGAATCTTTAAATAATTCTTGTTCAGTATTTTAAAAGACAAATAACCAACAGTCCTAAGATACACTGAATTATTATTGACCAGAAGCACATGCATTTAAATTAGTGTCCGGACAGAACCATTGCACAGATTTACATCACACAAACGAGGGATGAATCATCTCTTTTATGTTTTAGCAGCTACTGCCTACTTCTCTGTCAGTGAGTAAATACTTGGCTTGTTACTTTAGGTTGATAGTCGGAGCTCATTCTTTCCTCCTTGTCCCCAGATCAGCATCATGACGCTTCGGCTATTTGAGCAGCTGATTCAGAAACCCAACCAGCACATTCTCCACAGCTTGCTTCTACGTAACCTGGAGGAGAGAAACTACCTGGAGAACAAACCACAGGAAGAGCGGGAGCCGCTGGAGAACGGTCAGCCACATGATGCCGTGTAAGGACCGGCCCCTGACCTTTAACCTCCCTGAGCTGCATGCTTTACCTGCTCTTTCTGGAAAATCGTTTTTGCACATACACATTGGTGAATATGAAAGTAATGCATCAACTAGATGTCTTTTTCAGATGTCCTGCTACTTCCTTTACATTATTCATTATATCATTTCAAAAGGTGAAAGTCTCTTGAGACTGTGCTATGATTTAGCTGGATTGTGACATTGCTGGTCAGTGACTTATTACCAAAAATCAGCATCAATTTTAAGAGATGGATTTAAAATGAGCTAAAATTTGCTTGTGTATTCTACTCTTTCTTCTTGATGTCATAAATGAAAAAGCACAATTAAGTCACAGAGCATCTAAATGACTGGATACATTAGTTTCAGTAAACATACTTAAGATTTGTAGTTTAAGTTATTTCTACAATGACACATCTTTCCAGAAAGATTCCAGTCAAAACCTTAAGGAGGAAACCATTCCACCTGACATATAATAACTTAAGCACTCAAAGTTGTCACATAAACCTAGTGGACTACAAAAAGCTATCATCCTGTAAAGTTTTGCTTATATGTGCAAAACAGAAAAAATATTTTACAGTGTTACAACCAGTGGGTTTTATGCATCATTCTTATAGAAGTGATGTTTAATGAAGTTATTTTCTTTCTACAGAGACCTTGAAGAAGATCCACTGTTCAGCGACGACCTCTCTCCAGACAACAGACTGTCTGGTTCTGATTGGCTCAGCTCCTCCCCACCACAGAGTCCTGACAGCTCAAAGTCAGATGGGAAAACAGAAGTCCACAAGATTGTCAACAGGTGAACAGTCTGCTTATTACGAAACACGTTGTGTAGTTTTGAAGTTAAGTTGAAGTTCTGACTGTTACATTCTTACGACTACAGTTTCCTGTGTTTGGTGCCCGATGAGGCCAAGTCATCATATCATGTTGAAGGCACAGGCTATGACACCTACCTCAGAGATGCACACAGACAGGTAAACCTTTACTCTGTCCTATGTTGTAAGATGCCTGAAACGTATATCAAGAAAATTAAGTTTTACTAACGTCACTGAAGCAGTTTATGGTTAAACTGTTGTTGATTACTCTTCTAAATTGTTCCCCTCAGTTCAGGGACTATTGCGGGGTGTGCCAGCGGTGGGACTGGAGGGGAAATCCGAAACCTTTTGAGAAGTGTAATTTGGACATCCCGTTCTTCGAAGGCCACTTCTTTAAGGTTCTCTTTGACAGGATGGGACGTATCCTAGATCAGGTCAGTTTGAGCAGTCAATTTGTAAACTACTACAGTAGCACTGGCATCACTGAGAACTGCCCTGTGGTTTACTGATGAATCTCAAGCATTGTTTAAGCTCGTCTTTACTGCAGCACTGTTCACTGCAGTTTAGAGTAAAGGGGGAAAAGTGCTTCCACTAATGCAACAAAGAGAGAAAATGCTGTTGATTGTGTTACAACTCATCAACATTTGCCACAGTATTTGACAAATGACGTTAGTGGACTAATAGAGATTCCAAACTGAGATGTGCTTTTGGCAGCTCGTGAGTTTCTTGTTTCTCTTTTGGGAAATCAGATATTTATATTTGAGTGTTGTATTAATTGAGGAGCCTCAATTAAAAACCTTCTGGTGAGTCTGTTATTTATGCATGGCAATATGTAGCTTCAGTGTCCTGCATAGTTTCATATCTGATTTCCTCCCCTGTCCTGCAGCCCTATGATGTCAACCTGCAGGTGACCGCAGTGCTGTCTAAGCTGTCTTTGTTACCACACCCCCACTTGCACGAGTATCTACTGGACCCGTATATCAGCCTGGCTCCTGGCTGCAGGTCTCTGTTCTCTGTCATCGTCAGGGTAAGTCTCCAGCCTGGATTACACAGCGGTTGTCGTATTTGTCACTGGTAGCATGCACTAGCTTGGACAAAGCCTACGCTTCCTGTTTGAGATTTCCTCATTATATTTCTGGATGTTTTTTCTTATATCTAGTGGAATTGCTTTACGATGTATCTCAACAAAAATACTCATATTTGAGAAAATAGTTAAATAGTATTTAAAAGCCAGTGTAAGTGTGTTTCTTTTTTTGTGTTTATGGTAATTGCAGTAATGTCTCAAATAAGTGTAGTAATGATTTAGTGGTGTTGCAGCTTTGCCCAGTGCTTTTGTTTGTTGGTGACGGCTTTGTGTCCCTGCATGTGTTAGGTGGTGGGGGATCTCATGTTGAGGATTCATCGCATCCCAGACTTCACACCTAAACTGCTGCTTGTGAGGAAGAGATTATTAGGTCTAGAGCCGGAGGGCATCAAGTACGTACAGCCACATCATTCTGCCACGCTTATCTTTTGTTTTTGATTTAGTGGATGCCTCTTTTAATCCGTCTTTTCTTTAGCATCGACCACGTGACTCTGCTGGAGGGGGTGATCGTGCTGGAGGAGTTCTGCAAAGAACTGGCAGCCATCGCCTTTGTCAAATACCACGCAGCTGCCTCCTCCTCACCGTAGTCTCTCCTGCTGTTCATCCATCTGCCTCAGCCAGGCGGACAGGTCAGGACAAAACTGGGCCTTTGGGGTGTGGTGGTACCGGTGACACAGGGTCGGCAAAATATTACCACTAGCTGCTCATCCCTGCAAGACTGTTTAAAAGCCCACATGGACAGGTTTATTAGTATCTCCCCCTCTCAGGCCTCTTGGGCTACACCAGAAAAAAGTCTTTAATCTTGTTTTTGAGCAGGTCAGAGCACAGGCACTGCCCATCCAGCAGAGGAAAAAGACAAGGATAGAGGTCAAGGTGCAGATGTTCACTGGACACTTTTTAAGCCTCTACATTTTCTCCCACTGCTCTCACCCCTCCATCTTTATTTCTCACCAACCAAAAGATGATAGCCCTGTAATTATGTCAAGAAGAATCAGTGTTTGTCTATTTATTTCCCGTCCCATTCTCACCTTTTGTTCACATCATTGCCTTAGTGTGGAATCACACCTTTCAGTTACAGAAAATTGTTTCCTTTTGAAACCTTTTTATCTCAACCCCTTATGTGTTGTTTGTTAGAAGACAAGAGGCTCTAGGGAAAACTGTTCATCTTCAGCGCCTATATGTATCTGTAGTTACATAAATACTGAAGTGTTCCATAACCATATTTTAATTGCCATGTCTCAACTTATTTATTTGTTTGCTTTAAGGTTGCCTTTTAAATTAATGCTGTATTAAGATACAATGAATTTAAAACAGTCAAAGTCCTGACTGGACAAGCAGATGTTATTTACTTAATTCATTTTCCTTGTCTTTCCTCAGTTTGTCTTGTAAGTATTTGTGCCGTCTCATCCTTTCTGTAATTACCATCACCCAAAGACATCACCAACCATCACATTTTCTTCAATGAAATTGTGAATTTTGCTAATGATGATGTGTATTTGCACATGAGCATCCTGGCATTGCACTCGTTACATGTTCCAAATCTTTGTTCATGTTTTTATCTTTTCTTTAATTGGTTGGTTTTTGGGAAATGTCAGATTGCTCTTTGTGGAAAAAGGCTTGTGTTTTCAATTCTATGTAAGTTTTTGTTTCGTTCTCCAGACCCAGTGTTGAAGTTCTCACACACACACACCAGTGTTTTGTTGATCCAGGAGATACTCAGCATAATTGTGTCTTTCACGTATTATAATTCGTAATAATTAGTCCGCTGTAATGATGAGAGAGCAGAGGAATACACCTCTTGATTTTTATTGACCAGAGTCTTAAGAGATACTGTTACTTACAGCAGTGGTTCCCAACATTTACGAACTTGCTTAGTTGTATACGTCTGTTAGTTGTGAACAGTCCAACCAAAATGTGATTTGAACTTCATTCACAAAAACGCACACATGGTTTAGAAGTAATTTTGAAATTGAAACATGTTTTTGCAACAAACTCTCTAACTCTTTAGCAGGGTCCTAACCATCTGTTTGGAAACCACTGGATTTCCAGTATCTTAAGAGCTCTTCTATAAGTTATCATCACTTCTTAGGTGTTGCATTTACTGACAGTATTATCCGTCCCGATCTTGAACGACTCATGGTGCTGTGTATTGTTGAACAGAGGGTTTCTGGTTTTGTCTTTGGAGGGTATGGGTCAGTTGTAATGTAATCATTACTGAGTAATTAGTTTAAGAATTAGCAGCTACATTAAGATGCTACTTAATGTAAAGTTGGTTCTTGTCTTTTGCTCCCAGTGTGACTTTTCCCATGATTGGTAGGTGTTTGTCGACTTGTTTATGTGTGACTTATCATTACTGTGGAGAACAGTCATTCATCGAAGCCAAGATCTCTTGAGCCTTAAGTTTTGTTTTGTTTATTTCTTTTTTTGATCCTGTCTCAAACCGTCACTCAAGCACCTAACCTACATTATGCATCTGCTTGCATGGAGTCAGATTTGCACATAGTGTTTCTACATCTTTGTCGATGATTTAAATATACACAACAAAAAAGCTTCTTTTTTTTTTCTCCAAATGTTTTTCTTTCATAAACCAAAAGAAATTTAGGATGTACCAGGAGTAACATTTCTATTTTAATGGGAAACTTTTTTTAAAATGTCAATCATGCACATTTTTTAATCAACTGTTTCCAACTTTTTCCTGTACAGTTGTATATTGTATGTGTACTATAGCAATAGAGATATACTACCTGGTGTAAATGCATGCTTTAGACATTATTTTTCAATGTTGACAGAAAAGAAAAAAAAAGGCAGTGCAGCCATCTGTGATGATTTCTTAACTGTCAGCACTTTGTTGTTTGAAGATACTGACTGGTTTTGATGCCTTACATCACACTGTGGATTTCTGAGCACGCTTAGAATCAAAGTGTAAAAGGTTTCGGCTTCACTATAGTTCATTGTGATCTTAATTATGCTTCTATCACTTGTTACATAGACTTTGTTTGGTTTGTGAAGATATACAGTACAGGACTCTTTCGAAGTCAAACGAATCTGATGCCAATTGACTTTTTGTCTTGCGTGAGCTTAGACCAATCACTGTATCATGATACTGCATTCATCGTGCTCATCGCAGCTTTCCTCCTGGTTTGAAATGGGAGTGTTGTTATAATTCTTCTCCGTCTCATGGCCAGTTTGATCTTGTGATTGTGCAATGCATAATTGAAACATTAATGTAAGGTGCATGCTCACTCACTCCTCCTGCTGCACAGAGAAATCAGAATCGATCACCTTAGTCTCTTGTGCTCAGAGGCATTGGTTCATTTATTCCTCATCAACCATCTTCATTTCATCACTGCTGTTATACAGATGTATTAGGTTTCATTTGGGACAGTGTTTTTTCATTTTTCTTTTTTGTCTGTTTTTTAAACCTTCTCCGTCCCAATTAAAAAAGAGAGTTCTTCAGCAGGAGATGTGGTCAATTCAGTGTGTTTCATCTGTTGTTTTATTATAAAATGTCTGTACAACAAAACAATAATACACAAAATATTTTTTTCAATGACAAGGTGAAAACCACAAATCCTTTTCAATAATCCCCTCTGAACAATACATTTGATTAACCACTAGATAATATGGGAGCATTTGATGTGTTTAACATGTAATGTAATACAGTGCAGTGTAATTATGTATTTGCCCCATTCCTGATTTAATATTTTTGCTTGTATATCACACTTGAATCTTTCAGATAATCAAACAAAATGTATTATTACACAAATTCAACTTGCTTTAACAACTGGTTGCACCACCCTTCCCGGCAACAATTACAATTTAGTGATAGCAAGTTTTTTTTACAAAATTCTGTGTTTTAAATCAGCTGTAACGAGACTTAAACTTTCCAAAAAGATGACCTTTTTTTCTCACCTGTCTACAGAATATTTGCCCAAAGGTCAAAGATAGTCAGAGATTTTTTTTGGCAAATGAAGGTGGCTTTCATCTTGAAACTCCCCCATGAATGCTTTTTTTGCCCCGTCTCTTATTGTTGAATGAACACTGACCCTAACTGAGGCTAACTTTACTTTGTCCACATAGGGCCAGGCAGGTTTGGACAGCTTTTTTTCCCTCTTAATTAATGAAATCACTATTCAAAAACTGCATTTTGTATTCACTCACGTTATCTTTGTGTAATATTAAAGTTTGTTTAATGATCTAAATCGTTTAAGTGTGACAAATATGCAAAAAAAAAAATCAGGAAGGGGGTAAATCCTTTTTCACAGCACAGTATTCCTATGCATACAGCCCTGCAGGATGACATGACAACACGAACAGACCAGAGAACATCGAGCGTGAAAATGACCTCTCTCGCCAGTGAATAGCTGAACAGCAGTCCGCATGGACACTTTATCCTCTGTCAGATTCTCTTTGGCTTCCAGCCTGCCACACTCAGTCATCCAGTTAAATCTGTAGATGAGTCACATCTCACTCTCAGGGCACAGCACAGGATTGTATGACAGGTCCAAAGGCACAGGGTCACCCTTCACGTTACCCTAGCCTTGCACTGATTTAGAAATCAGCCATGGAAAAGAGGCACTATGGTGCAGTAAGAAGGCTCAGTCAAATAACTCGTCATTCTTAATGATTGACGAGGTACATACTGAGATTGCAGTCAGCTGGGGTCTTACAGTTCTACGTAAAGAAGTATACTGATATTCTGAAGCACCTGAAGTCGCTTTCAAATTAAGAGATCCTTGTTCTTACAAAAATATGAATACAGTAACATTTTGATTGTAGTATTGGAGTCAAATGGCCAAATCGATAGCTTCTTTTTTAAATTGGGCATCAACTTAAATCAGTCGCGGCAAAACATTTAAGTTTCGCAGGCAGTTCAGTGACAGGTTACACTGTATTGCTTTTCAAATACATTACACAAAATAAAGTTGATGTTAAAAGATGTTATGAAAACCTGTTTGACACATTGTTTTACCCAGAGCAGAAAGTTACAAGTTTGAAATAAGTGAACAAATTCACTTAGTTTTCACATGTGTGACAGTTCAGTTTTTAAAATGTCAGAATCGTATTCATATTTCTGTGTGTGAACATTAATAAAACTACAGATTACGTTGTGCTAAAGTTCAGATAAATGAGAAAGATTTCTATCAGATTGTCATAGTTTCTGCACTCAAAGTGCCAGATCAGGGCTTCCTCAGGAAACTTCACATGCAAAACCGATGTCAGTACATCACTGTACCATCAGCTTTTGCATTGAAATATTCCCAAATAAAGTAAAAAATATGTTTACAGTAAACCATAAATATCTAGCGATGCAGCTATTTGACACTGTTTGAGGGACTGTGCTCTAAATGTAACAAAAAGTAGAAAAACATCCAGCGTTCTGTCTCCATCTTATAGTGAAAACTCCCAACAGCACGACAGTGTATCAACATATGATGGTATATTAAATTACTTTACATATACATGTAAATAATTACTTTTCTTTATGCAAATCATTTTCATGTACATACAAAACCACTACGTAAAAAACTACATGCTGTTGCACAAACTAAACCAGGCTAAAAATACAAGTTATCAATTAAAAAAAAAAGAAATTATGTACATTTCCAAATGTCAAATTTTTTTTTAAAAGTCAATAAGCCCATTTACAAACCCCAGAAATGCACGTGCACACACAGACACACATGCTCGTGCACAAATTGCTCACACTGGAACATTCAGACAAACAAATGTCTCTTTGGCTGGTGTGAAGCTGTGGCACCTTGCAGCTTGTGTGTACGTGTAATTACACTTTTTCAAAAACGCACACACAAAAATAACACCATCTAACGGCATAGAAAATATGTTCCAATGATGGATGTAGTGATACATTTCCTATGCATTTGCGAATATATATATATTTATATAACAAAACATACTGTATAAGGGTCAGCCACACATATGCCCTTGATTGTGTGTATATATCTACTTTAAAGTCACATTCAGAAGTGTGATGTGAAACTGCAGGAAGGCATCAATAAATAGAGATGTCAGTCAGTCTCTGTCCCTGGGTCTGCTGTGTTAAACAGCTCCGGCCGTCAGTCATTCTTTGAATTCTGTCCTGCGTCCAGGTTGACCACCTGGAGCTCCGTCAAGTTACTGCTGCCGCTCGACTGCTGGCCAATCACCATCTGGAACACAAACACAGCTATGTCAGCTTAGAATCACTGTGTCATACGACGCCCTGCCACACTGCATGCTGATTATTACAATGTTAACTCTATGACCTCCTATTATCACATCATAGTGGGAACTTTAGACCAGCAGGATACGTGTATTCAAACTAAATGTAAACAAAGTAATCAAAATACAGAAACTACTTTAAACAAGCAAATTTACTCATCATTTCCTTCTTAATTTGTTTTGCATCAAGTATTTGATTTCCATGCATTGCCACAGTGGTGTTGTGTTAAATATTTCACATGTGTATATTGCAGCAGATACTGATAAAACATAATTTGCCAACTGATCATCCAAACAAACGAAGGGGCGACAGGTGACAACCCTGTGGCCTCTGTGTGCCAGTGCTCTGTTAGGATGCATTAGTGCAGTCACGTGGCATGCTGGTTGCATAGGGAATATGAGAATTTCACTTGTAAAATGCAGATCTTGCCGTACTGGATGTAGCTGCACCGCTGAGACGGGGATCTGCGCCGCGCCTAGAGGTGCTGTGAGGAACACCTGAGGGACAGCACCTAGAGAACAGCAACGTATTTTAAATGATTTACAAATGACGTTAATCCACGTCTGTTACCCAGAAACAGAGAGAGAGTGTGTTCAAAGAGTGTTGATTAGTGTTTCACCTGTGTCTTGGGCCTGTGCATGGGACACCTGCATAGCTGAGGTGCCCTGGGAGAAGGCGTTGAGAACAGCTAGACCCCCATCAGCGAGAGCCGGCGTAGAGGCGTACATCACCGTGTGGGGACTGGGATACATCATGTGACCCGCCACAGACGTTGGCACTGACGAGGTGACTATGGTTGCTGGGAGACTCACCGTTGCTGGGAGGTGAACAGGGACGGAGGGAAAGCGTGTCACTTGGAGGGGAAAAAGGTGTGTACACATGTTGTCCAGCAGATGGCGCTTCATACCTATTTAAATGCAACTACCACTCATGCAGGGTGCAGTGGCTCAATGGACTCTGTCCTTAGGAACATAACTGAGCCCAAACAAGAAAAAATAAAACACAACTTAATTTAATTTCAAGTAGGACAGTAACTTATCCATATTCCTCATATTTGCTTTCACAGACTAAACAAAATTTTGGGTGATTACTTGTGAAAGTGAAACATCAGAAATCAGTGGATCCCAAATGTTTTCTGCTGAGCCCTATCTTTGTGGATAAATCCAAACTTAAAAATACTTGTTGTACAGTCTTTTTAGTGACATGCTGTGGGCTCGCTATGTGCTGCAGATCCTGTCAAAACGGGCCAAGACTACCACCCCTACTTCATTCTCAGTATCCACCTTTGCCGTCTATATTGAGGCCACTGTATATAATCCTATCTCACATAGGTAGGATGTGGCAAAAGCCACAGGCTCTCTTGTCCAAGCAATAGTCCTTTCTGACTGTAATCCAAAATGCAGCCCAGGTCACGGACTTAAACTGCAGCCTCATTGTTAAATCAGACGTGGGATTGATGAACTGTTCCTCTTCTGCAGTGCTGAAATCAGCAGATGATGATGCACTGAAAGAGTTTTGAATCTTATTTAGCAGCATTCTGCTGTGGGAAATACCCCTGGACATTATTTTATGAGAATATATATATATATATATGAAAATTTGTAACTAAGGTCTCCTAAACGTGTCCTTAAACGCGTGTGCAAGTTCATTTGATCAAAACGATTTGAATCTCATCCCACAATTCAAACACCCTGGCTAGATTCTTCCCACGTGACAGCCATAGGGTCTCGCTGTGAAAGAAAACAGCTGTGTGATCAGATTCCGCAATGTGGTAAAAATCTGCTTTGACAGGTCTTGTTTTGATCTCGTTTACTGTGGCAGTGATGTCTGTCATTACGTCATTCAACTCAGGGCTCAGCTGTTTGGATGCAGGTGCCTCTCTGACTATCACACAGTGTGTCTATTGCACACTGGGGGAAAATGCACTTGACTAGCTGTTGCAGCTCCCCTCGTTTCACCAGAGTCCCATCTGTGCAGATGCCACACAGTACCATACACATTTCAGTTCTGCCCCTTTCAGTCAAGTGTCTATGACGCATTGTTGCACCTTCTGAAAAATAAAACAAACCCAAACTACATTTTGCCCAACTATTAAATCCAGCCTGAAGAAGACAACAGCGCAACAATGTCTTTCTTCAGAGAGGAGACCTGACTTACCAGTGGAGTTTGTGGAGGTGTGGGAGATCTCCGGGCTGCTGTCGTTGTTGGAGGGGGACTGGGTGTTTGGGTGGACCTGGATAGCCTGAAGCTGCTGGGGAACCCCTGCTCCTGGAGACACACAGGGCGTATAGTAGCTCTAGTCATCAAACAAGTCATCTAACACCGCACGCAGGGAAATTGCACTAGCTGTAGAAGCATTGGTAGCAGTAGTAGAATTGGCTGACGCAAAGGTAGCCACTGAGCAAAAAGCATTATTAATCCTAGCATTAAGTGCACGACTATTATTCATAGCAGAGGTAGTAGAACTAGCAGCAGCTTAAGATGAAGTTCTGATTATGATTAGTGGAAGTAGGCACAGTTGTGGCAGCATGCAGAGCAGGTCACCTGTGAGGGAGACAGCAGCAGGGAAGCGGAAGACAGCCTGCTGTCCCTGCTGTGGCTGTGGGGCGGTGGCCAGAGCCTGACCATGCTGCCCCTGGAGGGACAGGGAGTGCTGTTGCAGCTGGCTCAGAGTAATGGTGGGGGTGCCAGGGGGGAGAGGGGTGCCTGCTGAAGGGGCACACACACACAGGCGGAGGATAAGGATGTGAAAGGATAGTGCAGTGTGAAAAAAAGAGCTCATAACTTCAGCTTCAGATTTCTACAAACAACTTTGCATTGCAAAAAAAACTTCAGTTGCCCAAGAATTGTATAAAACAGATGTTACAATCAAAGATTTAGCCTTTATCTATCTGGCAAATTGTAAATAATTGGTTGGATGACATGACTGCTGCACAACCAAACAAATCAAGCAGCAATTTGAGTGACTTTCATTTTCCAGTGATTGATATTAAAGGTGCTCTGTGCTGTCTTTCTTGTAAACAAACAAAAGTTGTGTTCACTGACCATGTTCATCGCACACATTGTGTCTAACACTGAGGTTTCAGGAACACACTGAGTGTTCGAGTGCTTTTCTTCTTCATAAAAACATTTACAAAAATCGTGCACATGGACATTCATCCAAGTGTTCCTCCATGATTTTGTTGGATTTCCTTCACCAACCGCTGACCGGAACAGCCTGAAACCGAGGACGGGATGTGAACTGTGCTGCCTGAATGCATGAACATGATACAAACAAAACAGAGATCCGCTTTTAAAAACATTGCTCCGTATTGCACTGGTGGTCAAAAAAAGTGTACCTTTAAGTTGGTGTTATGGTGTTTGTGACTTAAAATGGCACCTTAGAAATGAAAGACACAGAACCGTATGACTGTATTAAACGCTTGATGAAATGAATCAGCAAATGTGGTATCTAAATTGTAATGTGTAAATACTTTTTGTACTGTAAAGATGTGTTATTTTGTGAACCCCATGTTCATTTCACAACATGACTCCGGAGTTACACCCTCACATTTGGTCATATGCTGTATAGACAGTTGCTGCAGCAGGGTGGGCAGGCCCTTTCAAGCTGTCAGCTGAGGAGGTTCTTAGTGTGGGAGGGTGTGTTGTTCCACCTGGCACTGCTGCTATGTGCCAGACAGGTGGTGAAGAGAGGGAGCGAACAAGCAAGAGAGAGCGCAATAGAGGGAGAGAGAGAGAGAGATGGAGAAAGTAAAAATAAAAAACAGGCATAATGGACAGAGACACTGCCTAGCTGTCCTTCGGCTGTCAGTCAGACATACAGGGCCCATTTAGTGGGCATCATGTGTCTGTCTGTAGAGCTGTGCTGTTCAGCTACACTAAACCAACACACTGCAACAACTAGCTAGTGACGTTACTGCCAGTCCAAAGGAAATGCAACACTGATGACCCCTGTGCCTGACATGGACTCTTGTCTACAAGATAATGACATCAGAAGCTGTACATAAGATTGCAGCCTATTCAAACTGTTCGATGTCATGGACTGCACAAATAATAATTACAGTGCAAGGTGCTTCTTTTACAAATTATTTAATATCAACTTAAATTGTGGAATTCAAATAATCCTCACATCTTTGGGAAAAATGGTGAGCTCCTGACCTCCCTAGACCCCTCTTAAGGACCCCCAGATGTAGACCCAGCAACTCTACCATGAAAAGGAAATGTAATGAATAATTACAGGGCAAAGTCAAACACTTTGGGGATCTCCAATTCAGGGTCTGCCTCCTCAGAATTCGGTTGGTGCAGTTGGGATCCCATGTGTTTCAGACTGTGTCTGTGAAGTCCCCTTTAATGAAGGGTCATGTCTAGTTCAGGACCACTCTGTCACAGAATACGCCCCAATTATAGTTTCAGCACAAGCCACCGATCCTTCATTGAATATTCATGACTAATTATAGGCAGTGTTCATCAGCCTTCACTGCTGGGTCTGTTATGTTCCTCTCACCTAATTATTCATGTCCCCTAGTGACAATCAAAGGCAGGGCCAGTCGCTTCCCTCGATACTTGGGGCTTTGTAAAACCCGAGGGTGCTGAGTGTTGGTGACTGGCTATGAAGGGCTGTTGTGTGATGCAAACAGCTCAGTGAGAGAGGCACAACCAACCTGAGATGATGGTTGAGGTCACGGAGCAACGCTATTCAAATTCTAATCAGCTAATAAACCCACATTAACAAAACATGAAGGTTTGCAGAAGTGCCATGATGATTCTGAAAGACGAAGTTTAGACAAACAAACCATAAAGAAAATAATTAAGAATTAAAACAAAGCGTTGCTGAGGACAAGACACCCCATGTTTGTTCTCCTACATACCAGGCATGAAAGTGAAGCCGCTGGGCAGCTGCATGACTCCTGTGGAGGCGCCGGCAGACTTGAGAACAGTACCATTAGCGCTGATGTTGCTGCTGGCGGAGACAGGTGCCAGGTAGTTGGTGATGGGAAACGAAGGTCCGCTGCTCACCTGCATGGTGGTGGAGGTGGTGGGTACTGTGGACTGGGCGCTGCTGGTGGTGCCCGGTAGGCTGGCTACCGTGAACGTCGGCTTCAGGGTTTCCTGTGGGAGAAAGCGAAGGTGCAAGGTCGTTTGATGAAATTCAATTTGTAAAGGAAGAAGGAAAGTAAATCTATAAACCAGTAATTTAGTGTTACACAAAAACACTGAATTTACAGCTACTCACATAATGTTGTTTGTTACACAGAATTTCATTAAAAAAAGTATCAAGGCAAAATCATAACCCTGATGACATCATCATGGTTGATGATGGTGAGTAACTTAAACTTGATGTGCAAAAAAGGGGCTTTAAGATGCTATTTCTAACTACCTGAGAGCTGCTAATATTCCAAGTGATGCACCAGCACTTGCTTGACTCTACTGCAAAAGCACCGGCAGACTTTCACACAAGGACACCTGAAACAACACCATTAATGGGGCTTTTCCTCTTTGAGTAGCTGAATGCAGGGTAGGTCCGAGGAGGCTTTAATACTCACAGTATTTTTTAAAGGATCAATGGATGACAGAGACCAGAGTGAGTTTTAATAGACTCAGGACAAATGGGACATAAACAAGGTAGAGGACCAGGCCAGGACCCCACTAATTGCATCCGTATGTGAAATACTAATCAGAGCAGAGAGAGCGGTTTCCTCACGTCTAAAAAGAGTCTTTAGTTACACTTACGTTGAAGTAAGACATCTTTCAGTTTGCAACACTGACGAACACAGTAAGATTGTGATGCAACAACAATTAGGAAACATTTTGTTATTTACTACTATAAATACAGAATTATTTTAATTCTGACTCATCCATCCATCATCTACTGTCCGCCTGCTTATCCTGCATTTAAAATCCAGCCACTCACTGATCTAGCTGCATTTAACAGTAATGACGTCACTTCTGTAACATGACATGTCAGTGAAAGAGGTAAAAATGAGGCAGATGAGATGTGAGCTCACATAAATGTAAACGCGGAGAAGGTGAGACGCTGCATCACACCATCAAACAAATGTGAACATGATCCATTGAACAGCAGAGCAGAATGTGTTGGTGAGTGGGCTGCATGATAAGAGTAGGGTAGGCGTAGGCTGGGACCACAAAGCACATCTAAACCCACTGTGCCCGATTCCACAGACTTCTACAAACACTTATCACACGATACTAATGAGCTGTAATAGCAGAAAAGAAAGAATTCTTTTCTTTAAAAAAATAACAACCTGTGCCATTTCGAAGGTTTCTCCAGATACGGCAGAGAAATCCAACCTTCTTTTGCCTAAACTTGGAGGAGGACACATTCTGTGTATCCTTTGGACTACTGTATATCTTGATGTCTTTCTCAGCTTAGAAACCACGAGCTCACATTTTAAGAGGAAATCTCTGTTACAGATGTGTGGAGTTTGAAAATGATGGACAGGGAGGGTCTGATAGAAAGATGCTATTGTTTGTATGGCCCTCAGTCGCTCTGCAGTACTATGAACTAAATAAGAATATTTCTGTCGATTTCTGTTCTGAGTATTCCTTTAACCAGTGGGTTAAACAGAAAAATAGCAGTTTTATTGTATTTACCATTAACATGAATCACTATTTGTAACTTTTACATCATTTATTGAAGTGAGTCACAACTTGTAATACAAACTCCAGAATTTGTCCTGGTCTCCCAGTGGTATTTAGACTTCAGCAGCTGTTTGAAGCCAACTTCCTTTACTTCCCACACTATGTGGTAGACACTAGATACTGGTGATATACTAGGAATGCGGGGAAAAAATTTAAATAAAAATCGATACAGCATAGTATCGCAATATTTTTGCGTGGTGATATTGTATCAATACAGCGACACGTGATAATCACAATATATCGTATCATATCGCAGAACATTGAAAATCGCAATAATATCGTATCGTGAATAAGGTACTGTGATAATATTGTATGGCGGAGTCTCTGGTGATTCTAGGGAATACCTTTGATGGCCACTTTCATTGGAAGATTCAGAGTCAGAATTGGAACAAAGCAACTGTGCGATATAGGTAAAGCACTCTTCACACTGCAGCACTTTAAGAGAAACGGTAACTGAAATGAAGGTTAGATGTCTGGAAATGCAGACATTTCACAACAGGCAGTTTTACTATGAATCCAAGTGAATGATGTACTGTATGCTGCATTTACAATTCTTAAGAAATATCACATTCATTATCATTAACAAAGCTAGTGTGTAAGCAGGCCAAATACTCTTAGCACAGCACTATTGGTTTTTATATGTGACCGATTACATGGGTGAGAGGTGGAGGATCCAGCATGGACTCCACTGATAAGGCCTTCCAACCACACACTAACATGCAAATGGAGATACTGCGACTATTGGCTCCCAGTCTAAAGCCACACTGCAGTCTACTTGAACCATACTTTAATATTCAACTCTTCTAATATGGTTCATAAAATTATATATATATATATATATATATAAAAAAAAGAAATGTCATAATTAAAAAAAAAAAAGTCATATACTCAGTCAGTTCACAGCCAGGCTCTGTTGAGAGGCCATGACAGTCCAAGGTCCTTTACCTCTTTAGTTAAACAGCAGCTGGAAAGTCGAAGGGGGGGTTACACAGAGGACTCACAGTTGTTCTGCCCTTTCAACTTAAAATGAAAACCGAATAAATTCACACAACAACAATCTATTATCCATTTACTATCAGTCCTCTCATTCATTATAACATGACTGCTGACAAGCAGACATCAGCAAAGACTGTAAAGCTGTCACCACGTCTTCATTCTGCTGGTTGAATTTTGGTTTAATTCACGTTCACTAAAACTAAACTAACTAGAATAATGCACTCTACACTGGCAAAGTGTTACAGATGCTGTTACTCATCATGACTATAGGTTAAAAAATAAATCTTAAAGATGCAAAGCTTCACAAAGCTGAATAAAAGCCAACAGCTCTGATTGATATTGATGGTAAAATATGTCAAGACAACAGTGTCTGCATCACCTCAGTAGTGTGGTAACAAGCAGCACTTTTTAGTCACAGTAGGAGCAGTGTGTGTGTGTGTGTGTGTGTGTGTGTCAGATTCAGACCCCGAGTGACGCTCAGGACAAGAAAGGGGACAGGACAGGGGAGATAGTACAAACAGCTGAGGGTACAGACAGCTGGCGGGAAACCTGAGCACCTCTTAGGGGGAATTAACTCTTTCCAGGCCAGCTGAGACAGCAGGGGGCCACATGTGAAGACAGCAGCCACATGACGCTAAGCAGTTCTGCCTGGACTAAATTCCCGTAAAGGAGCAAGATGCTACGCCTTGTACTATTGTGTAAATAAAAAAAAATCACTAAATGGACAAGGTCAAGAGAAAGGAAAGACTGAGAGAAGAGTGCGCAAAGTGTCTTCTGTTTGATCGTCCAGATTTTAACCTACGTGGTAATCTGAGAGTCAAACTGTTACTATCACTGTGACCTACATAGAGAGCTAGAAATGACCTAATGCTTTGTTTGACCATCTCCATGTGTCTCCTGCTGAACTGGACAGTCTATAAACAGAGCTGGCTTTTGCTTCAGACTCACAGCAGTGCATAGTAAACATAGGCCACAGTGGTGTAAAGCGTTCCTACAGACCAGAAGCCAGAGCAGAGAATCATGTCTGCAATGAAGCAGAAGTCATTTCCTCATCTCCTGCTCCTTCTAATCCACTCTTACACATCCTATAAGTGCCATCAACACAAATGGTAATTAACTCTGAAACGTGTGTAGAGTAATATAGAAAATGAAATATATATTAAACCTGAAACAACTGGTTGATTAATCAATTATTCTAAATCTGTGTTTGTCTTGTGTTATAATAAAGGGAATATTTTGGGGTTCTTGGAGTTGGTTGGACAAAAAGCTATTTAATGTCACCCAGGTCTAAAATAAACATTAGTTAGTAAGTTGCAGCTTTACAATGTGTAATAATAAACTGTATATTACTTGATAATTATGGCATTCTGCCGGTTGTATACTATAAATTATGACTACAGAGATTTGTATCCACACGCCTGAGTGGAAATGGTGAAAAGATTTACTTTCACAAATATGCATTGAAGTACTTACTACATTACATTTGATTTACATATTGTTTCTGTTTTACGACTTGTTTTCAAATTACTCTTAACTGCTGCTCTCCACATGTTGGGGGGGAAAAAAAACATCTAACCAGGGACTGACCTGGGGAAACACTCCACTTAGAACAATTAGGAACCAGAATGCAACAAAGGAAGTCCCAATTTATAGTCTGGAATAAGCAATGAATCCTCCAGACTGGACTGCACAGTCACTGAGAGCACACACCATAACATGCTATGTAATCCACTTTACAAGAGAGGGCCATTATTTTACTCCAACAATGGAAATCTCAAGTATTATACAATATATCCCACCCACTGTGTTCATATGAGAAATCCCAAAATTCAATAAACACAACAAGAAAAATGATTCTTCAGCAGTTGGCTGTTAAAACAAAAAAAGATTTTTTTAATATGCTGGTTTCCAAAATGAGTTAGGGTTCCAAAAAAAAAAGTTAAAGCCTCCACAGACTTTGTTTTAAAGAAAGAGGAAACATGACAGTAATTAAACAGAGAAGGACACAAATGATTCCCTATTCACGAGGGATTAATCATTCCAAATTGAAGGTGACAACTGGCAGGCTAGTCTAGTGCTGGTTGGGAAGCCCATTGTGCAGTTTACTGGTGGCTGGCCCTCGTCTAATCTCCCATTTGCTGGCTCCCATCTCCCCGTCTGTCACCCTGCCAGCAACATGGAATTTGCAGCTCCATTTGGGACTGCTAAAAAAGGCAAGGCAGCCCAAGTCGAGGAGGTGCAGCCAATGGCGGCTGACCTGTCCAGTTGCTTGCTGTAAAATAAGGGGGTGGAAGAGAGGGTGGGGGTGGAGGGAGGGCTGACATAACATTGCTTTCCTCCCCCTCTAACACAGAACAACACGCTGCTCTCCATACCGGCAGACAGTGTCAGAATCCCTTCAGCCCCACCACTGCCTCAGTCTTCAGCCCGTTTAAGAGCAGCCGTGTGACAGCAGTGAACATGTGAGTAAATTAGCATAGTGATTCTCTCCTCCCCAGCTTCAAGCCACTGAAACAACCCTTACTGCACCGGTCTGAAGCACTGAATAGATCAACAAACCAAATGAATTTCTCTAGGAAGACCAGACGTCGTTGACGACATACGTCACGGGACGTTTAAAGAGACAAACAAACATGTCAGCTGTTGGTCAGGACAGTAACTTCAGTCTGGAAGTTTTTTCCAAATGTTTTTTGCACCATTACAGCACTGGAAATGTGATCTGTGATAATGCGGAGAGCAACAAATACATTTCACCAGGATTACAACAGCAAGTGACAGCCAAAGCTGCAGGGAAGACTGAGAAAGGGGTGAAGCATGGGAGGAAGGAGAGAGAAAGCGACTGTGAAATTGAGAATTCAGTGCTAAGACAGATCCCCTGGGCATATATGAGCTGTAGGACGTGCCATCCAAAGACAAACAGAAAGATGCAGAAAAGGCACAATAAGTGACATCATTGTGAAGCGCCGTTATGTTGTTTTCTGGTGTACATCTCGAGGACAGTGTTGATCTCTTCAGCCGTTTGTGTGTTTACATGTGTGCAGAGAGAGCAACAGTAGCAGAAAAACGAACGCTGGCACACACACACGTTAAACCTAATGTCTAAACACTGATTTGTTGCTCAGCTAAAGACGGTCTTCAGTCTGATCTTGCTCGCTCGGTTTTCATTACCACATTTAGGTCTGGTGATCACAACAGTCGGCAGCTGATTAGATGATTAAGAATGTGACTCAGCCTTTAACAAACAGTCACACAAATCTAGATGTAGTTGTGTTGCGATGTGAAGCATGACTCTGATACTGCACGGCCCATTTGTTGCCTTAAAAATGCATTTAGAAACTCATTTTCGTGAGCAATTCAGGAAAGATGTGATAACGTTTCCTGGCATGTTTTCCCACACTGAAACGCAGTAACAAAGATCAACGGCAGCACAGCCAGTAGCGCATTTTTCCAATAAGGTGTACGGAAGAGCATATGTTCACCTATGAAGAGAGCCGTTATATCATTTGGTTGATAATTTTACATGAACATGAATAATGCAGAACAGCTACTATCCCGAAAGGCTAAAACCTGATTTTAATATTAACTTCTGAAAAATAATAATCACAATATTTATAAGAAATTATTTTAGGACATTTGGGGAAATAGACTTATTCACTCTTTTGGCTTGAAGATTAATACCACGGACTAAAATGAGTCTAGAGACAACATAGCACCAGAACACCTACTGTCACATGATTTTAGGAGCGATGCTTACAGCACCAAATCATGTCTACTTCACTTATCTGCTGAGCCTCTTTTGCTTCTCCAGAATGTTCTACACTCCCCCCCCCCCCCCACCAGCCATTGCAAACCCCCACACTGTTTAGACTAGCCTGGACTGTATGTATGACATACTGCTCTCTTGATGAATAGTATCCAGACGTTGCAGAGGTGCACACAGCGACCACTCAGCAGATCTACTGCGCAGAAGTGATCCCTCAAAATCGGGGGCCTCCATGTCCACCTGCCATGTCACAGCTAGAACCGTGCTGATCCTGACGTAGACCGACCACTGACAATATCCACTGGTTCCCTATGTGAGCAACTTTGTCAGTGAGCATTGAGGTCACAGCGCCATTGCCAGCCACCTGCCAGACGCTGCATGAAATGCAACGTAAAGTGTCGCTCAACGGTTTCCATTCCACTAGTTCAACTCTACATCCATACCTCCCTCATATCACTAAATGAGTGTGTGTGTGTGTGTGTGTGTGGGGGGGGGGGGGGGCCACAAAAAACCCGACTCCAAACACCCCT